>CM060608.1:17508666-18108666 GCA_030578255.1 Tiaroga cobitis
CAAAAGTATTTGGAAACTTGTGTGTATAAAAAATGAATTGGAAGTCATGGCATTGTATAACAAATCTCAATACATTTGGCAACAGTTTTCAAGCAAAAGAAGTTTAATTATCAGCTTTTCTCAAATTTTTAGGAGAAGATTTATCAGAAAGCACAGCAAGAACTTCAGAAAATCACAGAGACCACTTCTAAAGAGCTCAGCCATGTTAAAGGTCTGCTTGAAAAATCGATAGAGGTAAGATCGTGAAATATAACTCCTGTTAAGTTTCAAGGAACATTAATCCCATGTTAGATGAATCATGACATTTCGCAATTGTTGAATTTTCTAGGCAGAAAAGGGTCTACAATCTCAGCTGACCTTACTGAACACTCAGCTGAAACAATCTCAAGATACACTGAGAGAGAAAGAAAAGAGTGCACTGCAGCTACAGGCAGAGCTGAAGACTACGCAGGGGTCCCTTGAGCCAGGACGTGAAGAAACATAAGGCACAAGTGTCTGAGTTGCAGGCTTCCCTCGCTAAGAAGGCACGTACAGTCTTCTAACGCACTAATGTGTCATAGAGTGCACATAAATGTACTCTTAACTCACCCAAATCGACTGGTTTTTAAAGGATAGTCCACCCAGAAGTGAAAATTATGTCATGTTTTACTCACCCTCATGTGTCAGTTCCAAATCTCTATGACTTACTTTCTTCTGTCGAACATGCCAGAAGATATTTTGAAGAATGCTGGGAACCAAAACTGGTTAACAACATTCTTCAAGATATCTTCTTTTGTGTTCTGCAGAAGAAAGAAAGACATATGGATTCAGAAAAACATGAGGGTGGAGTAAATGATGGCAGAATTAAGATTTTTGGGTTGACTATGCCTTTGAATCTGACACGTTGTTGGAGATTATGACTGAAACTACTTCAAATAACATTGAATTGTGTTTCAGGCCGAAGAGGAGGCCAAGCTGAAGGAGCAGGTGACGGCGCTGTCTAAAGATTTAACCTCTGAAACGAATCGCTGTGGCAGAGCTGCAGAAGACCAGCGACAGCACCAAAGAGAGTCTCGCCACCATTCAGTCGGATTACTACGGCAAGAGTCCGAGCTCTCTGCTGTACGCCAGGACCTCAAGGTCTGTTTTATAAGAACATCCTAATAAATGATTATGTGCAGTATGTGATTATTATCTGTTATTTGCCATGTAGGGTGTGTGAGGAGAAGCTGGTTCTAGCTCAGGAAGAGCTGGGTGGCCAATAGGAACCAGCTTAGTGCTCACGAAACGCAGATCAAGGAGCTGAAGATGGGCCGCACAACACTAGAGAAAGACCTCGGCAAGAGAGACGAGAAGATCAAACAGCAGGTGGAGGCTCTACAGAAACTCCAGAAAACAACAGGTAACAAAATATGCTACAGGTTTTTAAGATATAACCAGTGTGCCCTCAGGCAAGGCCTTGAAAACACAGGTTTTTCTGTGTTGTGAAAGTACGGGAATAAATGCCACCGGGCTCGATTGTGTGGCGATACTCTGTTCTGTTTTATTCCAGACACCGTGAAACAACACAACCTTCTGTTCTAGCCAGGAATAGTCATAATTTTAATTTGCCTATCAACACAGACATGGAGAATGTAATTTCAGAATGTTTATGGAAATGTCGAGTTGTTCGGCATGACTGTGTGTCTGTGTCTTTTATAGGAACAAACAGAGGAGCAGCTGAAGAAGGAGAAAGCTCAATGCGAGGAGCTGAGAGAGTGCCAGAGTGCTCTGGAACAGGACAAAAACAAACTGTCTGCTGATCTCAAAGCTCTGGCCGAGAAGAATGAGAAGGTCAGTCTGGTTGACCTCTTACCCCACTTTATATACACATTTATGAATCAAAGCAACTTGTTTAAAGGGTGCACTGTTTTTTTCATTGTAAAAAAGTTACTGTTATTATTAGAGATGCACCGATTGATCGGGCTGTGTGACCGGAATCGGCCGGGTTTTCACGGTGATCGGCCATGATCGGCGACCGGGCCGGTCAGTCTGACATAATCCGATTTTATGCCGGTCAAATGCACTCGGGCGCCGCATGATTAACATCGCGCAACATTAGCATCACACGTGCACACGGAACGCACACATGTAGGAAACCTCGTGAATTACGGCCGTTTCACACCCACAAGGTGTGCAGCGCGTTTTTTTTTTTTGTTCGGCGTGCATTTTAATCAATGAGTGCATTCACACCGGGAGCCGGAGCAGCGCGTGAGCGTCGAGCAGGAGCGTCGCGTGAGCAACAGTGAAGCGCGGGTTTCGGCGCCGAATCTATTTTTGCTGCGCTCAATTTAAGATAAAGCACACTTTTGATGGACAAAATAAATATGATTTCATCCAAAAAGTGCCCAAAATGCAAAGAATTTGCATGTCTGGTGTGTTTTAACAAGAACTGAAGTAAGCGAGGCTATGTCAGAAAGAAAATGAAGACTCAAAAATATTTATAGAAAATTTACCCATTTAAACTTGTTTTTATTATTATTTAATTGTTTCCCTGCACATGCTCCACTTGTCCTGTTTAGCTTGGTTGGACATGTGTCAGATGAGAGAAGAACTGCTTGAGAAATATAACTTGCCATTGATATACAACAAGTGATTGCAATAGGCCTGTGTGTGTGTGTGTGTGTGTGTGTGTGCGTGTGTGTGTGTGAGAGATAAATATCTTTATACTGCAAGGCTATATTTGTTGAATTTTTATTTGTTATTTATATTATTTTATTGCCATTACCTGTTTTCATACAGAAGTTTAGTTTGCTAAATATATCACATTTTTTTTTAATTGGATATTGGATGTGAAAAGGAAATGGTTCTTCCATAACACTGCACTTTAGATGTGTGAGAATTTCCCACACTAGGAGTCATTTATATAGTTCTATTTTATAGCGATTATCTGTTTAAAAAATGTTCTATGCAAAAATGTTCTATTAAAGAGAAGATAGAAAATAAATATTTGTGTGTGCTGTAAAGTGGTTTGAAAAATAAAATCGGAATCGGCTAAAATCGGTATCGGCAGGTCAAACTCAAGGAAAAATCCGAATCGGGATCGGCCAAGAAAATTGTAATCGGTGCATCTCTAGGTTATTATTAATTGCTAATTTTTCCCCTAAGATAATAAAATTATGAGTCATAAAAAGATTATGTTGAGATTAAATGTCTAGCCAAAATTACTTTATTTCAGTGACCTATTTTTATACATTCATTGCTGACGGAATTTTCATTTTTGGGTGAACTATCCCTTAATGCGCATGTGCACGCTATCAGCGTTCTCACAGGTTCGTGCTTTTGATGTTTGCGTAGAGAGATATATCTTCAGACTGTTAAAACGGGTGTCTAAGTTAATAACTAATGATCGTTGAGATGGAAGAGAATCAATCAAAACTAACTTTAACTGGAGAATAACTTTATTCTAGAGCTGCCATAAAGGTCCCGTATTATGCCCCTTTTCACAAGATGTAAAATAAGTCTCTGATGTCCCCAGAATGTGTATGTGAAGTTTCCGTTCAATATACCCAACAGATCATTTTTTTACAGCATGTTTAAATTGTAATTTTTTGGTACTCAGAAAAACGAGCTGTTTTAGTGTGTGCCCTTTAAATGCAAATAAGCTGCTGCTGCATGACACAGGGGGCGGAGCTACATGAGCTCGCGCTCAGTCTCTCAGGACAATTTCATCTCACGGAATGATGATAATATCAGAAACTCTCAGTAACGGTGTTCATTTCGAGTCGGACAATAATGCCTACAGAGTCAGAGTGCTGTATAGAGATGGAACAGGTATAGTTTAGTAGTTTAATTACGGTTATTATAACGTATTTGTCATCTGCTTGTATGTATCCATTATTTATTAATATCCTACAAGTCTGCTGTATCGGACCAGGTCCGAATGATAATCAAACATATACTGATGAGTTTAATAAAGTTTATTTTACATCACACAAAAGATGAAGCGTCAGTTTTACTTCAGAAAATCACTGTAAGAGCTGCGTAAACACTAAGTTATAAGTGCGCGAGTTGAGGGAGTTGAGGGAGCATTCTGTGGGCGGACGTTAGTCAAAAAACTGTTCTATTGACGTCATTAAAGAAGGAAGTAGAGGGACAGTAGTCCAAACGGGCTGTTCGATGTAGGCTACTTCTGTTAAATAAAATATCTCGCTTGGCATTGAACTTTGAGCTTTATAATTTTACAGATATTATTTATACTCTAACAACAACATTACACACTAACTAAAGTTTAAAACATGGGATCACGAAGAACGGGACCTATAAAGCCAAAACAATCTGTTACTTGAATTTATTATTTACCTATTATCACTGTAAAGCCGCTTTGGAACAATCTACATTGTTAAAAGCGCTATATAAATGAAGATGACTTGACTTGACATTCTTGGTTACTGAATAAATGAATCTTGACAGATGGGTACACTCGTGTTCAAAGCTTGTGGATTTTAAAACATTTTTTTTAAGTGAAATCTCTTATGCTTATCTAAGGCTGCTCATCAAGGCTACATTTATTTGATCAAAAATACAGTAAAAACAATACAATTGTAAAATATTATTATTTAAGATACCTATTTTATATTTTAAAATGTAAGTTATTCCGATGATGGCAAAGCTGAATTTATAGCATCATTACTCTTTTTTTTATCATCAATGTTAGGGCTGCACGATTATCACCAAAATGATAATCACGACTATTTTGATCAATATTGAGATCACGATTAATTAATCACAATTATTTGTTTATTTTAACCAAAACAACTTTTATTGTCACATAGGCTAATTATAACTGGTTTCACATCCATATTGTGCTGCATTCCTGCTAATGTACAACTATGTACATCAAAATAAAATAGGTCCTCTTATTCACCAAAATTCAGTGCATCTCCTTAAAGAATAAAGAAAAATAAAGAAAACAATAAATAAAATGTAGCAAAACTTCAACAAGGCACTATTTTACATTTACATTGTGTAAATATATTTTAGGAAGCAAAATATAAACTTGCATTGTACCTGCATAATGGATGTGAATAAAACGCGCAAAATATACAATCAATAAAAAACAAATATTCATAACAGAATGTAACCAAATGAGAACATGTCAAGGCAGAACTATGCACTATGGAAGTTCGATTAATGGATGAAATTCAGAGTCATTGTTATTTGACACAAGAAATGTAAAATGTTGTGGGACAGTGTCAGTGATTAGTTGTGAAATCGTACTGCATAAATTGAATCTATTTAATCCTCTATATGAAAGTTTGCTTGAATTATTTCTATTTATTAAAATAGTTCAAAACAAGAACGTTTGTAGTACTGATTATTGGAGTCCATTAATCGAACTTTCATGCCTCTTATATAGTAATTATATATTACTGTGTAGTATGTACAAATTCACTAATGCAATTTACTAATGCTCACACTCGGTCTCTCACGCACACTGTCACTCGTTCTCTCTCGCGCGCAGACACAATCGGTATCTCTCGCGCACTTTCGAGCGCTCTCTTCGTCTCTTTCGTGCACTGTCGCTCGCGCGCACTGGCTCATGGACGCACGTGATCAGACAGTGGTTTACGGAGCGCTAGATTGGCTTTGCAAAAAAAAAAAACCTTTGAAACGGAGCGTTCTGTGAACGGAATGACGCATTTTAAATATCGCTCGATCACACGAATTTGATCGTGGGAAGCCAAAATCGTGATCGCGATTTAAAATTCGATTAATCGTGCAGCCCTAATCAATGTTGAAAACAGTCATGCTGCTTAATATTGTTGTGGAAACCAGGACTTTTTTTTTAAGGATTCTTTGAATAATAGAAAGTTCAAAGAATAGCATTTATTTGAAATGGAACTATTTTGTAACATTGTAAATGGCCTTACTGTCACTTTCAATTAATTGAATGTGTCCTTGCTGAATGTCCTTGTTTTTCCCAAACCTTTGAATAGTAATGTATCTATCCTGATAAATTTGAGTGTAAAGTACAAGACCACCGTTGAATCAGCCCATGAACATGCACGTAAATGCACCTTAGAATGACATAGGATAGAAAAATAGACAATGATGCTCTAAGTTTTTTTTGATGACTTTTGAATTCTTGTGCATTATGTAGCATGGTTTGATGATCTATGCTTGTAAACAAAGACAGTGCACATCCCACTATGTGTTTATAACTGGGATAATGGTTTGTATGTCGCAGGAGCTGAAGGAGCTTCAGGCAGTGAAGCAGCTGTTGATCCAGCAGAAGATGGAGCAGCAGGGGAAAGTGGAAGCAGCTCAAGCATCTCTGGAACAGGAGCAGAGAGAGCATCAGAAGACCAGAGACTCAATCAAACAAAAACAGCAGCTGCTCAAAGCTGAGACCGACAACTACACCAGCAATTGGTACGTATTATTATATTATTTTATATTATATTATATTATCGGTATATATTATATTATATTATCGGTATATATTATATTATATTTAACACTTTACAATAAGGTTCATTAGTTAACATTAGTTAATTACCTTAGATAACATGAACTAAGAATGAACAATACTTCTTCAGCATTTATTAATCTTAGTTAATATTAATTTCAACTTTTACTAATACGTTTTAAAATCAAACGTTGTATTCGTTAACATTAATTAATTCACTGTGAGCTAACATGAACAAACAATGAACAGCTTTTAAAAAAAATTTATTTGTATTAACTAACACTAACAAAGATGATCAAATAATGTAAAAAATGTATTGCTCATTGTTAGTTAATACATTAACTGTTAACGAATGAGCCTTATTCAAAAGTGTTACCATATATTAATATTATATTATATATTATAATAGTTCTTATTGTTGTTAATATTAATATTTATTATAATTTACGATTAGTAAGGAACCTCTATTGCTGACTTATTTAGCAAAATTGCTTTCTAAATTTTCCACAGAAAAGTTTTAATTGCTTAATTTTAGGCATCTGAAGTGAAGGCTAAAGAGGAGGTGGAGAAGCAGGAGGGAAGAGGCTGAGGTGAAGATTAAGCTGCAGGTGGCGGCACTAAATGAGAATGTGGCCACGCTGAAGCGCGAGTGGCAGAGCAGCCAGAGGCGGGTGGGTGAGCTGGAGAAACAGACGGGATGAGCTGAGAGGGGAGATCGCCGTGTTGGAGGCCACCGTCCAGAACAACCAGGACGAGAGACGTGCACTGCTCGAGAGGTTTGATGGCTCTAGACATTTTTATAGGCCTAAATAAAACAAACAGAAAGTGACCATTCATTAACCATTAAGTCCAGTCATATTTTTCCATTCACCCATTTTCATGAACTTTAATTGTCGCTCCTGTTCCAGGTGTGTCCAGGGTGAGGGTGAGATTGAGAAGCTTCAGGCTAAGATGGTGGAGATGCGCAGGAAACTGGATGACACCACGGCCGCCATGCAGGAGCTTGGCCGTGAAAACCAGTCTTTACAGGTCAGACTGAACCCAACACCAGACACACTGAATTTACTGACCTTACAATGTTGTTTGGGATCCCTAGCTATGGAAACTTTAGTATTTAGTCGTATGTGACTCCTTTTTCCTGTTCCAGATAAAACAGTCGCAGTCCCTCACACGGAAGTGGGCGGAAGATCACGAGGTGCAGAACTGTATGGCTTGTGGGAAAGGCTTCTCTCTCGCTGTCAGAAAGGTTAGCACCATGCATTCACACACACAGAATGAGATCAATACAGTGTTAATGATCAATCCCTGTGTATCTCAACCGGTGGGTCACGACCCAAAGTGGGTCACAGAGTGTGTAGTCAATGAAACAACAACAATGGTAATCCTAAATGTTTTTCTGATGCAAAGATTTTATTTTGAAAGACGTGCGTTTTCTTAACTTGTTGCCAAATAAAAAGTCTCTCACCTCAGAAAAACGAACTTTCCTATCCTATTTCAGAGCAAATGAAATTATTAGCATGCTACGATGCTTTTTAAAGTACCTTTAAAAAATAATTAGATACTGTAGTTTCCAAAATACCACTTTATTTTCACTTAGTTTGTTATTTTCTATATTTGATTGACTGTGGGTTATAGCAACTTGCTAACTTTATTGTATTATCAAAAAAACTAGTTCGGGTCTAATATTTAACAGCCTTATACTGATTATTTTATCAGTGGTAGTGATATTCTTACAATTTATGTGTATGTTAAAGGTGCATTGTGTAATATTTAGGAGGATCTGTTGACAGAAATGCAATATCATATGTCGGCCCATTTTGCGCTGACATATTTCTACAGGAGCCCTAAACGAACAAACGCGTTTCGTCACGATGTTGTTCTTCATGCAAAGAAATTAGCTAAAGTCAGTAATATAAAACACTGACACAATGATGAACAAGTAACAATAATATTTGCAACAACATTGTTTTACTGAATAATTAAGTAAATATAATTTCTTTATCTTTGTAAAGAAACCTCATTGCTTAACTGGCTACTCTACTGTCTCAGACAGCATCATATATATATATATATATATATATATATATATATATATATATATATATATATATATATATATATATATATATATATATATATATATATATATATATATATATATATATATATATATATATCAATAAATTATTATGAATTTGGTCAGATTTGGGTCATCGTAATAATAATTGGGAAAATATGGGTCCCATGGCCAAACCAGTTAAGGACCACGGATTTATTATGTTTATTGAATTATCTGATATAAATTTTCCTCAAATCTAATCAATAGTTTAATCTATGCCTTTTTACAGTTGTATAATAATAATAATTGTATAATTTATTAGAATTTATTCACATAAACACCTCACCTGCAGGATGGGGAGGTATGCTAGAAATGATGCTTTACATATAATAGAATAATTGTATTATATTATATTATAATATAAAAAAAAAATTCAAGCATCATTTGAAGTGCGCCTCCCATAATGTAGGTCAGACATTTATGTCCCATGTCTTACTGAATAAAACATTTGACAAAAAGCATTTTGTATTTTGGAAAAACAATTCACATTTTGGTGAACTGTATGGAAACCGTATAAATATATGAATTGTAACACCAAGATGCTAATTAAAGTTAAAAATGTGAACCAGAAAGAAATATCTGAATAACTGAAAATATCTCTAAATTAATCGGTACCCAAATCAGATTGTGAATAAAATCTTTTGAGTCAAATAAATTCTGATACCCAGCCCTAACAATCACAGCATATAACTTTTATCACTTCCTTTCTATTAATCAGTCACGTTAACCTAAACCTAACTTAACCACCTTCACTCACTCTCTCTCTCTCTCTCTCTCTCTCTCTCTCTCTCTCACTCTCTCACTCTCTCACTCACTCACTCACTCACTCACTCACTCACTCACTCACTCACTCACTCACTCACTCACTCACACTCTCTCTCTCTCTCTCTCTCTCTCTCTCTCTCTCTCTCTCTCTCTCTCTCTCTCTCTCTCTCTCTCTCTCTCTCTCTCTCTCTCTCTCTCTCTCTCTCTCTCTCTCTCTCCTCCCTCCAGCACCACTGTCGACACTGCGGCAACATCTTCTGCGCAGAATGCTCTGCCCGCAACGTCCTGACGCCCTCCTCCAAGAAGCCCGTCCGAGTGTGTGACGGTTGCTTTGATGAGCTCCAGGGCTGATGGCCCCCCTCCCCCACACCACACAAACCCGTCCCCTGCAGCCCTCGGCGTCCCACTCAGCCTGACCCCTCCCCAGGAAAGATGAGCAACCAGGAAAGGCCACCTGAGGGCTGCAGGGACCACTGAGGAACAGCACGTTGCGGTGGTCACATGATGCTGAAAATCAGATCAAAATTAGACCGGCCAGAATGGCTGTCCTCATCTGTCCAGTGCCTTTGCCACTTACGGGGCCACTTTCAGACCCAGAGGAATTAAAAGGGAGGGGCCGCTTGAGCAGATGGATTACTTGTAATATAAAGATCAGCTCCTTACAGATGTTGTATGCTAAAGTACAGCAGCTTTGGCACTCAGGATTGAGGTTTACATTGATATCGTCTTTTTGAAAGATTTAACTATAAGAGGCCGAGGGCGTATACAGAGGAACCAAAGCTGTCCGCAGGGTCCTAATTTGATGTAACGTATTTGTAAGTAAATGTACAGACAAAAGAGGCACATGTGAATAATTCAGATATAATTGTCACTCTATGGACACTGTAACATTTGTCATTCAGTGTGGGCATGTTAACATAAGGTATGTGGGTGTAATGTACATGCTTGCTTTGCTGCTCTTATGTCTGTTGAAATGAAACACTTGATGTTTGTTTTGCATTCATAATCTCACCAGTAGAAGTTGGTGATTTTTGAAAGATTTACACATGAAAATTTCTTTTGTTTCCTTTGCTTTGATCAAATTGTACACGCACTCAAGATATACGTGCCCTGCTTTTAAGCAATAACTGTGCATTGGGTGTGATTGTGTGCCTGCTAGTATATTGAAAAAGAATGACAGACCGCTGATTGTTTTTAAAATCTCAGCTGCTACATTTTTTTCCTCAACCTGAGCGGGTTTTCCTCATTCATGACATCTACGTGTGAGATGGAAGCTAACATTTTAGACTTAAAGGTATAGTTCACCTAAAATTCGGTCAAAGTTTGTCATTTCAAACCGGTATGACTTTCATTGTATGGACAAAACAAAAAACTGTCATTTTTTAAAAATGTCTTCTATTGTGTTCCTGTCATAGAGGTTTGAAACGACACGGGAGTGCGTGAATGACGAGACAATTTTCGTTTTAATTTTTGTAAACAATTCTTTTATTAGAAGCCGTAAGTGTGGCGAGATGGTCCGAGCGTCGTTGTACCCAGCTTATAAAAATAAGTTCAAGGAATGTTTTGCTACGTTGCTAACGTTGAACACGTTATTTCTGAAGGTTTTCTGAACGTTCAAAATGTCACTTTTTGGGGGGAAAAAACAACTGGGTAAACGCTTCGTGTAGAACTGAGTGTGAGCGAGTGCACTGCAACGAACTGCTGTAAAGTACGCTTCACTGTAAGTGGTTTGTCCAGTAGCCACGTTCTCGCTATAGGTTGCACATCGACTTTCAGCATCAATGGCACTGTTTGTTGTCAGTGTGATTTTGATGTATTGATTACTTGCTTTTTGTGTCGGTAGATGGATTCAGGAGCATAATGCATAATGATTTTTATGTGTTTTAGGAAAAATCAAAAGTGTCTCAGGATGTTTTGCGCGCATCACCAGCTCAGTCAAGTAACGTGACTTCAGAAAATGGAATATTATATGCCCTTTAACTTGATTTTGAATGGAATGTGTGCTGCAGTCAACAACAGTATCATATCACTCAGTGCCAACTGGTCAAAACCCTCCATCTGACATCACGTCCTGTTTTTTATAACCATTAACAATGCTGTAATTATAAGCAGTGTTTGTAGCACATTCAGAAGAAAAAACAGGTTGTGCAGCTTGCAAATAAAGCTAAGTTGTGACCGCATATGCAAAGTGCATCACTTGTATCAGCACTACACACTGCTTTGTTTGTGTCATCTTTGTGTATTTCTGAATGCAGAAAAGTCCCACCTGGCAAAAAACCATCAAATATATGTTGATTCATTTTGCAGGTTTCTACATATTTGTGATTTGAAAGCAGTATCAGACATAGATGAAAAATAAATCAGAATATTATTTTAAAAAAGCATAAAAATAGTGCAAAAATATCAAAAGCCGAAGGTAAATTCAGGTTAACTGGGGTCATGACTCGAATGAATAACGGGTGAATTACCCGTTTGTTGTTATTGATGTTTTCTAATTTTCCATCATGTTTAAAAGTAACTAATAAACTAGTTGTTTCTATTTTCTTTCAGTGTCATGCAGTGTTATTTTACGATTATAGTCTTTATTACATTTTGAATAAGCTTTTTTTCCTTTTTAATTTTAGTAATTTTGTCATGTGCTTTTATCAGTTTTATTGTTTTTTCTATATAGCTTTAATTTTTCATTTTAATTTAGTAATTTTAGTACTTAAACCCAAATAACACACACACGTACGTCTCGGAGACGTCTATTTGATGTGCTTGTTTACATCTTGATGTATTTTTTAGAGTGTTTGCTCATCTGCAATACGTCTATAGGACGTTTCCTGTCAGATGTCAAATAGACATTTATACAATGTCTTTAAGATGTTTGTTTTATAATGTATGTAAAACTGACATATTAAAAACGTCTATTAGATGTTTGTAAACAGCAGATGCTTTCCAGATTAAGTGATCTTTAACAGACATCTTGTTCGTGTAACTGAAAGTTGAAGGTTCACATCTAATATTTGTATTTTATGGTACATTTACACGACAACAATGTACTAAAAATGGGAAAAATGCTCCTTTGCGTTTTTTCGTGTAGGCCGCCATATTGTCAAAATGATCCCGTTCAAACGAATCTGCGAGAACGACTAAAGAAACACTACGTGCTTGCAGAGTGCCTAGACTGAACTCCCCCTTGCTTTATTTCCATTACTGAAAACGATTTTTAGTTTTGGGCCTGTTTACACGACACCGTTTTCAACTAAAAATGGGAAAACCTTTTATACATTTTGGGGGCAAGGTTTTAAAATGCAAATTTTTGAAAACCATACCATTATAGTCTCCGTGTAGACAAAACCCCCCCACAAATTTGTAAAAACTGCGAGAACTACGTGTTCAGTCTATGTAACGTTAGAGTTTCTTTACAAAGTGACATCGCCAACTACAGGCTGGCAGCATAATGCAGCATTTTTAGTCATTTTCGAGAATCCGAGTAAACGGGGGTCATTTTGACAACGTTGTCGTCTGTACATGAAAAATGCAAGGGAAAAACTTTTCCATTTTTAGTAGGATCGTTGTCGTGTAAACAAACCCGTAGGTAATACTGGTAAATGAAATACTTTGTTCACAATGTATAAAAACAACTTGACAATATTTTATTTTTCATGGTCAAACATGGAAATGATTTCCAACACAATGTAGAGCATAATTTTTTAAAGAAAATTTTAATTTATACTTAAATGTGAACAACCGCAAACTTACAAACACTGTACTACAATCTACATGGGTTCTTTAAGCATTTAACTTTCCCACAATACATGTCCATGTGACAAAAACAAATTCATCCTCTTTATTTGCGACAGGAACATGTAACATTGTTCGTTCTCCAAAAATTAAAAAAGGGAATTGAAAAATGGTTCCTCTTGTGAAACTTCAAACTGCTCAGGGCCACCACAGTTACAGCTGTGCTGTTTATCATTTTTTAGCACACAAAAAAAAGAAGATTAAATTAATGTTGCTTTAAAATCAACCCTAATGGTCAAATATTGTTGTTCCAAACCTCTATGACTTTCTTTCTGGGATATAAAAGGAGATGTTTAGCACAATGTGAGCCATATGGAGGACTTTCATAATACTCAAAGGTGATTTCTGTCCTTTTAGAAGCTTGACAGCCTCGGTTCCCACTCTCCTGTTCTGTTAAACGTCTGTTCCACAGGAGGTTCGGAACGACATGAGGGTGAGTAAATGATGACAGAATTTTCATTTCTGGGTGAATTTCTCCTTAAAGTAAATGAGATACATTGTGCAATGCAGTGGTCTTTTGGCACTCTGGAGGAGGTTCTACAGAAAGTCTCTGTATAAATTAGATCTGTGAAGACTCCAGATAAAGAAAAGAGTTCTTGACCCGCGGCTGCTGACGGTCCTGCTTCAGCAGAGAATTGATGGCATCCTCAATAACAGACACCCACGCTTTCTGAAACATACATAACATACAGCCTGAATAAGATTTTTAGCATGATTGATAATACCATTGTTGTAAGATTTCATTGCTAATTTTAAATGTTACTGAAATGTAACCTTGACATTTTTGCTGCATTTATTTAAAAAAAAACACAGTAAACAGTAATATTGTGAAGTACGATTAAAATTTAAAATAAAATTTGTTCTATTGTAATATATTTTAAAATGTTATTTATTCCTGTGATGGCAAAGCTGAATTTTCAGCAGCCATTACTACAGTCTTCAATATGGTTGCTGAGTAAACTAACTTATCTTAAAAGTATGGTTCACCCAAAAATGACAACTGTGTCATCATTTACTCACCCTCAAGTTGTTCCAAACCCGTATGAATTTTTTTCTTATGTTGAACAATAAAGAACCCCCCCGCCCCCCCAAAAAATTCAAACATATTTTGAAGAATGTTGGTAATCAAACAGTTGACAGTAGCCATTGACTTTCTTGGTCAATAATAAAAAAAAAAATATATATCGGTACTATGGAAGTCAATGGCTACTGTCAACTGTTTGATTACCAACATTCTTCAAAATATGTTTGAATTTCTATTTAAAAAAATAAATAAAAAAATACCGGTACTATGGAAGTCAATGGCTACCATCAACTGTAAACCTAAGGCTGAACAATTGCAGTTATATTCAGAGATTTGACAATGTACCTTGTTTGTTTGTGTTGTTGAAGCATAATAATAATTTTTTTTTTTTTAAATCTTCAAAGTCTTCTTTTGTGTTCAACAGAAGAAAGAAACTCATACAGGTTTGGAACAGCTTGAGGGTGAGTAAATGACACAATGGCAAGTGATTAAAACGGTTGTAATTTCGAAGAAAGCATCTGCTAAGAACATTCAATGTAATGTCATTTAAATATGACATTAATATTGTGTAACCTGATGATGTTTGGCATGTCAGCACTTGTTGATCTTGCGAATAAGGAGTGTTGGGTGGAAATCAAAGCCTGGGTCTGTTGAAATTCAACATAAAAAAGCAGAATCTTCTATTCACCTTCATTGATTCAGTCTGGGCTTGTAAAATGAAGACTCCAATGCATTGCTGGTAACGATTCTGGTGCATTATTATGAATGAATTAGGCAGACCAGAGGCTGAAACATTCAAAAGACAACAGTGAACACTATCATTATCAGTGCTGATCACATGGATTCATCCTCAATGGAAATGCATGCATTGCTAAGCGATTACATAACTGCATTAAACAACTGCAACATGACCTTAATTCAGAGAATGTGTAATGGTATGTGTGTGTGTGTGTGTGTGTGTGTGTGTGTGTGTGTCATCAATACCTGTGGCATTGATCTGGTCTATGTTCTTTAACTGCAGGCGGTCCAGAGAGATGGGCTGGTCCAGGACAGTGAAACTACAGCCCTCCTGCAATAAGAGCTCAAGCTCTTGGCCCGCAGCCGGACGCAGGGGGTTCGACTCCACTACGCCAGACTTCTACAACATAAAACACACAAGCCTGTGATAATAGCTGTTTAAGAGTTTGGCCATTCTCAAATAGACGAATGTTAACTTGTGCTTAAAGGCATCATTAAAAATACTTGTTAACCCATTATACTTCTGTATTGTGCTGTATTTCCAAAAAAAGTTAAAATAAATGTGGGATGGAATTGGACTTTGCTTTTTCTTTTACTGGTAATCGGTTAGATTGTGAAAAGTGGCCTTTCCACACCAAACCAGGAAGCTGCATTATTTAAATTAACGTTAACTGATATTACATGTAAATAAAATCATGCAATATATATAACTATTGGTAAGATTTTAGAAAAAACAAAATGTATTACATTTACAGTATAATGAAACTATATTATTCGTTTTATTTCAGTAAAAGCTCCAAATAACTCCAGTGAAATGTACACTAATACTGTTCAAAAGTTTTGGGTCTGTAAGATTTTTTTAATGTTTTTGAAAGAAGTCTCTTATGCTCACCAAGACACCAAAAATAAGTCAAGTCAAGTCAAATATATTTATATAGCGCTTTTCACAATACAGATTGTATCAAAGCTGCTTCACAGTATCAATCAAAACAACTTAACAATGTTTGTTTATTACTGGAAAAAAAAGACATCCAAGTTTGGTAGAGCTGATCAATGGTATGATTGGTTAATTAATTTGAATATCCCCAACTGAGCAAGCCAAAGGCAACAGTGGCAAGGAACCGAAAAACTCCATCCAGTGACCTAAAGGTGTCCTAACACACCATCAGATGACCCAATGGAGAAAAAAAAACCTTGGGAGAACCCAGGCTCAGTCGGGGGCCAGTTCTCCTCTGGTTTATGAACTAGAGGCCGAATTTACAGTTACTGTAAGATAAAAAATGTATATGAATGCCTGGCTAAATAGATGCGTCTTCAGTCTAGTTTTAAACTGTGAGAGCGAGTCTGAGCAACGAACAATATCAGGAAGGCTATTCCAGAGCTTCGGAGCTAAATGTGAAAAGGCTCTGCCTCCTTTGGTGGATCTGGATATCCTAGGAATGACCAGAAGCCTCGAATTTAGTGATCTTAAAGAGCGCGATGGATTGTAGGGCGATAGAAGATCCGTTAAATAGACTGGAGCTAAACCATTTAGAGCTTTATAAGTCAAAAGCAACACCTTGTAATTAATACGGAACTTTATAGGTAACCAATGAAGTGATGATAAAATCGGTGTTATATGATCATATTTTCTTGATCTAGTAAGAACTCTAGCGGCTGCATTTTGGACTAACTGTAGCTTGTTTATTGAAGATGCAGGACAACCAGCTAATAAAGCATTACAGTAATCTAGTCTCGAGGTCATGAATGCATGAACTATCTTTTCTGCATCAGAGACTGATAGCATGTTACGTAGCTTAGCAATGTTTCTAAGGTGGAAAAAGGCGGTTTTTGTAACATATGAAATATGCTTTTCAAAAGACAGGTTGCAGTCTAATGTAACACCCAGGTCTTTTACTGTAGCGGATTAAGTAACAGGGCATCCTACTATGTTAAAGTCGTGCTGTGAAAGGTTTTGTGGACGGTTTTTACAACCGATAAGTATTACCTCTGTCTTGTCTGGATTTAATAAAAGAAAATTACGCGCCATCCAATCTTTTATATCTTTAACACAATCTGTCAATTTGGATAATTTAGCGTATTCATCTGGCCGTAATGAAATATATATTTGAGTGTCATCAGCATAACAATGGAAACTAATTCCATGTTTCCTTAGAATATTACCAAGTGGCAGCATATATATTGAGAATAATAAAGGGCCTAACACAGATCCCTGCGGCACTCCATAGTTTGCCGAAGTTATGATCGATTTTTCTCCATTTAAGTAGACGAAATGGTAGCGGTCAGATAAGTATGACCTGAACCAGCTTAATGCTTGTCCTTGAACACCAGTGTAATTTTGTAGTCGATCTAAGAGTATTGTGTGATCTATAGTGTCGAACGCAGCACTGAGATCAAGTAAAACTAGTACTGAGATACAGCCTTGGTCCGAAGCTAAAAGTAAATCATTTGTGATTCTAACAAGCGCAGTTTCAGTGCTATGATGTGGCCTGAATCCAGACTGAAACTTTTCATAGATGTCGTTTTCTTGCAAGAAAGAGCCGAGTTGACTGGACACAACTTTTTCTAATATTTTTACATAAATTGGAAGATTCGAAATGGGTCTGTAATTTGCTAGGTTATTTGGATCTAAATGTGGTTTCTTAATAAGAGGTTTTATAACAGCCAGCTTGAACGTTCTTGGAACATGACCTAAATATAAAGATGAGTTAATAATATTGAGAAGAGGCTCTTCCACTATAGGTAACACTTTTTTCAGTAGTTCAGTTGGTATAGGATCTAATAAACACGTTGTTGTTTTAGATGAAGTGATAAGTTTATTTAACTCTTTTTGTTCTATGGTTGTAAAGCATTGTAATTGTTCTTGCGGGGTGATAATTGCGGCTGAATTATAAGGCGCGAGCAAAGATTGAACGTTTACGATTTTGATTCTGATGCTTTCAATTTTCTCGGTGAAGAAGTTCATGAAATCATTACTACTAAACTGTAGCGAGGTATTTTGTTCAGACGACGTCTGTTTATTTGTTAGTCTAGCCACGGTATTAAATAAAAACCTTGGATTATTTCGGTTGTTTTCAATTAATTTGCTGAGGTGCTCAGTCCTGGCCGTTTTAAGGGCCTTTTTATAACGTGACATACTGTCTTTCCACGCGATTCTAAAGACCTCTAAATTAGGTTTTTTCCATTTACGCTCTAAATTACAGGTTTCTCTCTTTAAAACATACGTAGTATTATTGTACCATGGTGCTATACTTTTTTCTCTGACCTTTTTTAATCTAATGGGTGCAACAATATCCAATGTTCTAGAGAGAATGGTGCTCATAGTGCTAGTTAGTTCATCTAGTTCATCTGTTTGTTTGGGTTCAGGCAGCAGCTGAGACAGATCAGATAAGCTATTTGAGAAATGATCTATGGTGGATGGAAGAATTGTTCTACCTGGTCGAACAATTCTTCCAATTCAAAAATACAGTAATATTGTGGAATATAATTACAATTTAAAAGAAATGTTTTCTACCTTTATATATTTTAAAATGCAATTTATTCATGTGATGGCAAAGCTGAATTTTCAGTTTAATGCATCATTGCTGAATAAAAATATTCATTTCTTAAAAAAAAAAAAAAAAAGAATCTTACTAACCCCAAACCTTTAAACGGTAGTGTATATAATATAAAAAGTAAATGGGTTGATTTTTTGATTTCATGACTTTTAAGCATTTTAGCACTATTACCTGTATATTAAATTGCAAAATAAGCTTTTAATTTTTTTGTATCATTGTGATACATCTCATAAAAAAGATAAAATACATTTATATAAATATATTTTAATCTCAATTTACATTAGTCAGTATAATAATATGATCTGTCACAATCCATTGATCTCTATTCAACCTTAGTGTGTAAAAGGTAGTAATGGGTTGAATCAATAATCACTCCCAGACAGAATCAACAAATCTATTTTCACATTACCGTCACATGCTCGTACGCATCACCCATGCTTTGATTTATGTCAATAGAGGCATGGCTGCCAGGCATTTTACAGTAATAACACCGAACAGTCACGCTTAAAAATCATACATAACCGCACCTTTTTGCTGCGCTTGATCTTCGTGATTAGAAGGAATTCGTCAAAGAGAAGTAGGTAGACCTCATGCAACTTTGCATTTTCTATGTGCAAAAGAAGAAATAATGTAAGTTCACCACACAACCATCCTAAATGCATAAGTGGACCAATGAGAAAAACTCCGACCATCCGACCTATGAGAACGAACTTTCCATCGTGCAGAAGACTACGGTGAGACACCAGGTTCTCCAGGGTTACAGATTTTAGCAAGTGCTTCAGATTCTGTGAAGGATCAAACATGCACAGCTGTTAAATCTCTTTGAATGCAGGCATTATTAAAGGCACAATATGTAAGATTTTTGGATTGAAATATCCAAAAACCACTAGAACAATGTTATTTTGTTGACTTGAGTACTTGCATTATTCCAAATGTATCCAGCAACGTTTAAATCCAGAGAAAGTAGCAATTTAAACCAGTGTAACATCCCATGTCATCGCGTCGCCTGTCAATGACGTCTTCTTGATTTACCGTGAATAACATGTTTGTACCATACCTGATACCTCAGAGACAACACTATTTTGTCAAGTGGCTAACATAGCATAATCAGAAAGAGCTTTTTCTGTAGTAACATAATACAGCATTTTCTCCACCATACAATGTTTTAATATTATTTGCATGCCACAAGTCATCTACTGTAGCTTTTATTAATATGATATTCTAATATCAATCTAGCTTACTGCAATGTGCAACAAGTGTCTCATACCAGCGACTGAACGAACGCACAGAGTAATGTTATAACATAACTTTCAAAACATTCAAATGTAATTTTAGTAGGATTATTTTTACTAAGTAAAACAACGCTGAGTTACCCCACAATTTTATTTCATCAAATAAACTGACCTGTATGAGCAATAATTCAGCACTTGTGGCTGTTTCATTAGAATGAAATAAAATAATGTGAATTTAAGTGATCAAACGTAACTGTAACAAAGTTCAAATTCAGGGAAGGAGGCGGACGTTAAACGAAACTTTAATCGTAAAATATACAACGAAAGGAGCGGCAGCGACCAACTGCAGCAGCAAAAACAGCAACGTAAAATTTCCCAGGCTCTCTGCCCCGCCCTGCTTCATACCACAATAACGTTAATAAAACTTTAATACATTTGCTGAGTCCTGTCGGATTGCTTTCCATCTGCTGCGGAGGAGAAGACGACAACTCCCACGATTCCACGCTCATTCACGGCGTCATCAAGCTACGCCTTTGTTATTGTTTTAAACAAGCGACCTCTAGCAGCGAAACTTACATACTGTACCTTTAAGTATAATGTGTATTTATAGAGACTTTTATGAGAGAGATTTTGACACAGACCTCAGGAACATGCGACCTCTTGTCTCGCTCCCACACAGGAAGCCACACTAGAGATTCCTTCAGCTGCTTCACCTTCTGGTAGTTGTCCAACCACTTTACTTTTCCTTCAAGATCATCTGTACAGAGACAGAAAGAGAGAGATTTGGGTGGGTAACTTATTGTCTCATCAGCCCACACAAAGGTGGTTGGCTTTGAAAGGTTCAGTTCATTAATCCACACCTCCCCAAACAAACATTACTGCTTTTATACAACCACAGATCCTGTTTTTGTTTGTTCAGTTGGAGATAATCGACTTTATTTAAATTCTAGATTCTTCCCATTGCGTTCCAAGTAAAGGCTCTTTCATCAACAATGACGAACATTCATGTCGTTTGAACCCCACACCCATCAGCCAACTGAAAGTCACCAGGAAGAGTTGAACACACACCCTTATATTGGTTAAACTGTGTCATTAAGTGTGTTGAAATGAGCTGCTGCCATCTTGGGACGTTGTTGTATAGAAGATTAACCTATTATTCATTTCATGCTTGTCTAGCCATAAATCAGCCCTGGAGCAGGACAACAAGTCAAATGCAATCATTACCATAACAACAAACTTCGTAGAGAATATTACTGAAATCATAACAAAAAGGTAATTGTGACTTTTTAACTCACAACTCAGACTGTTTTCTCCCAATTGCGAGTTTATATTTCACAATTCTCAGAAAAGTCAGAATAGTGAGTTATAAGTCATAAAATACAAAATGCAAGATATAAACGTACAATTCTGAGAAAAAAAGTCAGAATTGTGAGATATAAACTCACAATTGCAAGAAAACAAGTCAGAATTGTGAGATATAAACAAAATTGGAAGAAAAAAAGTCAGAATTGTGAGATAAACAATTGGAAGAAAAAAAAAAGTCAGAATTGTGAGATATAAACAATTGGAAGAAAAAAAAGTCAGAATTGTGAGATATAAACTCACAATTGCAAGAAAAAAGTCAGAACTGTGAGATATAAACAATTGGAAGAAAAAAAGTCAGAATTGTGAGATATAAACAATTGGAAGAAAAAAAGTCAGAATTGTGAGATATAAACAATTGGAAGAAAAAAAAGTCAGAATTGTGAGATATAAACTCACAATTGCAAGAAAAAAGTCAGAACTGTGAGATATAAACAATTGGAAGAAAAAAAAGTCAGAATTGTGAGATATAAACTCACAATTGCAAGAAAAAGTCAGAATTGTGAGATATAAACACAATTAGAAGAAAAAAAGTCAGAATTGTGAGATATAAACTCACAATTGCAAGAAAAAGTGAGAAAATTATGAGATTAAAAGTTGCAATTACCTTTTTAATTTTTTTATTCTGTGACAGAAACAGCATTTTTATGTTAAAAGTGAAATACATATATCATCACACATAGTCATTTAGTTGGTTATTTGTTTCAAAATAAGAAAAAAAACGTTTTGTCTTTTAAAATGACTAAATATAGGACCAGACTTTGTTGTGTGTCAACAGCAAAATCTTGTATCTCTACCACATGGTCATTACCATCATAACGGCATTTTTGATTAACAAGTTTGTCTTAGTAAATTATATATTTAAATAAATCTATTTTATAAAAACAAAACAAAAAACTTTTTTTTTAAACTTATTAAAAAAACATTAAAATACAAATATTTTAACAGATGGAAGGGAAACATGAATGCATGAAAACACAGAGGGTGTTTTATTCATCTCATTTTCTTATCAAAACAGGGTACTTGATAAAACATAATGGATTTATGACAAGGTGTGTAATGATTCAGAAAAGATAACTGGGCATGTCAGGTTTTCATGACTAACTAAAACATGGCATACTTTCAACTGTTTTGGCTCACATCTTCCAGTCAAAAATAGCTCTGTCTTTCACAATGATTTTGCAGCTGTCACTCTGCATATATTTTCTCACAGCGGCTGTCACAACACACCACACAAACAGCTTCTCTATGAGAACAGGAAAAGTCACCTTTCACTGCTTCTAATTACTGGTTTGACAAGAGCGTTTTACACAAATGAGATCAAAGCATCTGCATATGAGGAACAAAGAAAACGATTTTTCCCCCCCACATAAGTATTGCTTAAAAAAAGTTGTTTTTGAAGTTTTTATTTTATTGGTTCGGGTTGATAATGGATATTTAATAATGCATGCTCACTTCCTTTGCGGTCATTTTAAATGTTCACACATTTTTTTCCTGTAATACATTACAATTTTGTGATGGCTACATTTTTGTATTTTTTATTATGTAGTGCTTTATTTTTTATTTATTCAGACAAAATAGTATAACATTTAAATATCACTTAAAAGTACATTTTTTTAAACACTAATTTAACAACTTCTAAAACTAATATTTATTTAGTAAATCTCAAAATTAACATACATCTTTCACGTAACTAAATTCACTTTTATTCACTTAATTTCAGCATTTAAAACAATTTATTTTAGTTCTAAGTGTTTTATTTAGAATTTATTTAGACAAAATAGTATACTTTTTTTAAATATCTGCCATTTATCAGTTATCAGCCATTACACGAAAATAATTTTCAGCTTATTGGTATTGGCATGAATTTTCATATCGTGACTTTCAACTGTCACATTAATACCATTGACTTACAGATGGCGCTGTCGACAAGATCCACGATGCTCTGTATGGTGTTCTCCTCGGCCTCCGAGCAACTCCTCTTCCCAATGTTCTTCAACAGAAGAGGGTACCGTGTAAACCTCTGCAGAGGAATCACCAGAAGATCCTTCAACTGCAGTCTGCGGCACTGCTCGTTACGTTCACACCACTGGAGGAGAGAGAGAGTAAAGGATGGGAAGAAAGATGTAGTATTAAAGTGCCCCTATTATGTATTTTTTTTAAGACTCCTAATTTTGTTTTGGAGGTCTCCTACAATAAGCTTACAAGCATCCAAGGTAAAATAACACTTTATTCTTCTCATAATATACATTGCAGCATCAGGTTTTTTCTCACAGTGTCTGAAACGGTTCAATAAAGGATTCGGTCTCTCTAATGGATGTTTTTAGTGTAATAAAGAGGAACACAGATCAGTTCACGTGCCACTTGAACTGAGGCGCTACAATGATCGGTCACGTTACATTTAAGAGTGCCAGAAAGTTTAAATCTCGTAATAAAAGTGACAGAATTTGAAAGCTTAGACTTTGCTTCATATCAAAAGTAACCTGCTCTGTCTTGTCTTTCGGTGACAGTGTCCTCTTTGCGTCACGATTTTTCAATGCGTTCGAAAATGAATGTGTGGCGTGAGAGAGTGAGAACAGTGTCAATTGCGTGAGAGTTGGCAGCCCTGAGTAGATGTGGTTGTCAGGTAAACGTACATACTGTAGGTTCATGCAGGAAGTAAGACTGGAATTATTGATAACACGATTCAGCGAGATTAGAATCGATTCTTTCTTTTGGGAAAAAATGGCTGCATACGAAAACTTGAACAATGACTTCGCAGGCAGCGTTTGCGCATGAAGGTACCTTAAGAAACTGATTTTAGACAGATTACTGAGGCAGCGCAACAGTTTAATGATCTACAGCAAAATAGAGAGAGCTTTGGTGAGAACTAAACAAATATTTAATTACTACAGTAGTAATTTCTCGCTAGAAATGACATCAGAAGTGGAAACTTTGGTCAAAAACGTACATTTACACACAAACTGACCAGCAACCGCAACTTTTAGTTGCCATCTTTCTTTTTCTAGCTTAACTGTCACCAAATGGAACGCATAGGATTGCGGGATATCAAAAGCAGTGAAGAATACATCTATGCTTCCCTAAAAAATCGATCAGATGAAGGTATCTCAGGAGAAGTGAAGCTAACATTGGATTCAGACGTGCCTTGATGCCTTCCTACCCTGGAATAGAGCATTTTTAAGTTTTCGGATGCAGCCAAAAACTCTGCTTGTCGTCCACTTTGATCTTTGAAACTTTGCAGACCTTTATCATTCATAAACAGCTATATTAAACAATACATAAAAGGTCATATCTAAAAAAACACAATAGGGGCACATTTTTGATAATACTGTAGCCTACTTCTTGTCATGAATATAATACTGACAAAATCAAAACTGACAAATCAGATCCCCTATGTGCAAGAGGAAAAGCAAGAAGCGACAGGCCAAAATTGATGTGGAGACAGCTGATGATGTAAGAGAGGGAAAGTAGCAGAGTCAACAGTTTTTCACCAGCGACCTGGTCACCATGTTCCTGCGTGAGAAGTAACGGTCCCTGACAACCACCCAGCAGTGGCCTAAAACTCGTGTGGTAAACATTTGCCCTGTACCCTAGATCTTGTCTGTACATTGAGACCAAGCCCTGATTTACCATATCAAATCTTGCCTGCCACGGTTACCTTCACGAAAGAGCCAAAGTCCTCCCTGAGCTTCAGGCTGTCCAGATAAAAGATGGCCGTACTGTAATTCAGGCAGTATTTCTGTAGACAATGGCAAATGCTCTCACCAAACGCCTGTAAAGTCAACATTCAATAAGGGAGAGTGATCAGAAGAGAACAATAGAGAAAAAGTTGTTATCTTTTAGCAAACAGGGAACAAAAGATTAGCGGTGTTCAGTTTTTTTGTTTTCTAAAACAATCATTTGCTTAATGTCTGACTTAATAATACATCATGTAAGCACAACATTGCTAAGGGGTTGGATCTCATGTTTGCTTTTTGGCAGTTATACATTATGTTTAAAGGTCACTGACCGTGACTTTCCATTTCTATGATCATTTTTTTATTTTAGATTGTATGAGTTATTTTGTATGTAAAGACTTTTACATTGTTAAAGATTTCGGTCACACTTTAGTTTAGGGTCCAATTCTCACTATTAACTATTTGCTTATTAGCATGCATATTACTAGGATATTGGCTGTTTATTAGTACTTAAAAAAAGCACATATTAATGCCTTGTTCTGCATGGCCATTTCTACATCCCTTAATCCTACCCCATACCTAAACTGAACAACTACCTTACTAACCTTTAATAAGCAGTAATAAGGAGTTTATTGAGGCAAATGTCATAGTTAATAGTTAGTCACTAGTGAGAATTGGACCCTCAACTAAAGTGTGACCAAGATTCCTACTTCAAATATATGCTGTTCTTTAGAACGTTAAATTTATCAAGAAATACACAAAAATATCAGCATATTAGAATGATTTCTGAAGGATCATGTGACACTGAAAACTTAAGTAATGATGCCGGAAATTCAGTTTTGCCAACACAGGAATAAATTACGTTTTATTTATTTATTTGTTTATTTGACAGGGACATTGCACAACAAATGTGTTAGCAGAGATACACAAGACAGAGATAGCTTTAAGCTCATTTTCATCTGTAGTCCCTGGGCAGAGGCAAAATGACAGCAGGTGTAATATATTTATATTTTTTTAAATATAGTAAATATAAAACAGTTTAAATTGCAATAATATTTCACAGTATCACTGTTTTTATTGTATTTTTGATCAAATAAATCATAAGAGACTTCTTTCAAAACATACCTTTGAATGGTAGCACACACACACACACACACACACACACACACACACACACTGTACATACATACATACATACATACATATCAACCTATGGTATTCTACCTTTCTAAGGAGTTCAAGAAGAGATTGAGTACTATGGCTGTCTGGACTGGCCCACATTTCCTTAATGGCACGCAAGAGACTAGTAAGGAAGCCGAAGCTAACCTGAAATATAGTAAGAAACAAAAGAGAACTAAGAACAATATTTTATATTATAAACCAGACTAGTCACAAAACTGCAGTTGTTAAATTTCCTGTTACAATTTTCCACCAAACTCATTGAAGTCTTACCAGACAGAGCTCATTGAGATTCGCAAAGAGCCTCCAGGAGTCAATGTCCAGTAGACACTCTCTCATCTGCAGGTCTGTTAGTGTGGTAAGAAACACCTATATGCAGAACAAAGGCAAGCACATTTAAGCTCTATTCCTACAGAGTGACGAAATCGTTGGTTAGCACCAGACTATTTGTGTTAGCTTGGAGTTCACTAGTAAATTCCAGTTACTGTAACCATGCAATATAAAGTATGATTAAAACTGTATTTGTCTCTTTCACTGGAGGACATGCCATTCCATAATACTGAAGGCATCATGTTCACACCTCTTTTAAAACCATAAGCTGATCAAGGAAGTAGACACATTCACTGGTGAAAAGCTCCCAAATGGCCTCCTGTTTTCGGTAGGTTTTTGGATTCTCCGCTGCTTCCAGTTCAGAGCGACCCCTCAAAAAGTCCTCCAAAGACATATCCTGAAAGAAGAGAGAGAAATTTGACTCCTTAAGGCCTTATTTTTCATGAAGAAATAAAGATATAAAGTGAGAATTGAAAGATATAAAGTAGCAATTTTGTCTTTTTTTCCACAGAATTGTGAGATAAAAACTCGCACTTGCGAGTCTGAATCACAATTTTATATCATGCAACTCTGACTTTATAACTTGGAATTGCAAGGTCATATCTCACAATTCTCAGAAAAAAGTCAGAATTGTGAGATAAACAGTCAATGTTGCCTTTATTATTTTTTTATTCCGCTGCAGAAAAAAGCCTTCATAATTTTCTGATTTATGGAGTGATAAAAAGAGAACTCGTAACATTTTTACACATGGGTGTCTTGACTTAATAATAACAAAAATAGGACTTCTAAGGTGCCATGCATAAAAACGAAGGTGCTCTAACGCTCATCTCAGGTGGTCAAAATCAACTGATTTTTTACCTTAAATAACTGAAAATCTGTGTCTCTCCATTCCTGGACCCGAACGCCAGCCAGACACTTGTCAATGTCGGCTATGCTGCAAGTCTTTCCTTTTGTCTGTTGGAAAACACCACTCACATTTACTCAACATCACACTGCCCTGCCCTCAACAGGTCTCTTTGTGTTTAAGCACAAACTGTGGAGCAGATTGGATAGCAGGACATGTTCGAGCTCTGTTAGACAGGCCCGTTTTGTTGTTGTTTACTGTTAATTGAATTGATTGGGGGGAAGGTGTGCATGCATTCAAATCTGATGTAGCTCAAAATGGGTCAGTGAACACTATGTGCTAGACGACATCATCCGAATGACACGCAGCATCTGAAAAATTACAATAGAGTATCTGCAGATGGCACCAACCACAGAACTGGCACTAGATCAAAACTTCATGGGAGAGATGTCTGCATGATGGTATTGAAACGTTAAAATACGTGAACTTACTGTGTTACGCCTCGAGAAGGGCCACTTTAATTTCTTAGTGTCTGTAAAAAATGCAATAATAAAATGCTGGTAACACTTTACAATAAGGTTCATTAGTTAACATTAGTTAGTGTATTAACTAACATGAACTAACAATGAGCAATACATTTGATGCTGTATTTATTAATCTTTGTTAATAAAAATACAGCTGTTCATTGTTTGTTCATGTTACTCACACTGTATTACCTAATGTTAACAAATACAACCTTTGATTTTAATAATGTATTAGTACATTTTGAAATTAATATTAACTAAGATTAATAAATGATGTAGAAGTATTGTTCATTCTTAGTTCCTGTTAACTAAGGTAGTTAACAAATGTTAACTAATTAACCTTATTGTAAAGTGTTACCAAAATGCTTAACTTTATACAAAGCAAAACATTCAAATATTGCAATTTGGAGAATGTGCTATAAAGCTACTTATTCTTTCTTTAAGATTTAATTATGTGAACGTAAAATATAGGTTAGTAAATGTTAGCAATTTATATCAAACCCTGAGTCATGACATTGACTAAGGCATGACTAACCTGAATAGGCTGATTTATTTAAAATATCAGCAGCGCCATTGGACACAAACAAATCTCCAGGAGAAACATCCAATCCCGGAAGACTCACAACGACAGAGCTCCGCCTCCTCTCCTGCAGCCTGAGAAAAAGCCAACCAGAAGAGAACAGGTGAGTACGAAGAACATTCCAGCCCCTGAGGCAGCCAGTCTTTCAAAGTATGCATGATGGATGTGTACTGAAATAATGTTGGTTAACCACAGAGCATCACATTCAACATTTATTTACTTTGCATTTGTATAACGACACTTTCTGCAAGTTCACCACAAGCTTAGAGGGTAGATTTGAATGTGAAATGTAATTCTGCCAAATTAATTTAAGCTCTATCCAGTCCTGAATGCACAATAGCTCCTTAGACCTCGGAAAACAATTATTTCACTAAATTAATCTGAGAAGGTTTGATAAACCTTGGCCAATGCGCTGTAGTAATCTCTAGGCAGAGCCAAGCCGTGCTAAACTTGAAATTTCAAACCAGATTTGCTTTAGCAGGAAATAAAAGAATTCCATGTTCACATTTCTAACATGCCTTGCTAGTATTAGGTGGCCGGAACTGCGTTTGCAAAGATGACTAACAAAACCATTCCGTGTAACAGCTGTACCTGCACACCATTGAATGGTGGATTTATAGGTCTGTCAACGGACAACTGAGCAGTGTGATATATCGGAAGATACAGATTATTATATTCAATGGTTAAGAACAAAGGGCAGCAGCAGGGGTGGGAAGTCAGAACCCTGATTTGTAGCCTGCGGCAGTAGGAGGGAAGTCATTATTAATCAAATCAAATGATTTTTTGGGGTTTTTTTTTTGAGAAAGCAAACATGTAATAAGCTCATTCATATGGTGGACTGCAAACAATGTAGAGAAGGACACATTTCCGCTCTTGTGCAGTTCCCTACTGTTTAATCATCATTATAGTTTATAATCACTATATTATATTAAACATGACTATAGTTCTGTATAGTGAATTTCTGTTTGTTTTTTTCTGTTCTGCTTCAGTTTCCCTGTTACATTTTGACATAAAATCCTAAGGGCTTTTAGGCAGTGCTATGACACACAACTCGATAGTCTGGTTTTTGTTTGAGTCACTCTCAGCTTTGTGCCTATCCATCTGTACAAAGACTCAATGATGTACCACTATGTGGTGTGTGTCAATAAACAGTTAACAGGGGCTTACTTAGATCTTCAAATGCAAGTATGGGGGAGCAATAAGAGCTTGGAAGTAAGAGAAAATCATACCTTCCACCCATGTAATAAATACAAATCTGTTTTACTACAACATTAAAATAAAAAAACAAAGGATGATCAAGGCAAACTTTGACTGTAGGCTTTACAAATCTTTAACTGAAATGTGAAGGCCTAGAAATTTGAAAGTCGTATATAGTATAGGGTAGCCAGACAGAGAGATATGGATGGATGGATTCTAAAGAGGGGCATTTTAATAAATAGGTGCACTATATTACACATTCATTATATTTTTTACTTAACCTGTTGTCTTCCTTATTATGGATAGCAGGACCTGTTGTCTTCTGAATGTTTAAATAAATCTGTCATGAAAAAAGTTAGAATACCATTGTTTGGATGGATAGATGGATGGTTGCCTAGATTGGTGTCAATAGCTTGAGTTTGCCAAACCAACATAGCAAGAACCCCAACTGAAGAACTGAACACAATAACAACTGCAGAAACTATATCAGTCTTTCCGTGTTCATCACAGTGAATATGGGATCATATACCAATAAACACTTGACTCACTTGCTATGAGATATGAATTTTTCAGCATTATAAAGTGAACACCCATTTCCACGGTACCTGGCACAATGAACCCATCAAATACTTCCTTTTTAACTTTATACTTTGTTAAAACCCCTTAAAAAAACCTATGTGTTCACTTTTTACACTTCTCCCTTGCAACTATACATTGAACCCTACCAGTAAAAAGTCACTCATTTCATCTCCTATTTACCGACATTAAAAACAGGTCACTGCTAATGGCTTGTTATCTAGAGGCAATCCTAGAATGAAGCAGCCCTCTATGCCGACTATCCCTGCCCCAGCATGACCACAAAGAAGGGAGCATTGTCCTCGCACCTCCACGGAATAAAGATGCCCCCTTAACATAACTGTCCCATCCAATCGCAGTCCAGGGATGAGCACTGCAATCAGACGGTGCCATACTGTAATTAAGGCCACAATAGCTGCCTAATTATCCACCGCTGAAAAGACGACCGTGGTCCAAGCAGAATGGGCCCGACAGGGGGAAAAGCGTCACTAATGAGAGTTTGTCTGGCCCGTACAGGGCGAATGATGGAACTCTAATAACTCTCCATTAAAAGTTCATGTGCAGCTAACAAAGCGGCAATACAATGAACAAAGAACGTCCCTCTATCCCAACACCCCCTGCGCCAGCATGATGGCGCTCTACTGAAAAAGTGTCCTGCTTTAGCCTCATTACCCCAAACGGTATGTTTCCACACAAACAAATTCCTGGATTAACGAAACAACTTTTCAAATGAGAGATGTTGAGCAATAAGTACCGGCCGGGTAGTTTAAGTGAACAAGAAAATGCTGGTTTGACACAGAACAAAGTCACCATATACACTAAGGGCAAAATGACGGTTCACATTCAAATATGACTCGGGTGGGGACAGTTTATGCAAAACATTAGATAGAAACAGCTCACCTACCTTTTATGACAGGGATCCTTGACCTGTAATCAAAAGCAGATACAACAAAACGTGAGTGAGCAAAGTACTTTAAGAAGAAAAAACACTAGTCATTTCTACTATCAATTTCAATCATACAACTGGTGCGAGTTAAAGAACCCTTAAGTCCTCACATCTACAGATATCTCACTCCATTGTAAAAAAAGCTTGGATGAATATGTGAAAGGAGTGAATGGGGCTTCCCTTTTATACTTTTGATTCTTCACTGACCCTTCCATTATTTGGTGATTGCTGAATGCACTGAATGGAGCTCCATCAGAGGAGAGGTCTGAAGCTGACAATGCATGAAACTACTGATTCAATTGCTGTCAAAAGCTCTTATTGTGAACTACTACCTCGGGAGGTCGAGGAAGAATGAGACAAGAGACAAGAGACAAGAGGCTTTCTGTGATAAGAGCGGAAAGACTCTTGCAATTTGATTTACAGGCATGAAAAAAGACTGTTTCATCACATATCATGTGAAACTTATTATCATCAATTTAGAAAAGTATAATGTACAGCCAGAAAATCAAATAAAGTCTGACAGGGTGATCAGGACCAGGGTTATTATCATTAACTAAAACTAAGCCTGTTAAAAACATATTGTTAATTGAAATAAAGCTAAAAGTTAAATGAAAATCTAAATGATAAAAATGAAAAGTAACTGAAATAAGTTTAAGTTGATGCACTAAAACTACTAAAACTGAGATAAAAAATAAATGAAATAACTTAACTAGTAATATAAAAAAAATTACTGAAAATTCAACTAAAATTACAAATGAAAATCAAAAATATTAAATAAAAACGAATAAAAAAAATATTACTAAAATCTATAATCGACACTTTTTTTTACGCGGTTACTTAGCAAATAAATACATATGAGATTAAATAAGTGTATAATTGATCATTTTACCTTTATATTACCTTAAAGGGTTAGTTCACCCAAAAATGAAATTAAGTCATTAATTATTCACCCCCATGCTGTACCAACCCCGTAAGACCTTCGTTCGTCTTCGGAACACAAATGAAGATATTTATGATTAAATCTGAGAGGTTTATGACTGCTATATAGGCTCCCTAAGGGAATGACACCGGACGGCCCAGAAAGTCATTAAAGAAAATGTTTAAATATTCCATGTCACAACAGTGGCTCAACTATAAGTTTATCAAGCGACGAGAATACTTTTTGTGCGGAAATAAAACAAAAATAACGACTTTATTCGACTATTCCTTTTCTTCCTTGTAGGCCTGAAACGAGACTTCAAGAGATTTCCACGACGCATGCGCGACAATTGCGATCTCCTTCAACTACTTCAGTTAAGTTCTCGCGCGTGCAGTCATAAACCTCTCAGATTTAATCATAAATATCTTCATTTGTGTTCTGAAGACGAACGAAGGTCTTACGGGTTGGTGCAGCATGGGGGTGAGTAATTAATGACTTAATTTTCCTTTCTGGGTGAACTAACCCTTTAATGCTTTTGCTAAAAAACAAAACAAATGGCCCTAAAACACTGACTGCAACAATATTACAGTAATACCAAGCATGAAAGTAACAGTGTTTTTTATCTGAATAAGAAGTCTGATACAGAGTTGTTATGGACGATGGGAAATATTAGGAAATATCAGAACACTAGCGCTATTGACCAATCAGAAGTAAGTATTCTAGAGTGCCATGTTTCAGTAAAGTCTCTCATAATTACTGTTCAGATATATGGTTAGGAATGTAAAGCCTGTAGAATTTTAAAGACATATACCTCATTGTCATCGGTGGAGCTCTCATTGTCATCAGAAACACCCTCTTTTGAATCACAAGACTCTTTGCTCTTGCAAATGACACCATTGTCAAGGGTCTTTGATCTGTGTGATCTGATTTTCCCATGAATCATTGAAGATTCAAAGTTCCCGCTCTCTCCATCCAACTGAACAGCCAGTGGAGATGACTGCCGGAAAAATTGAGAAAGGGGACTCGTCGGAGTGGGAGCCTCCTCTCCTAAAGGACTGTCCAACTTGCTTGGTTCTCGGTAGGAGATTCTTGTACTCCTCATCCTCCTCAGAGTGGGGGACGTGGAGATGCGGGCCGGGGCTTGTCTATCAAACTGGAATAAATGTGCGGGCACGCCATCAGACTCGGTGAGGGCACCATACCTCAGTCTGGATGACGTCCTTCCTAAATCTATTCGCATTATGAAAGGACTAGCTGTTTGTATGTCTTTGTCCTCGCTCTGCACACATTGGGTTTGAGTCTGTGCATCCGTCCCTTTTACAGTTTTCCTCGCATGCCAGTCTATACAACTCCAGTCCAAAGTTTTATCCGCTTCCTTCCCGTTTTCGCTTATGAAAGCATAATTCAACTCAGTCATCTTGAGTAATCCAGCATTATATCCCACAACAGAAGACTGATTAAGAATCAGATGCAGGTTTGGCTTGAGTCATTCCGACAAAAATGTGTGCAATCCTTCTGAAAAGCAAGAAAGGATTAGAAAAGCCACCCACTATGTTTATTGCAACTCTTGTAGAACTAGCCATGTACAGCGTGCCCATTTAATCCCAAAATGTTCCCAGCACAAGTGTTTGCCCCCTTAGATAACCCAATGAAACAAACTGCATGCGTTGTTTTAAAAAGTTACTCAATAAGAATTGGAATTCCAATGGAACTTAAATAAAGTAAAAAAAAAACAACAACAAATAAATAATAAAATAAAATAATGTTTAAATGAATTCAAGAAACCCTGCAGTTTCATTTGTAGTTTACTGTGTATAATACATCAACTCTTTTTTAGAACATTCAAACTCTACAACATCATTTTTGGTCACAAATGGGATTAAATGGGTTAATCTGCATTCACCCATACTTATGAAGTTAAGCGCCCAGACATTGAAAGCCCCTATAAACATTATGCAATTTTCAAGCAATTCAGAAGGATTTTTTTTTTTTTTTACCACATTCTCAATAGGCAGTCTGTAGTTTATCATATAGCATGTTTAAAGTGATATTCCTTATGTTGTAGTAGGCAACAGTCCATGTTGAAGTCCATCATGATATGATATCGTAGCCTATTTATTCGTTTATATGCTGTATGAATTTATAACTTTTAACTCTTATCTTATATCTGTGATTTTATCTCTGTATTCTTGGAGCCTTCAGAAACTGGGTTATTACATGAAATTGGTGCCTTTTGTGATTTTTGAAAGTATATTTAATTTATATACATTAATAAAACAACCAATTGTGCAATCAGCAACATTAAAAAACTAACAGGGTTGATAGTTTTACAGCTAATATAGTCATTACCAGATATCCATCAAATATCCAGTTTTTAATAATCAATTAATTATAAAAAATTATGGCTTAAGGGGGTGACTATATAAGAAATCAAACAGAATATAGGATAAAGTGATAAAAAAGATATATAACATTTCAGTAAGGATGGGTTATGATGGTAACCTGAACACACAACACACAAAGAAACCTACTGTGCTTTTGTTGTTGTTGTGTTATGAAATATCATGCGTGGTCATTGTTTACATGCGAGACACAAAAAGGAACCTTTTGTGAGGAATGACCCAAATACATTTCCAACATTTAATAACGCATGCGTTATCATTGTGCACTTGATAAAGAAAATTGACTTGCACCGTACATCACTGTGACATAGTAGCGTGGGAAAAGGCACCTGATCCTGCTCTGGCAACTAGTGAAGGTTTACAGGAATGATGCTAATAATAAATACACTTTATTTATGAAACCACAGTAAAATGCATGATGTTGTATAATGCACTCGTATAAAAAACAGACAAAATAATACCTTAGCTTAGTTCTTTGTTTCTGTAAACAAGAAACAAAGGACTAAACGTTTATTGTTGCGGACGAATCGCAAATGTATCTTTTCAGACAATGAAAAAAAGTTAAAGGCTATTTGATAACTATAAGTGTCGATTATTTAGGTCTGTGCCACTTACCGCTTAGTTGTTCCCGGGTGATCGGGCTGCTGGAGGGAAAAAGAGTTGGACCAAATGTGCAAGTCTCTACTACAGTTTCAAACCGGCTATTTGTCCTCAAAAAGATACACGCAACAACAGAATCCTGCTCCGTTTAAAGTGAAATAAGCGTATGATAAAATACTGCATGCACGGGCTCTGTGGCACCGTAGGTATTGTGTGAGGGAGGTTTTCACTGCTGCTTTGTCGCCTAAGGTCAATGGAGGTGGAGCATAGCTGAATTGTGTTGATGTGTGTGTGTGTGTGGTGTAATCTCGTACTGCGTGTGTTCATGTTTCTTTAGACAGATAGGTAAGTAAATGACAGGTACCGGGCAGGCAGGTTAGATGTCGTAGTCAGTCACATATGAGCTTTAACCTCATGGAAACTGTGACCAAATGTCAAGCATCTAAGGGCGCTTTCACACTTGGTTCGATTGCCTGTTCCGAACCCGAGTTCGATTGCGCCCTCTGGCCCCGATGGACTGTGTTCACATTATATTATTTGTATCCGAACCGCGATACGCTTGCGTCATCAAGCTGCAGCTGGCGCGTAATCATGTTGCTTGGTAACCGGCGCCGCTATGAATGAAAAGGCGTCGAAATGGATAGAATTGCTCGCTTCACATTTGTTCTTCTTTTTTTAACCTTTGGTTTTGTTTTCAAAGAAAAGATACAGAAACACACTTGGGTATGTCTGCTGCAAAAGTACTAAAATCGTTCCAAAGACAGCTGGCTGTCAGCCGAAGACAATTTTTGCGGAGGCGAGCATAAATCATCTCTCTGCTTGTAGTGCGTCAATCCCGCTTTTCGTCAAAGTAAGTGTACACACACACACACACACGCACTGACGACTGTCCTGTCGACCACATTATACGTCATCAATAGCGGTTCACTTCCGCGGTTTGGTTCGGTTGCGTTCATATCAGCAGCAAACCGTACTGGAGTTCACATGAACCGTACCCCAGACCACCTTTTTAAGCGGACCCGAGTTCGGTTCGCGGGTACGCACCCGAGTTCGGAAGACAGCGTTCACATCATCCAAACGAACCGAAATCTGACGTCATTCGAACCCGGGTGCGCACCAAAAGTGCTAGTGGGAAAGCCTTCCAGTGACCACGTGATAGGGTTGATGCTGAGATCAGCCAGGTTGTTATTCTCAACCTTTATTTATTTATTGGACCGTGTATTATTGTCATTGACAAATTAGGATGACTGATAGGCCTATTATAAATTGTAAAATCTAGTTTAAAAAAACACACCAATCTGTTAGAAATGTCCTTGTAATTCATGATGTGTTTTGATAAACCTAATATCTAAAAAGTTGATTCATTCATTATTTAAATATTAATTCCGTAACCTACTTAAAAAGTTGATCGTAGAAGAGTTATTCAAGTCATTATTTGTATGAATGTCATTTTTATTTTTTTCTTGTTTTTAAGAACTTAACAGAATTCAAAGCAATGATAGAGTTAATGGAAAAAGATATTTGTCAGTAAAGAACCCAGCTATGTAATTAATGAAATACAATTATTACACATATACATTTAGTTGAAAATATGGGGAATTTCAGTCATTAGTATCATCTCATCTAGGTCACAATTCAAAGTTCCATACGTACAATTTTAACAATATACTTTTTTGTAAACGATTGCATTATGTGTCTGTGGAGTTGTATTAATTAGATTATAAAACCAAAATTCAGTAAAAAAACAAGAAAACATGTGACCATGTGGCTTTATTTTGTTTATTTCATCCCAAATGACACTAGATGGCAGTGCAGGGTGAGTTTAACCAAACCAGAGGTCGGGCAAATTCATGTTCAAGAGATCTAGAGCGAACAAGGTATGCTATTATATAGAAACATATAATATATAAATATTTTAAAAATCTCATAATGGAAAAAGATAGAATATTTTGTCATCTATTCACTTTGTTCAACAAATTACACCTGAATAAATATTAAATAGAACTATTAGGCTAATCATAAATATTATTTTACTGAGTTACAAATGAAGACTTTGCACATGTCTTATAAGCACACAGTGGGTACTGTGATTATGCAAAGATTGCCTATAGATTATTCAAAGAAACTTTGACACTTTATCTGACTAAGAGAGACTCCTTTAGATAGGTTACAAAGCTATCTCATTTAATATATTCAGAAGTATTTTACCAATATTCATGTGCTATATCTGGTAAGGAACTTTTCTTTTTTTTCCGCAAATAGCACGAAAAGGCATCAAATAAACAATCAAACATCTAAAACAATGGCATAATGGCAAAACCAAAATGGTTTATAAAGTAATATTATGAATTTTTTTTTTGCCAAATGTTGCATGCGTGCATATACATGTACAATTAAAAACAAAACAAATAATGCCTTTAATTTATCTACCGATATTATATTAAATGCTCTAGGCTTTTTCGCGAATACATAGCCTACGCATTACAGAGTTATTTGAAGTTATTAATAAAATGAAAAAGTTTGAGGAGAAACTTTAATAATTTTGCACCACCTCACCACATAATGCATGCACGACTGCGCAAACACACAAGTTGCATTCTCAGTTTTGTTAGTGAGTTGCACAGTGCATACCACAGCAAAAGACAGAAAGCATCACTTCCTTGATTTCACGGGACGGAGGGTGAGTCTCCTCCCACTCGAGTGGCATATTGGTGAGAAAAAGCCTCGTTTGTTTCACAGGAAGAAGTTGAAAACATGAAGAAACGCGACAGTTAGAGGAATCAAAACTCAAAAGTCGCATCTCTTGTCTGGGCGGCTGGATTAAAATGTGTTACTGTCAAAGCACAGGAACAAGTGGATTGAGACATTGAGTCGACTGGACACAACGCGCTGGATCAGAGTAGTTAAAGTATCAGAAAATCTTCTGAAACATTTACAGATATGTCGGAACACATTTTCCTTCACATTGGGGATATCGTGTCTCTGTACGCGGAGGGAACTGTCAATGGATTTATCAGCACTTTAGGGTAAGTTGCCTCCCAATGATCATTATATTAGTCTTAAAAATGACTAAACATTGCAGCTATACATTTTATTCAGATATAGCTACTGGTGTGATTATTTTGCCCAAACATGCAATAGTAAAATATTAAAAACATCCAATACAATTTCAAAGAAATTTGATGTCAGATGAAGTTTGTTGAGTGGAAGTAGGAAGTGATTTGAGTACACACTGAAGGCCAGAGGTGCTGTTACAGCATTGCTTCAAAAGCAAGCATGCAAATCATGAACAGGAATGCAAAGTTTGCTGTTAGTTTACACACCAATACTGATACAACTATGTTGGCCTAATTTAAAAATGTAATGTAATTTTTTTAATTGAAAAATTCCATTTTACACATGGGAAAATAAACAGCACATTTAAGAGAAATATCATTGTAGTTATGCACACAACATGCATGGAGACTCCAGGCATATCTTTCTTCTAGAAAAAGCTGTTTTATTTTACATGGAGCGGGTCACCACCTCATGGGTGCTGCCATTTTTCATATCATGTGACCTGCTTTCATGCAATTGGCCTACTAATAATCATGATTATAATAATTGTTCACTTTATCGAAACTCTTTCAGTAAGTGCTCTTTACAAAGTATAGCAAATAAAACAATATGACAACAAACACATTATACTGCAGACATGGCGTCTTAGTCAACATCATAGTTCAGAGTAAAGATTTTAATAAGGATGTGCGCAATTTACCCACCCAGACAGAATTAGTATACATGATAATAGTCAATTTAAATCCAAAAACACTGGAACTTTTGGAATGAATAAGACTGAGCTAAACGCAGATAGAAACCTTTAATTATTAATGTCGTCAAATTTAATTTTACAGTTTCTGAGACTACACTATAAGAAGAATTTCATTAGATTTTCACGTGGTCATGTAGGAACACATCGGCTTGTGTCTTATGAAATATTATGAATGTATAACCATATGCCGTTGAAACGCCCAGCTCCATTTCAAGTTGTGTGGAATCACTTTTGCATTGTTGTGCAATGACTCATCAAGCAATTAAGGTGCAGAGCATTGCATCAGATGGATTGCAGCAACTGTCACTTCTCTGTCACTTTTCGCAATTCATGACAGAGCTGTTTAGTTGTTTTGGAGTATCAATGTTTGTAAAACTTCACGTGTAGTTTTTCAATTTCCTGCTTGATTCAAATGTAACCACAGTGGTTTTGTTTGAGAGCATAAATTATGAAATGCACATAGTTAACACACATAGTTGTAGTAATGAGCACTTGCATTGAAAGAGTGACATATGAGTGGGACTTTGTGTAAAAGCAAGCTGTCAGACTGGACTGCATGTTTCCAGTGTTGTAGTGCATAGTTGACATTCCACTTTTGTTAGGTCTTTTGTAACAATTGCAGTATTTTTATCCAGTCATATTGTTCCATATTTAGAGACAGACAGCGTTTGTTGAGGATAGGATATTAACATACTTTTCTTATTGTCTCTGCAATTTATGTATACTGTGCACAGTACAATATGTAGAATTTGTGCAGACCTCCGATAACCTACTAGATCTGCTAAAATGTACTGTACAGAACCTATATAGAACGTTGAATAGAGTTCAACAATCGGGTTCTGGAAATAAATAAATAAACATCCCATTAATTTTCTCCATAAAAGGGGAGTTGATTTTTGACTTATAAACCTTTAAAGACAGACCTAGCACCCATGAAGCACTGCGAATGATTTAGTCAGTGTCTCTAAGCACTCAAACTACTTAAGGGGATAGTTCACCCTAAAACGAAAAACGTCATAATTTACTCACCCTGGTGTTGTTCTAATGACATGCCCTTCTTTCTTTTTCTGACCACAAAAGTTTTAACATTTTTTAAAAAGACGTGACATATACTTTCTTCTCCGAGGTTAATATAGTCTTAGTATTCTTTGCAAAAAGAAAGTTATCACGTTCACAACGTGGCACAAAAACCTAATCGGTAAACTGTTTACATGCTCGTCGGTGGCAACTTTTTACGGTTTACCTCATCAAGTTGCATTTGTAGAGATATGTGCTGGTCGCCATTGACTGCCATTATGGACGTGCGAGCGGGACATTTATAAAAAAAAACTCCTTGTGGTCTGAAAAAGAAAGAAGGGCATTCTGGCATTAGAACTACACCAAGATGAGTAAATGATGACTTAGTTTTCATTTTAGGGTGAACTATCCCTTTAAATATTTACATGCATAATATGTATATTTTGCAATAAACGTGAAATATTTTGTTTCTACATATAAGATCACCATCTTTAATTCAATAATGTCATTCACAATGCTTCATGGGATTCTAGTTCTATCCTTTATTAAAGCCATGAAGTACACAGTCTTGTACCTTTTGTCTTTTTGTCTGATTTTCAAGTACTTTTTTTGCTTCAAATCAAAGTTTGTCATGTTGTGATTCACCTAGCTTGTTGGTTTACTTTTGTTCATGACTTATAACTCTTAAACAAAGATTTTATGGAAAGTAAAACCATATGGGAAAAATACTTTAGAAACCAAGGCCGCTGAAAATGTAGGTTTTGCACTTTTGCACTCTATAGGATTACTTCTACCCAGAATGCAATGTGTTTTACTTAACTTTCTATTTCCAGTGTGTAAATGGAACGTTATTTGAGTAAAATGGATCATTATTTGATCAGACTGCCAAAAGACATGTTTTACAAACGAAGCAAACTACTGTTTTTCTCTTTGCATATCGCCTATTGTTTTTCGAACTATTTTACAAACTTGGCAGTTGTATAAACTGTGCAGTATTTAGTAGTATACTTGTACTCCATGCCGAACATAGCCAAAGCCTTCGTTCTGAATCTGATCCCAAACAAGGCGATCTTGGATTATTTCCCAGGCTGTCATGACTCATGGGTTTGTAGAGATACAATGGAAGTTAAATAGACTTCAATTAGAAAGGCTTGTCTTTGTTTAGGTACCAAGGACTTGTTGTGATGTACTATAGAAACTTAGAGGAAATACTGATAAGGCTTCATTGGTTGAAATTCTACATAATAAACATTTATGGCCATAATTTAAAAGTAGTTTGGTTAAAAGGACAATAATGTGGATGGTTTAATTCTGCATATTGTATTAGTTCAAGGTTGTAAAAGCAAATGTAGTTGATTTTAGTCTCAATTTCTTACATCCGAAATACACACCGCTTCTCTTTTAAACGGACAGTATGTCATTTTTGGCCACCAGGGGGCACTCGATCTAAATAATAACAAAAGACGTACTTTGATGACGTCGGGAAAGAGCGTGGGCTCACGGGAGTTGTTGTCGCTGTCAATGACAACCAGCCCTCTGAGGGAGAGAGAGAGGGAGAGCGCGCGCGAACCAGCGATACGATGTTCATTAGAACACGCGCGATCTGTCATTCCCCACATTCCTCACTCATTCGAACTATGTATTTGATAATCACATCTTTTCGAACAGAGAGATATATGAATTATCAGACCCCTATTGAATCAATATTCCATCTAGCTAGTATTAATAGACGTTTAAAAAACACGGTCACCTTTCGTTAAAAATATAATTACATTTATACTATGATATCGAACAAGATAAGTTAGTGAACTGCATATGAAGCTACTTTCTCCAGCTATATATAGAACAAATATGAATTTACATTATAGCTACATGAGAGCTAGCCCGTCTGCGTGTTACACATGACATCATTTTTTGGAAAACCAGGACTTTTTCATCACTTTATTAAAACAGCCAGGACGGCCAGGACAGAACGTGAAAACAGGACATGTCAGGACTGTTGGTCACCCTAACGTCTGCGCTTTGAGCTGGCTCCAGCAGCAGAACGTGCAGGCAAAGCGTAATCGTGGTTCATAACTTGCAGGGCTGCCAACTCTCACGCATTCAGCGTGAGACTCCCGCAATTGAGCCAATTCTCACGCTCTCACACCACACCCCCGATTTCTCACGCTGAAGTGTCAACCCGGTCGGTCAAAGCCAGAAAGATGAGTTTATCTATAGATCTACCTGCAGGGTTTAGTCAGTCAAATTTAAGACTTTTTAAGACCTTTTTATGACCTTTATGACCTACACGAATTACGAAAAATAACTTCCTTTTTAAAAGTCTTTTTTTTTATTGACTTTCATTAAAAGTAATGTTTCATTATTTAAAGGTTCCATTTTCTTAAGAGTAACAAACTGAAGGCTCCCTTTTCATAAGTATCAATAACACAGGAACAACACTTAACAATTATCACGATAATATCAGTCAATATCAATAATTATCACGATAAATGTCAAATCTTTATTTCTTTCAAGTTTAAAGGCAGATTTTTGCTCCTAACTGAAAGTTGTAGAAACCAGAGCGTTAATTGTGGTTTTAAACTAGGCCTACTCTTTATTGTCAGAACATATCATCATGACAAACACTTGCCAAACAGGTGAACATTTCACAAATCTGAGGTAGAACATTCAAACATGTCATTTTTCCTTAACAAAATTAATATCTTTATTGGAAAATTAATTTCTTAGTTTCTGCATGTGCTAATGGGGGATATTGTTTCAAGTCTTGAAACAGGTTTGTGTTGCCTGACTTAGTTTGATGGCACGTTTCTTCATGAAATGATTAGGCCTATAGCCTAAATACATTAAATACTGTAATTGTATTCCATTAGTCCTTTACATTGTCTATATTAATAATATAATACACTTCAATATGTATATCCCACATTTCATGGTGCAGTTAATATACCAGGCTAACGTTATAGTAAATCCATGGTAATTAACCCCTTCGCTAAGCCACGCCCGAAAACCGCCACAGGCCAATCGTGGCTTAGCAACCGTAACTAGGCGCGGGAGGTCTGTCAAGCTTTCGAGCGAGGGAAACATGCCGACGCGTTGTGCGTATGGATTGTGCAAATCTGATACCCGGTATCCTAAAAGTTTGGACGGTGGGGTGGCATTTTTTCCCTTCCCGAAACCTAAAAGCCAAAGGGGAGAAATGCTGGGCGTGGATCAAGCAGTGTGGGAGACCCATTCACAACTAAATGTCGACAGGATTAACAACAAAAAAAAACCTATTGCTTGAAATAATGAAATAATGGCGAATAATTGAAATAATGGCGGTTCTTTGTTCATAATGCATATATTTGAACGTAAAATAAGACGATTAATGGCAAGACGGAGGCTCAATGACATACTTTAAAATATATTTCAGCATTTTGTTAATCGACGGCCTACCCCTGAGTAACTTTACCCCAATCCGATCGCGGCTCTCCCGGTGTTAGATTGATGGATAGGCTGTTTGATTTGTAATTATTAGATTATTTTCACATTTCACTTACCCTGCTGTGCATGAACATAGCTGTTCCTCTGTTTGTGCGTTTCCCATGTGAATGGTCTGCTAAGGAGGCGGTTGCTGCTTGCGCTAGGACTTAACGTTATAGGCTTTAGCTTCAATTTTGATGAAATTATTCTCTAATCGGTTGCATATTATGTCGTGGATATATCCCTTGAATGCACACTGCAGTCCCTTTTGTCTTGCTCTCTCAGATATTTCACCTGTTCGACAAAAATGACTAATTATCTCCTTGGGAATGTCTGACACCGGTGCATTCACACTGCAATATACGTGGCAGTCGCGAAAGCTTGACAGGCGTAGCAACAGTAACTAAGGAGGGCGGGGCTTAGCGAAGGGTCAATTATGGGAATTTGTAGACGGAAAAGCTTTCTGACCGTATCATTGCGCACTGTTTCTACTGTTTGTCAGCGCAGTTTCATCTGCCTTTAAACTGGTTTAAATCACTGAGACATTTGTGTTCTTCGCTGAATTCAAGCGCTTCTCACTGGATCTCGTGAGCGAGACCGATTAGAGTAAACGCGTCTGCTCTAGTGAGCTCGCGCTGCCGTTTGGACTTTGAGCCGAGCGGATGAACAGTCCGGGACGGAGGCGCGCTAGGTTCAAATGAGTTTCGTTCCGCTTTTGGCGCATAAACATTATCGAACATTTATCGAACTCTTGATATCGTTTTATAGAGAAAAAATTATAGCGATAATGAATGAATGAGCATATCAATGTAAGACGTGGCTAAATGTAATTTATGACCTTGTATGGAAAATCCGGACGTTTTTATGACTTTTTATGGCCTAAAATTCTTATTAAATTTAAGACGTTTTATGACTTTTTATGACTCCGCGGAAGGTAAAGCCTGTTGAGCCACTCGTGATCGATTAGTTTTGCCGCAAATTAGCTAAAATATCCTGTAATCTAGAGCGAGACAGATGTTGAGCGAGACAGATGTTGAGCGAGACAGATGTTGAGCGAGACAGATGTGCATGCGAGACAGATGTTGAGCTCCTAACCGCGCACGATGTCAGAGAGGTAAGCGAGCAAGAGATCTTGCGCGTGCAGCCAAACCCCCCTCAAGTTTGGTGCAGTTGCAAAATGATACTAGCTACTACTTTTTTTTCTACGTCGTTTTCTTTTCTTTTATTGGCGGTAGTCCGGTGTTCCCCTTTTTGTTTGGCGGTTCCGCAGGAAGTTAGAGAAAATAGAGGAGTCAAAGGTTATATGACGCCCTAGACGGGCGACAAAACGGAAATAAAGAAATGGCCCGTGTCTTCGAATTAATCTATACATTTCTCCGGATTTGAAAGTTGGTGGAAACTGTCGGGATAATGTAAGTACATATCTCATAGAAATATATAACATAGATACAGTTATTTTTGCTAGTTTTAAAGCAGAAAAATACATATTGTGCCTTTAACTAAAATAATAGGATTTGTTATAACATGCTTCACTTGTAGCAAGCTAAGAATGATCATTTTGCTGAGACAAGGTCCAACTCCTTCACTCATGTCATCAAGTAATGGAGCTATAATTAGAATGTTTGAACACTGCCGACCAGGCTTGCATTGGTTCATGTTTAACTTGCTGTACTTAGTTGTGTCTTTTGAAGATTGCTGGCTGTCAAACAGTTTAAAGAGAACTAGCGCTCTGTTACTCATTTATGAGCATGTAAAACTGTTAGCCCCTTTCCTGTTTTCTACCCCCCTTTCTATAACACATCCTATTAATCTACTTAATGTCTTTGTTTAATACACCTATACAGATATACAGGAAGATGAGGAAGTGTGCAGGCACAGCCAATAAAACAATTTGTCACTATAAAAATATCCATTTGCAGCACTTATTTGGCTTAGTCATCATTCAGTGGAGTGGCTATTTCTGTGGTGGCTTGGTAGCTCTGTGTTTTTAAAGACGTATTTAGATGTGTTTTTTAAAAGTATATAATTATTAATTATAAAGGATTGTTATTAAATGCAGACATATCTAAAGGTTAATGTGAGGATAGACAGACTTTAATAAAGCATTTTTGATAAATTGCATAAAATTCTTCTAAGGTTTTTCATAATCCTTATTAGAGGTGCACTCATAAGAAAATGGTTCTAAACAGTACCAAATTAGGGTCCTTCAGCTTGTAGCAATAGAAGAACTGTTTTTGGTGCTAAATGAAACCCTCTTTATGAGTTTCCATAAAGAACCATGCTTTGAAAGTGATATAGAACCTATGGTGTTATAAATAACATTTTCAATGATATTTATTTGAATTAATATTAGTATCTTCATATTATTAATATTATTATTTTAAATATTATAAATTATTTATTAATATAGTTTCCCCGCCTCTATCTGCCATGGTCTTTATATCTTGTTGCCTCTATTTTTGTTTTACATAAAATAAAATAAAAAAACAGCATGTTTGTTCAATTTAAGTACTTTTATTCTTTATTGACATGGCAGATTGTAGCAAAAATTACAGCGCTCTAACAACAGAGGATAGAGGATAGAGGATTGAACACGATATATGATGTAATTAAGACCAAGTTCCAGTGAAATATCTTCACAATCCCCTATGATGTCTTTACGTCCTTCATTATGTGTGTATTCTGAGTGGCAGTTTCTCTCTGCAGATGATGAGGTTATGATACGTGAGTGACAGCATCTGAAATACACAATTGAGTTTAGCATTGTGTCTCTTCATTATGTAAAAACAATTATGTTCATGAAGGCCAAAATGAGCAAAAATGGACAGAATTAGCCCTTTACCATGTTAACAGGAAAAAGTGATATAAAGTCATGGTATAGCTTTAATGTTTTTTTTGTGAATGGGTATGTTTAGGCATAAAGTCATAATTTAAAAAATCAACAAATATCTCTTAATACTTTAGCGTGATACTAGTAGAAGATCCTTAACTCAACAGAGCTGCTCACACTTACATGTTCTGTTAAACTAAAAAGAGAAAAAGACATGATTGTTAGGAAATTGTTACAATTTTTAAAGTTATAACTTCTAGACATTTTAAGAAATAAATCATTTACCTGTTGAGAGTATGTTGACAGTATGTGTAGTTGTATAGCTGAGCTCCAGAAAATCAGTAATGAGGAGGCTTTGACAGTTACAGATTTGAAACACAAAAAGGCGGGCGGGGGGTGGGGGGGGGTGTTGTGTTGCGAGACACGCAAGCTCTTTCGCTCGCTCTAGATTACAGGATATTTTAACTAATTTGCTGTAAAACTAGTCGATCACGAATGGCTCAACTTGTAGATCTATAGATAAACTTATCTTTCAGGCATTTTACCGACCGCCAGGGCCGGCCCGAGGCATAAGCGAACTAAGCGGCTGCTTGGGGCCCCCCAATCGAGTCGAAAAATCGAAAAATATTTTTTTAGATAACTTAAGTGACATAAATGAATGAATTAATATGAAGGAATCAATAATTAAAGACAATAAAAGAAAATTCTGATTTCATGATCAATATACCTCCCTACAACTGCTGCTGTGTCTGCCAGCGTTTAAGTCATGCGCATAATCTAGACACCTCGCGCGTGCAGACAATTCGTGCGCAACTGCGCATAGTCGCGGACTCGCGGTAATGTTAAGCCATGTCACAAAAAAGGACGTATCCCTCTGGTGCCGAAAATAGAACGAAGAAAATGATAGGGTAGAAGAAAAAAAAGAGCAAGATAAAAGTATGTTTGCATGATTACTTACGGTATGTTTTGTGCAGCACGGCAAGCCCAGAGGGGAAAATGCATTGCATACACACACATAGCCTATACAACGAGCGCCAGTATATCATTACCGGTATTATAGTAATAGACTTTGTTGGATTCTGTCATGTACAATCCGACAAAGTCTATTACAATACTAATAAAAAAAGATTTTGATGACAGTTACACTTTATTGAGACAGTTGAGAAATAATAATAATATTTTTACAGTTTTCAACAATAATTGTCATTGTTGAACCCTTGCTCTTATTATGTTTTTGATTTCTCAGTTGTCATTATTTTAGCAAATAATTTATTTGATATGTTTTGAGACAGTTTGTTTTAAGAAGTTTCAAAGAGTTAGTAAAAGAGTAAAGTAAAAGTAAAAAAAAAATATTTAAGTAGGCTATCTATTTTTTATTAAGTATTTATTTTGTATTTATACATAACCTCACTGTATTAATTTATAATGTATCATTGTTGCGTGATATTTGTGTCAATAATCATCAAGCACTGGTGACTCCGCGTAGTGGGAGGGGCCCCCAAATCAAATTCTGCTTAGGGCCCCCAAAAGGCTCGGGCCGGCTCTGCCGACCGGGTTGACACTTCAGCGTGAGAAATCGGGGGTGTGGCGTGAGAGCGTGAGAATTGGCTCAATTGCGTGAGTCTCACGCTGAATGCGTGAAAGTTGGCAGCCCTGTGGGTGATATACCGGTAGACATGATTAACAGGTAGAAATTTGTCAACCAGTAGAGATTTTGGACTATTGTCTCTAACGCGGTTACGCTCACGTGAAGTTGCCATTATGTGATGTCTCGAAAGCTTATCGTTTAAATGCATTTTTATGTTTTGCGGTTTAAAAACAAGTGATTTTAAACCATTCAAGCGCAATTAACAGCGAAAGAGGACTCATTGTGGTTTACGCGCCCGCTGTCTGAGAGACATCTGCTCATACAGCGCGTGAGTAGTACTGAACTTGGCGCCTATAATTTTTTTAGCGCCTACTGGGCTTGAACTGTCAAATACACAAACTTGTATGTCAAAATGTCTGCCTTTGCGAGTATTCAAATAAACACAGGCGTTTATGTCTTAAAGGTAGGGTATGGGATTTGCAAAACGGCCGGCAGATTTTGAAAATACACAACTCAAAAAGTTTTACCTTCTTTCCTCCAACGCTGGCCCTGACTCCACCCAGAAGAGCATGGACGCGCAATCAGGCATCTGCAAAATTCAGATGCGCGAAGTTCTCAATGCTTCATTTTGTGGGACGTAGGGACCCTCATTATGTTACTGTGTTCGTGTGGGGTTATTTTGAGCCTTGTTAGTGGTATAAACTAGCGATTTCTTTTTACTTATTATATCCCCCCATTACTAGCGTTATACGCTAAACAGTTTTTAGAGATAAAACTCTTTACATTCGATTATCATGAAAACAAATCTCAGATAACGGTTGACTAGGTACCAATGTTTTATTAGACCAAAGGTTCATTTTGCGCCGGAGTTCTCCTTTAAGTGAGATTCCAATCCGAAGGGAACGAACACGTTCAGTTCGAAGGGCACTGCAAACGGCGTAGGGAATAAGGGAACATCGATACATCACTTCACAGGAAGTGGAGAGCGAAAATCAACCAACTGTCATTGTGCACCGCATCATCAGTCGGAACAAACCATAGCAGAGCCTTTGGAAGAGATTTTAAATTTAAATTTCTAACGGCTCTGAGTTTACGTATGCATTGAGTATGCATACATATTTTTATTATTATACAAACTAGAGTATTTACCAACGGTTGGGGTGATGAATGTATCTATAGAGATTTTAAATTAGAAAGAAAAGTAAATAAAAAGTTATATCATAATCTGCGCGACCCTGTTGTTGACGTTGCAGGGCATTCCAAATGAGTGTTATTGTCAGCGAAGTCCACTTCAACTGATGTACCGTGTTCAGGGAGTAGGGAGCAGTGAACAATGCGTAGGGACCCTGTTGAATGGAACGCACCTTGCACTTACTGTGACTAGGTCACGAGCTTTGAGTATGCGCACGAAGGGGACACGCGCGCGAGGGGGGTGGGGGGTATGGTACGACCGTTTGATTGACGCACTGACTGTCCAATTATTCTTGTGGTCTTGGAAATGATTGGCTGGAGTTTTTCGAGTCCTGCCCGTTCCACAGATGATTAAATTGCTTAATTTTCATTTCAGTGCTTCTAACTCAGTGGCTGTTAGTGGGTTAGGAATAGGATTTCAAGTGATTTTGAAAAAATGGTCAAAAAGAAGCAGCAAAAAGAAAGCACATGTGTATCAATATGAGATCAGTGCATTCACTCTTAAAGATCTATTGTAGTCTTTTATTTCTAGTGCTTAAAGTTTTTCAGGTAGGCTAGGTCTATTTCAATTTTGTCTTTGTTCTATTGTAGTTTTTTTGTCCTGTTGCTTGTAATTATTTTCTTTGTTCCTATTTTATCACTGACTTTTTACTTGTATTCAGTGTGCTTCAGTTTTTGTTTTTTGTATTTTACTTACGTTAGTTAGGCTAGTATTAGTTTTTTATGTGATTTTTTTTAAATTTGAAATTTTAATAAAATGTTTATATCATAACTTTATTTAAAACAAAAATAACTATCGTGATATATACTGTATATCGTTATTTTAAATTACAATTACCGTATTCATATTGTGATGTGATATTAGATTTTGGTCATATCGCCTACACCTAATCCTTATTTTAATGACCTTAAAGTAATGATGAAGCATTGTGGAAAAAAAATGTATGCTCTAAAATTCTGGGAGAAACACTTAGCTGTCAGAGAGCAACTTGCTGTTACTTGATGTTATAGACCTGAAAATCAGGTCTTTGCAACTGTCATTCAAGAGAATTTAACTTCTTACTAGAAGGAAATTCATACATTGAGTTGAATGGTCTTCTTTCTTTTTCACAATGCTAAATTGTTCAGTGCTCTTTATTCTGTCTCAAAGCACAGAAACTAATAATCATTTAATCTAATAATTTGTTTTAATAATTAAAGAAAACGTACTCGGGTACTAACGTAACCTCTGTTCTCTCTAGAGCGGGAACGAGTACTGCGTAATATCTTACGCTACGGGGAAAACCTCTTTTCCACGAGATATTGAAGCCAAAAATTATCCTTAATTTTTAATCAATTTAAAACGCTTTGCGGCAGCATGCAGACATAGGCGAGGCAGCTATTGGCTGCCCTGCGGCAAAAGCAGCAGCCTATCGAGAGCGGCCCTGCGTGACGCCATGTCCAATGGGGGCACTTCGCGCCCATTTCGTCACGTCCCAGCAGAAAGGGCGTGGCCTCGCCCTATAAAAGCAGGTCGATAGGCTGATACAAACTGGTTTTCATCGCCGAAGCGAACCAGAGCGTATATTAAGCACGGCAAGATACGCAGTACTCGTTCCCTCTCTAGAGAGAACAGAGGTTACGTTAGTAACCGAGTACGTTCTCTTACGAGAGTATCTCTCATACTGCGTAATATCTTACGCAATGGGGAACACAGTGTAACACGCAGTGCGTACAGGGATCCAACACCAAGTCCGAAGGGCAGAAGCCCGGATTATGTAGTGCATAATCACCATAGACTCACAGAGAGTGAAGGAAGAGGGGCTAGAAGCGTCATTCCTTATAAAGTAGCATCCATAGGAGCTAATCATATTAATAGTATACCACGCAGCCAGGGTGAAAAGCTTTTAGCCTAAACTGGGTGGCCGTACATGTTTCGACATTCACGGAGCTGTTATATCAGTCAGTGAGCGATACACAGGCCAAACTCAGCATCTGGGCCGGCACAGCGGGGTAGATAGCACTGAATAGGCTTTATGCACAGCTTCACTACTTCCTGAACTTTAGCCAGCTCCTTTGTTTCCTGTCTGCCATTATTGGACAAACCGATTAATCCAGGTGTGCCCGATTGTTACTGAGGCCAGGCACACTTTGGATTAATTGGTTTGTGCAATAATGGCAGACAGGAAACAAAGGAGCTGGCTAAAGTTCAGGGAGTAGTGCAGCTGTGCATAAAGCCAATTCTAGACCGCCAAAAGCTTAGCTTGGAAGGCGGGAACCTCCAGGTTATAGTATTTTATAAATGTAGACGGCGAGGCCCAGCCCGCGGCCGTACAGATATCTTGCAGGGTAATCCCGCTAGACCATGCCCACGAAGAGGCCAGGCCTCTCGTGGAGTGCGCTCTGACACCCAAGGGGCACTGCAGGCCCTTAGAGGTGTAAGCTAGCGCTATGGCATCGACTATCCATCTGGATAGGCTCTGTTTTGATGCGGCAAGTCCCTTAGAATGTCCGCTAAACAAAACGAAGAGCTGCTCAGTCTGTCTAAAACCACACATAAGCTCTTAGTGCCCTGACAGGGCAAAGGAGACTCGCGTCCTTCTCCTCATTGAGAACCGGAAGGGCGGACAGGGAAATCACCTGGGCAATATAAGAAGAGCTTGAATTTGTTGCCCAGCCCTATTTGTTTGAACCGAGAGGCGTTTAAGCTTATACTACCATCCTATGTCACATTGTGTCAGAAGTTACTCTTTTGGTGTAAGTTGACTTGCGTAGGCCGTCTGCTGGAAGAGTTATTTTAGTTAATAAAGTTATAAATATGGATATTTTTCTTACAAAAGCTCATCGCTTTGCTTCAGAAGGCATTTATTCACCCACTGGAGTCGTATGGATTACTTTTATGATGAATGCATGCACTTTTTTTGGGGGGCTTCAAAATATTGGGTCCCATTCACTACCATTATAAAGCTTGGAAGAGCCAGGATATTTGTTAATATAACTCTGATTGTGTCCGCCTGAAAGAAGATAGTCAAATACAGCTAGGATGGTGGAGGGTGAGTAAATTATGGGATAATTTTTATTTTCGGGTGAACTATCCCTTTAAGCTTAGTCCCAGACTAAAATGCATGTTTGAGCTGTTTTAACTGAAAGCAACTTGCACTGACATATCCTAAAATATGTCAGTGCCATTGTTTTGTCTCAAGATGCACACCTGTTTTTTTTCTAAGGTACGTTTATAATAGCTAATTAAATGCACTAGTTGAAGCCCTCTCTGTAAAACGGGCCATAGTCTTTAATATCATTATCATTATCAGTTTCACTTGATGATTCATAGTTGTTATCAGTTTAAAGGAGCACATTTCTGATTTGTTGTTGATGAAATGCACACAATTATGGCCAAAGGTACAACAAGGTTGGGGAAAAACTGCTGTCACCCAGCTCTTGGGTATGAGCTTGAGAGAGTAACAGGTGAAAAATAATGCAACTGCTCCGATAACAGCCTTTCTGTCATACGCTGTTTGGCACTTCCTTTAAATGTTCTGTTTTGCAGTGTATGTGTGGTATGACCTCACACTATTCGTCCCTTTTTTGTGTCTTCTGCCATATAAGCAAGGAAGATTAGCTTGATGTTGTAGTGCTGGTTTGATTCCCTTCATGAAGCATTTGGCATATTCATAAATTCAGATTAAACCGCAAATGAATTTAATAAGCAACTTCATTTTACTGTGCTCAACACAACATGTAACCTTTAAGAGTCTATACACCCATGTTCCTCCGGTCAGTTCAGCGCAGTGGAGTGAACTTCTACATTTTATTGCTGTATTTATTTTTATTTAAGTATTTATTTACAGATCTGTGTTCACAAGATAGCCGAGCTGAGTCAAGGGCTATCATCAAGAAAACCTTAAGCTGCCGTTAAGTTATTGCCTATTTTTAGTTTTAACTATAACAGTGGGGGAAGCCTGGGTGTTACAGTACGTTTATCAGGCCTACAAAGAGCACTGCAGCTTCCTTCTTTATCTAAAGTTGGTCCAAGCTTTCACAAAAAGCCTTTAAGGAGAGGCACGTCAGTTAAATTTCCCCTCAGATCTCTGGCAAATTATTGATGATAAACTAAATAAAATCATATTCTGAAAGATTTCAACATTTCTGTAACCTTATTCTGTTGAGCGCCTGTGACGGAGGATAGTGTGTAATTAAATTAGACTGTATGGGTTTGCATTGACAATAGAGTGGGCAAATATGCTCTGCATTCAAAGAGAGTTGAATAGTTTGTTGATTTAGGATTATAGAAGCATTTTCAATTGAGTCCTCGTGAGAGGAAACTGTTTGCTTTGATATACTACTAAGCCTTAGTCTAATTATTTTATAATAAAACCTGAATTGTTGAAGTTTTGACACTTTATCAATATCAGGGCTCTTTTAAAATTCTCAAGTTGCTCATTTTGCTTCTACCATGTACTTTCTGAAGTGCTTCAGTCTTGTTGTGAATCCCCAGAGTATTTTACTGACTTCCACTCTTTGATTTGATGCGATGCATGGCAGTTGCACTCATAAGCATTGAAACATTTTTGAAAATCTCTTTTAGACCAGTCAGTGTCCACAGCGAGACTTCAGTAAATGATGCTGGACTTATTGACTTTGTTTGAAGTTTGAACTGACTTAACGCAAATCTGACTTTTTGTTTCTGATCTTTAGGACTGATTTTCTACACTTTAATTTTTACAAGTAATCTGATCAACTTGTTTAATATCTGATGGAATTTTTGGCATTTTTTCCAGTGTCAAACAGTGTATGTCTTGAGGAAAGAGTGAGCAAAAATGAATGTATTTGGACATTAGCTTCAGACAGAAAGATCAGGCTTGGTAATAAAAAAAAAAAAAAAGTTTTTGAAACAAGTATTACACTCACCAAAGCTGCATTTCTTTAGTTAAAACAATAATATTGTGAAATATTATTAGAATATAAAATAACTGTTTTCTGTTTTAACAAATTTAAAGTGAAATTAATTCCTGTGATGCAAAGCTGAATTTTCAGCATCATTACTCCAGTCTTCAGTGTCACATGATCCTTCAGAAATCATTCTCATATGCTGATTTGCTGCTCAAGAAATATTTCTTATCAATGTTGAAAACAGTTGTGTTGCTTAATGTTTTTGTTGAAACTGGTACATTATTTTCAGGATTATTTGATGCATAGAAATTTCATAACAGCATTTATTTGCAATAGAAATCTTTTGTAACGTATTTCTAGAGCTGTATGATTAATCGTTAAAATATAGCGATCCCGATTCTAACACCCATGTAATCTTATTCCTAAATGACAAAGATGCACTGACTATTAAACCTTTGACAAGTACGATCACAGGGAAACACAGTGTGGGCGCTGCCACTGACCCAGAGAGAGCAGTTGTCATGTATGAAACGGCTTCACAAATAGTCTTTTCAACCACACAGTGTCATTATTTCTGTCTTACAATAATTCAGATTTATAAAAGTTCTTGGAAAAAAGTTTATAGTTCGGACATAAACACTGCAGTTGCGTAAATTCAAAACATTTTGAAAGTAACTTGACGCTTTAAATAAATATTGTATCAATTGCATCGTTACACTAGCAAGTGGCGGTAAGTGGCGACAAGTGACTTAACCCTCAGACGGTCTTCCTTTCGGAGTCACACCCTGGGCCTATCCGGTCAGAAGTGACCGGAGACCTAAAAATGAAACTTCCTCCATCCCAGTAAAACCAATGCAATTTATTTTTGTTCTATAATATTTATTCTTTTAATTTTGCATTTTGAGAGAATTTGAATTTATTAATATTTATGCAATAATGTTGGTCTATTTTTGCCATTGAAATTAATTAAAAAAAAATATATATATATATGAATTTTATGCAGTATTTTAGTTTAATATAGAGTCTAGGCCTTCAAAAAAAATGTTGTAAGCAGATTAGCACCATCTGGTGGGAGTATAGAGAGAAAGAGTAGGATCATGGTGTAACCACTAGATGGCATCTACAGCTCTCTATGGAGAGGCATGTGAATTCCCCTACTGTCTATGGAATTCCCCAGCTGTTTATGGACACATTTACTTCTTTTTTTTTCCCGGTGGATTTGAATACATATTTAAACAATCTCAAAAGCTATTTCTTATCAAGGTTTAGATATATATTTTTTTTAGAAATAGTGATTTAAAGTGTTAGTTTTTGCATTATGATTACAGTCAAACCTAAACATTGTTTTAGAAAGAGAAGCTTGTGTTGTTAAGAAGCAAATTTTATACCCATTTTTTTTATTCAGAATTTGTAACAAAAAAATGCAATTATAACACTTTATGTAAAATATTATTAAAAAATATATATATATTGTTTTGAGTCAATTTCCCATTCATTTCCTATGGGGTCATTTTTGACCGAAGACCACAAGTGTGACTATATTTTTAGACCACTTAGCATGCTCGGATCATGACCTCAATTTTTTTGTGTGTGCACATATCTAATGCCATAAATGTCACCAAGTTTCGTAACATTCCGATGAAGCTGTGATTTAAAAAAAAAAAAATTGTAATCAAAATGTATGGTCTGTATGTGTATAAAAGTGTGTTTGTATGTGTGTGTGTGTGGGTGGGTGTGTATGTATTGCACTCTTGATGTTGTAGAGTGTCACCCCTTTACAGTTGTGTAATTTTTTTAGGATTGTGGCCGATTTGTAGATTGTACAAACAAAAATTCAGAGAATATTTTTTTTTTTTGTCAATTTCCCATTCATTTCCTATGGGTCGGTCATTTCTGACCGAAGACCAAAATCGGTACTATTTTTTTTACGACCACTTAGCATGCTCGAATCATGATCTCAATTTTTTTTGTGTGTGCACATGCCTAATGCCATAAAATCACCAAGTTTCATAACATTCCGATGAAGCTGTGATTTTTAAAAATTCAAAACAGAAAATTGTTCGGTCAGAAATGACAGAGGACCGTGTTTATTTGTTCATTTATTCAAGAGATGCTGATTCATCCAGCAATTAACCAAGTGTCTTTATGTGTAGGTCATTTAATCGTTCATTCAAACTGATTTTTTACAAAAACAATTAATTCAAATTCACTAAATTTTTTTGAAATAGACTACCAACAGTTACCATTTTGTTAGAACCTCTTGTAAATTGCATTATTTTGTTTAGCAGTCTATTCAGAATTGTGGGAGAATCATGATCTATTTTAAACCAAAAAATAAATACTCAATTTATCCAGAATCATACAGCTATAATATTTACTGTCACTTTTGATCAATTTAATGAATTCTTGCTAAATAAATGTATTAATTTCTTGAAAGAAAAAAAAAAAGGGCGGCTGGGATTCCCCCCGAGGGGAAGTACTTGGGGAAGTTGTACGTCTAAAAATGGAGTTAAACGCAGCCTTGGTCTAAAATATAATTTTGAATTCAACATGTTTTCCATCATTTAGGATGTGAGGCCTATACCATTTAAAAGTGTGGGGTCAGTGCGTTTAACTTCGTCAAGTGGGCAAGGGAAGTTTATTTGGACAGACCCTCGACCCCTCAATTTTGACAGAGGGAGCGAGTCTACTCAATATATACACTTCACAAGCTGTGTTGCATTGTGGTCAATAGATCTGCCTGAAGTCACAGCAGATCTCACTTAATCTGCCCCCACCGACGCAACTTATGCTATTGGAGTTATTTTGACATGTAACTGCATAATATTTGTACTATAGCCACCTTAAGCTGACTGTTTTACTCCGTTATCGTATTGTTATTTTCGTTTTGTGTAATTTTTTTAATATTTTCTACAACAGCCCAAGCATACACAATGTGTAAAACAAACTCATAAGGGAAAAAACTGTAATAAATCAGCTCCATTGAGGATTCCGAGTGATCAAGGGCAATGACGTACATCCGAGTGAACGAGACTGAGGGACGTTAGTGAGGGAATGGTGTAAAAAAATCGACTCAGCCCGAGACCCATTCTAATAAAATATGATTTCGAAGTTTAAACCATATATCCATCCATTCCCCAAACTGCTTATCCTCTGAAGGGTCAACCCATGGACTATATGTTCTAAAAAAATCTGATGTTTTCTGCTTGTCTGAACAAAGAAAATGATCGTGGAAAATTTAGTTTCAATTTAGTTTTGTTTGTAATTTTCTATTTTAAGGAAATTGTTGACATTGAATCATTCAATGAATGAATACTAATGAGTTGTCATATTTTTCCTCTCAGTTTGGTGGATGACAGATGTGTGGTGCAGCCTGAGGCTGGGGATCTTATAAACCCACCGAAAAAATTTAGAGGTGAGTCAGTTCGACAACAATCACACTAAATGGCCCAATGCTAACATATTAGCTCCATTATAAGCCAATGGACTGTTGTTATGGATAAATCTATTAATCATTTGTTTATTTATAAGTTAGCATCGCTATTTTGCTTAGTTCCACTGCAGTGTATTCATAAAAGTGCCAGGCAAAAGAAATCCCAACACCAAACAATATAAATATGTAGCTGTAGCTTCCTGTGTGTGTGTGTGTGTGTGTGTGTGTGTGTGTGTGTGTGTGTGTGTGTGTGTGTGTGTTTCTTAACACCTGCTCAGCCACTGATTAATTACTCGGCCCTTGAGCGATAACAGCCTCCTACACACTGAATCTTTGCTCTTGCCAAGGCCACGCAGTCTGTCTGCACCCTCCGTCTTCAGCTTTATAGTGAGATCTCAGTAGGGTGCCTGGCTGTTGCTTAATGACTACAATTTTAAGCTGAGGTGGGTAAACAGTGTTTTTCTTCAAGTGAAATTTGGTAGACTTTACACAAATCAGAATAGCACAAACTGTAAAATCTTATTTTCCTCTTGTGCTGGAGGGCTTTGTTGAAACAAGAGGCTCAGTACAAGTCAATACAAGCATACTGTGCTTTTGAATGTAACGGCCTTGTCATAATAACTTGCGCTTTTTTAAACTACTGATGAATTTTCTAAGTAATAGTTTAATGATAATTGAGGGTAAATTATGCTTTTAATGACTTTCATATAACAAAAATGTCAAATTTGTATTTTTAAATACAAATCAACCCCTCGGATATTAAAGTACCCGTAAGTTTAATTTCAGGTCTATTGTCAATAGTGTAGCGATGTGTAAAGCTCACTTTATGTGTAAGTCTCATTCAAACTAAGAAGTTTTTTGGTGGTCAATGCGCTAAAACTCGTCAACCCGTTGCAAAACGCGTTGGGAAATCTTTTGCCCTTTTGTGAAATTTCTGATTGTGTGGATTCCTATTACAATGAGCAACGATAAATGTGGGTTATGTGGTAATTCATCTAGTCTCAATGTCAATGAGCATGTATATAAATCCAAATGAGAGGTCTTTATTCTGTATAAATTGTTTCCTTAAGTCTTTTTAAAATCAGACTTTACACTTTATATTTTACTTATACCTTTTTTGGAATAGACACAATTTGGTGGCTCCTTAAATGTCTATCTGACATTCTGCACTACTCCCTCTATAATATATGTTCTTTACTCTGTTAGCAAATACAGGTTGACTCTATTGGATTTACTCAGTTGTCACTTTGCCAAATAGGACATTTGACTAAGTGTATTTGAGTTTGTCTTCACTGAACTATTTTGTTTGCCTCAAAAGGAAATCATATCTGTTTGGTTTGCTGGAGTAAAATGACAGCAATACAGTGACAAATGATACAGTCGCTTGGATTTAGTTCTACACTGAAACCAGTTTACAATTTCTCTTATTCACAGTAGTATTATAAATATTGAAAAAATATAAATAGCACAATTTTAATAGTTTTTAAATATGTATATTATTTATAAAACAAATATAATATTGTGTGTGTGTCTACTGTATCAATCATTATTTTTTATACATAATATAAAGATCAAATTATTTATATTAACAATGTACACTACAATTACAAATAATCAAATGTTTTTATATACAGTATGTGTATATATATATATACATTCATTTATATATATATATATAAATGATATACATTTATATATTTATATATATATACATTCATTTATATATTTATATATACATATATATGTATATATATATATATATATATATATATATATATATATATATATATATATATATATATATATAAATGTGTGTATGTAAATATATACACACACACACACACACACACACTGTGTATCCAGAAATCATCGTACAATAATTGTTCTTTCTGTTGTCTAGATTGTCTCTTCAAGGTGTGTCCTATGAATAGGTACTCTGCACAGAGACAGTTCTGGAAAGCAAAACAAGGAAAACATGGGAACAACTCACATGGAGATCTATTCAAGAAATTACAGGTAGAACAGGCTGCAGACAGTAGATATGCATCTTAGTTCTTTAAAATCACTGATTGTGCAATAGAATGGCATTTTGACATTGCTAATTATAGTTTGCTGTCCTTTCTCCTACATTTTGCAGCATGCTGCGGAACTGGAACAGAAACAAAATGACTCTGAGAACAAGAAATTGCTGGGAGAGGTTGTCAAATACAGTCGGGTTATACAGGTACAGTCAAGCTTCCTTCTTATCCACAAATGTTTTTTTTTTTACACTTTTGGCTGGACATCGAGAACGTTCTGTTTGTTTTCACACTGTTGCCAAGGCTGCTAGTGCACTGCTCAAGGGCCAAATATGCGCTTGACAGCGTGGGTGATATACAGATCCCGAACCAATAGAAAGAAAGGCCTGTTTGATTGGTCACTTTAATCTAAATGTTTCTATGAGGTTTCACCAAAGTCATAGTTTCAGACATTTTACCAAACGTAATTGACTCAAAGGGCCCCTTCTTTGAGAGGCTACTCACTGCAGAGCCATGGGTGAAGCGTGATGTCCAGCTCCCCCTTTCTGGATGTAATTTAGGGTGTAATGGGTGGTCCAACCACACCATAACCTTACCCATAACTCTATCCCTCCAGCCATTAGATCCACAGAGGAGGAGCTGGACTAGGTCAGGCTCAACCCATGACGTCTTTTGACTCTGCATTGAGCACCGCTTGCCTTCTTTTGACGTCCGCTGTTGCTTTCAAAGCTAATGTTTTATGAAGTCATGATTATGGAGCTAAATTAATTCATGTGCCAGTGGCCTTGTGTTTCACTTTGAGTTTATTGTCAGATTATAGTCCCACATAGACAGACTTCTTACTGCTGAACAATATCTGGTCTATTTTGCAGCTTATTTGAGTCTCCCACTTACATTGTGTCTACATCCATATCACGCCCACTTACACTTTCTAAATCCATACTGTATTAACTTATGTGACTGTTCATAAGTGTGGGGTTGGAACATTTTCAGGGTTTATTTTCATGTTTTTAAAAGTCGTTTCTTATGCTCACCAAGGCTGCATTTATTTGATCAAAAATACAAAACGGTAATATTATAAAATATGAATAAGATTTAAAATATTCCTGTGATGGCAAAGTTGAATTTTCAGCATCATTACTCCTGTCTTCAGTGTCACATGATCCTTCAGAAATCATTATAATTTGCTGGTTTGATGCTCAAGAAACAGTTATTATTATTACCAAAGTTGAAATCCGTTGTGCTGCTTGTGCTGAGTCTGACCCTAAACTTTTGAATGGTAATCTATTGCTGCGTCCCAATTCGCATACTATCCGTCCTAAATAGTATTCGAAAATAGAGTTAGTACGTCCCAAATAGTCTACTATATCCGGTCAGAATCAAGGGGGTAATCCATCAGCCGAAAGTTGAAGCCTCGCGGGAGCCGCCATTGTAGCAGAACTTCACCTGCTGTTAGCATCCCATTGACTCCCATTCATTTTGGCGTCACTTTGACAGCGAATAACTTTACATCTGAGGCGTCCAAAGGCTTAATTTGTCGATTATTTATTTCTAAAGAAACACGACAATGTATAAAATGCTCCATTACTTTGTATCTTACGTTACGACCTTGTAGAAGCCGTTTTTGTAAAAATAGGCTAAAGATTGCGTCATAACCACAGGACTTTGTCGCACAATAGAGACATTACCGTATAGACAGGAGGAGAAGCTCGCGGCAATCTTTTACGGTCTATGAGGCAGTCGATGGGGACATAAAGGCACAAAGTCAAGGTAGAAGCCCATAAATAGAGAGTCCATAAACGGGACAAAATATTTCAACAACGTTTTTGAGGAATTAGGTGATTCAGATTTGTCTTGGCACAGCTACTAGAAGATTTTCAACTGTCAGACTGTCGTCACGCTCAGTTTGAGCCTGCGCAGTCGCTCAGACATCAGGCAGGAAGTGCAATAATCGGGCTTCAAGTCTTCTCCGTTGAAATCAATGGGGTCGCTGTGTCCATTTCTTTTACTGTCTATGGTCAGAATCCGAAGTGCAGATCGATGCACACTCTAACGGCTGATGTTGCCCACAACCCATCGCGCTTTGGACGAGGATTCGGTTAGAACTACAAACACGAGTGAAAAGTGTTAAACAACTACAGACATGGAGGACGCGCGAGTCTGGCGGTTATGTAGAGAGGTTTAGATAATGGGGTTTAAAGGTGCTCTAAGCGATGTCGGGTGACGTCACTTCTTGTTGACGTTTAAAGTATTGTCAAACAAAACGGAGGCTAGCTAGACCCTCCCTCCTCCTCATCCGCGCACTAACCCCCCAAACCCCACCCCCAAGTCCTTCTTGTCGGTTATTGGCTGGAACAGTTTATGTTTCGTGGAGCGGGTTGCCGGAGTTTGTTTTGATGGTTGCTGTGACAAAAAATGTTTTGGCCTAAAAAACGCTTGACATCGCTTAGAGCACCTTTAAGTGATTAATTATCAGTATCTAACCTGACGAAAATTGATTTATTCAATGTTGTCTACATTATTATATTGCATCTGCAGCAGCATTGTGAACTTTTGTAAAGATACGTTTATAGCCATTAACTTTTAAATGCGTCATTACATTCAAATTGCAAACACATGAGGAGAGTCTCCGCATAAAAGACCCACGACTGGCAGATGAATGTGCTACAACATTTCTCTCCGAAATGGTGAGAAATTATATTAGATTGAATGGAGGATTTTAACTGTGACGAAATGATTAACAGGGCAGTTTACGGTGACAGGATGCACGCGACAGAGGTGTCCGTTAAAGATGACGAAGTAGTATGTCCCAAAGCTTGCCTACTCTTTTGCTACACACTCAAAAGTATGTACTTTTTCTTCACAAAAAGAGTACATACTTTCAGGGCGTAGTATAAGTAGGCGAATTGGGACGCAACCTATGTGTTCCAGTATTTTTAATACACTATCCTTGCATTTTCAGCTGCTCCATATTAAGAGTAATAAGTACCTGACGGTGAATAAGTGTCTGCCGGCCCTGCTGGAGAAGAATGCCATGCGTGTTTCTCTGGACACTTCGGGAAATGAGGGATCCTGGTTCAACATCCAGCCTTTCTGGAAGCTACGCAGTGAAGGAGACAATGTAGGCACAAAAACACATCTGAAACACTCACTGTTTAGTTTCTGATGTTTATCATGTTTTTTCTTTTTTTTAAGCATTGAAATAGTGTGCAGCAGTGGTTTATGGGTCTTTTACCCATTTTAAAAAGCTAATCGCCTCATCATAACATTAACATCTTATTGTCTTAACTCATTCAGTTTTTCTTCTTGTTTTCATCTCAGCAACCGAATCATGAAGGTATATAATCTGTTTGCAGCATGCATGTATGTGAGTGTGTGTGTACACAAGTTTGCAGCATGCTAACGTGCATGTAACATGCAACCCTAACAGCCTGTTACAGAACCATGTTCGCACAAAGTTGTGGTTGATTTTTGTCTTGATTACTTTTCCTTTCAAGCCTGAATTATTAAATAGTATCCAAATACTATTAGATCTAGTTTGCAAGCAACTGGTATCCAAATCTGAGGAGAATTATTAAATAGTATTCAACAGTTTCAGATCATCACAGTGACTGTTGACATTGACAGGTTGAGGTCTGAATGACATGGTTGTCTATGATGTTATGTTGTGTATAGAGAGGAAGAGAGTGTTAAACGACCCACTTCACTCACACGTTCTTTACAAATTGTGTTCACTACCAATTGCAGCATGCTATGGGTATTATATTTGTGTGTGTGTGTAAACAAGTTCTCTATTCTGTTGAATATTTAGTGCTCTCATTTTACATTTACATTTACTATCTGCTCTTTAAAGACCCCACAAAATGGCTTGACAAATGTAGTTTTCTTTCCCATGTGACATAATATATTTTCTTTCTTAATAGCCAATGTCCCTTTAGTTATCTTGTTTTACAGCCATAAATCATTACATGGATCTTACTTATCATGTTACTGTAGATGTTGGCTAATGGTTAGGGAGAAGGATATTCTTATTCTAGAGACTTTATTGGACAAAATTTGTTGGATACTGGATACTTGTTCATACAGGAGTCATCAATATTATTGATCTGAGACCTAATCCTGGCTTTGAAACCAGGCCTCATAGTATCTGATTTCAACAGTACTTGAGTATTTTACTCATACTGAATGTAGGCTCAAAGATGCCCTAGTCCTCTCAACACCTAAGAGACATTCCAGTGAAAAACAAGAAACAGTTGATTTGTGAGGACAGCAGTCACATGTTTATTTTCTAAAATCAAAATATTGTAATATTGCAACACCTCAATATTGTAATAAATCAAGGTCGACACAACACAAACACTCAAGTCACAGTTGAGCTCAAAAAGGGGAAAAGAAAACCAATATCCTTCAAAAAAGTTATTATTAATATAATGGATACATAAAATAATGTTAAGCAAAATGAAATAGGCAAAGCCTTCTTGCAATGGACACTGGTTTCGGCCTCATCACCGGCTGCAGTCATATCCTCATCTCAAATATGAAACATCTGTGATTCCGCATCCACCTGCTAATGCACTCGCATTCGTGTAAAGTAACCTTGTTGACAAATTACTGGGCAAGGGCAAAACTCACAAGATACAGTACCTTCCATGCCCTGTAGATTGTGATATTGATTCTTTGTAGCAGAAATAAACTGCTGCAGAAAAAGTTAAGTGCCATGCAAAATGTAACAAGTAATTGCATTACTCATCACAAATGTATTGGATTAAAGAGTACATATGCTTATTCAAAAACTTAGTCGAGTAGAGAGTAAAAGTTGCTAATATCTTCGATACTCTGTAAAACTACAAAATAACCAAAAAGATACTTTAGTAACTAATTAAGTTTACTCAAATACTTTACACCACTGACTGAAAGCCACAGAATTCCAGTTTAGTTTCTATGGGGTCAAGAAGGTCTCTAAAACACCAATTTCCAAACTATGCATGTCACATGATGTAATGTCATTTTGTTTCCTTTATTGTTGAAATGGAGCAACAGCAGAAACAGTTGATGTGGAATGCAGTGTTGTGTGTGTATGTTTGTAGGTGGTGGCTGGAGATAAAGTGGTTCTAATGCCTGTGAACGCAGGGCATCCTCTCCATGCCAGCGACATCGAACTCCTGGATAACTATGGCTGCAATGAGGTCAGGCACCAGATGTGTTCTCAACAGCGCTGTTAATGAAATCACATGATGAGGCACAGGTTCTGATGCGTTGTGTTAGTTACCTGGAAAACCTGAAAATATCAGGGAAGTTTAGAATTCCAGGCTTGGAAAAGTCATGGAAGTTGATAAAATGTTATACAGTATATCTTAAAAATGTCATGGGAATTTCTTATTAGAGAATATACTGATGTATATTTGAAAAAGAGTACTTGTACTTAAAAAAAAAAAAAGTCAACCGAATGTTTTTTTTAAGGAATGCATTTTTTTAATGTCTTGTATAGTTTTTGGTTTTTGGACTTTTGTTGTTTATCTTCTTCTTGCCATTAAGATAGACCTGCTGTTGACATGACATTAAAATATTAAATATTAAAAAGATATATAAAAAAATTATAATATATGCTGTATGAAGAGTAACACTTGCTTGGAAGCCATAAAAATATATGATTTATGAGTGAATTGTTCTTTTGAGTCAATTAATCAGTCATACCAGTTTACAAAATCTGAATCAATGATTTTATCCAGTAACCACAAACGAAAGGTCATGAAAAAGTCATGGAAATTCAATAATGATGTGTGTTTTATATTCCGTTGTGACAGGTTAATGCTTTGAACTGCACCACCAGTTGGAAAATCACTCTCTTCATGAAATTTAGTGAATACAGAGATGATGTCTTAAAAGGGGTGAGTCTGTTGTTTGCTGGTTGTTAGTTATGTGGGGATTGATTTTTAGGTTTGTTTTGTGGTTTATAATCTCTCTTTAACCATGTGGGTCTCTCATTTTGCTTCACTCAGGGGGATGTGGTAAGGTTGTTTCATGCAGAGCAAGAGAAGTTTCTTACTTGTGATGAGTACAAGAAGCAGCAGTATGTCTTCTTACGGACCACTCTCCGCCAATCAGCAACCTCCGCCACCAGTTCAAAAGCACTCTGGGAAGTGGAGGTATAGTTCTGTATGATGAAATAAAAGTATTTTCCTTGTAGTTCTTCAGTTTAGTTTTTACAAACTAAAAGTTCTCTGTATGTAATGAAGTAAAATGTATCATAATAACATTTTATGGTTTATGAATGTGGTATACCGTGGGGTCAGAAATTTTTCTTTTTGAAAGAAATTCAATCTAATCTTGTCCCTTGTGCTTCAGGTTATCCACGGTGATGCCTGCAGAGGAGGAGCCGGTCAATGGAACAGCCTGTTTCGTTTCAAACACCTCGCCACAGGAAACTACCTTGCGGCGGAGGTACACATTCCATCTTCTTTGTCTGGACCTTCCCTGAAACTGATCCTGTTTTCCTTTTTAAAGAGCTGTGTATGGTTTGACCTGGTGTGGTTTGTGTGATTGCCTGTGGTTTACATTTATTTGCATGCTGCACATGAAGCTTTTCCTAGGGCAATTTAGCTGTATTCTGCTGACCCTGACGTAACAGTATCTGAACGCTAGGCCTGTTTACTCCTGGTCACTTCATTTGTAAGATCCATTCGAATTTTGCATCACTCAAACCACTTCAGGGGGTGGTATGAGACTCATTCCAGATGAAACTAGACAAGTGTAAATGCATCTGGTTGTTGGAGCCTCATGTGTACATTTTACTCCTCCTAAAATGGTTTAAAAAAAATAAACGTGTGAGCATGTCACCCTATAACTGGGGCAACTCAATAGGCTATAGGCTACTCAAACATTTCTCATCAAATTCTCCCAAGACAAATCTGAGATATAATAATATTTAAATTAATTGTATAGCTATGTATTTTTACTGTATGTCAACATTAGTCTCATTTGTGGCTTATTTTTTTCTGTTAAGGAATTTTGGAGTAAATGCCTGAGAAACGTATTAAGAACCATGCTAATTATTTTATGTGGCTTTTGTTCAATTTATGTTTTAATGTTCAAAAGTTTGGTATCAGTATGTTTTTCTGAAAGAAATTAATAATTTTATTCAGTAAAGAATAAAGATAGAATAAACTTATCAAAAGTGGCAGTAAAGACATTTATAATGTTACAAAATATTTCTATTTCAAATAAATGCCGTTCTTTTGAACTTTCTATTTACCAAATAACCTTGGTTTCCACAAAAATATGAAGCAGCACAACTGTTTTCAACATTGATAATAATAGAATACGTTTCTTGAGCATCAATTCAGATTTGTATTATTTCTGAAGGATCTTGTGGCAATGAAAATTCAGTCGCAGGAATGAATTACATTTTTAAATGTATTAAAATAGAACGCAGTTTTAATCTATATTAAGCAATATTAATATATTAATAGTTTTAATACTATAAATATTGTAGGAGAAGATACTTTTTGTTTAAATAAATGAAGGAAAAAAATAATAATAATAAACTTACCAACCCAAACGTTTGAACGGTGGTGTATACGTAATTGTGATCTTCATTGAATTGTCCTAATGATCTCTTAAACTATGAAGGACTAACCTCTGAGCAACAAAATGTTCTTCTGGAGGGGTGTATTATTATATTTTATGGTTTTGAGAGTGCAGAAGATGGGCTGCAGGTGGCAGTCTTCACAATGCCATTGTCACAGTGGTATAGAACCATTCGCAGCCAACCACTGTGCACAGGCCAGACAGAGGGCTTATTGTCTGAGATAAAAATGCTGAAAGAAACTGTCTTTGTCTCTGTGTGAATGTCGTAGGGGTTTCATAAACACTTCTGGTTCTGTTTCAGGTGAATCCTGAATTTCGATCAGAAAATGAGGTAAGTCAGACCTCACATGGATGGCAGCCTACACAATAGAACTTAAATGTCATAACTAGGACTTCAAGGAGTCCGAGCTTGAAGAATTTCGCAGAAAGCTCTGCAGAGTTCCATGGAAGTTGTGTTTCCCATTCACTAGAATTCAACACTTTTTTCCTCACAATCACCACAGAAATGTAACACAAGTTCACAGATTCTATCTGGGCACGTCCTGGACCTAGCAATCGAAAAAACATTAATGCAAGGCTTTAAAGTATCAAAGCTAAAACCAGCCCTAACAAATAGATAGTGTATGAAAGGATCACATTTTTTGATTGTGTTAAACTTTAGATGAAGTTTTGCATCTGACTCGCTCTTCTTAAAGGGATAGTTCACCCAAAAATTAGCCCATGATTTACTCACCCTCAAGTCATCCTAGTTGTAAATGACTTTCTTCTTTCAGATGAATATAATCAGAGTTATATAAAAAAATGTCCTGGCTCTTCCAAGCTTTATAATGGCAGTGAATGGCTGTTTCATTTTTGAAGTCCGTAAAAGTGCATCTATCCATCATAAAACTAAGTACTCCACACGGCGCCGGGGGGTTAATAAAGGCATTCTAAAGTACTGTCGTTCGCGAGAGACTGGCATTCCAGCGTATGCCGTAAGTTCTGGTGACGAACGCGGAAGCGCAGAGCCTCACAGAGGCGCACAGTTTGTAAAGTTTTAAATATGGATATTTTTCTTACACAAACGCATTGCTTCGCTTCGCTTCAGAAGGCCTTTATTAACCCCCCGGAGCCGTGTGGAGCACTTTTATGATGGATAGATGCACTTTTATGATGGATAGATGCACTTTTATGGACTTCAAAATAGAAACAGCCATTCACTGCCATTATAAAGCTTGGAAGAGCCAGGACATTTTTTTATATAACTCCGATTGTATTCGTCTGAAAGAAGAATGTCATGTACACCTAGGGTGACTTGAGGGTGAGTAAATCATGGGCTAATTACAAATTTTGGGTGAATTATCCCTTTAAGTGAACAGTACCCCGTTCTGTCTCGGCTACACAGCATTGCGGCTCAGCCCAACTCTCCTGCACAACTTCACTATTACGTAATCCGTTTCTCTCCCTTCCTTCACGCTGCAACAGACTCGCACAACTCGCGTCCTCCTACTCTCCGGAGATGGTTTTTTTTCTTCAGCCTGCATCACACACTGCACCTTTCCGCTGTATTAGCATTCTGCTTCAGCAGCCTCACAGACAAACACACTCGCACACGCGCAGAGGGGGCTCCTTACATAATGTCTAAATATGGGGGTGCCCCGTGAGAGTCAGGCAGACGTGCTGTCTGTGTCTGCTTCCATGGAGGAGTGAGTCAGAGGAGCTGCAGAGAGTCAGAGCAGAGGAGAATGTATAATGCCGCTCTCCAAATAGCCCTCCATCAAAAAAGCTCTGGTGAAAACAGTCTGTGCCACAGAGGCAGTCCTGCATAATGCCCTCACTGTAGATGACCTCTGGGTTTGTCTCTGTATTTTTTTGCTGGAGCTGTGTCCATTATAGTAATTCCTGGTTCAATGCTGTCAATTAATACTGAACATTATTCTTACTCATTTCCTCAGTTTTTAAAAACAAGGCAAATATTTTGCACCAGAAAAACACTAATGGAAATATACCCACAAGACATAATCATTGTACATTTTAACATGATATTAGTGTTATCAAATTGCTTGCAATCGTGTCAAGCTTTGAATTCTGTCTTGATTTAACAAAAATAAGAGTTGCACAGTTCTGTTTTTAAATGCTTAGCCACATAGACTTCCATTGGAATTGCATCACTATAACTGGATTTATTTTATTTTATTATTTTATTTGTTTTACTTTTAGTTAACTATAATAACCCTGGTTTGAGGTCCGTCACCCTGATTTTCTTTTAATGTAAAAATAATGATTTCCATTACACGAGAGTAGATGTTAAAACTTCATGCTGATTTGTACTCGGCTTTCGCCAAGATAAGCAACACTAAGACGTAGCTTTACAGTAAACTATGCTTCACCCATTTACGCTTCTTTCCATATGGTGGTGTGACTCCCCTTCTGTCCGGCGTTAACGACTGCAGTGTACTTGGCGCGTCAGCACACACGACGGCTGCAACTAGTGTGGTCTCCCTAGTGGACCAGCACGACAACCGTCTGGATTGAGCCAAGTAGGGGACATCTCTAGGGTCTTCAAGTGGGCACCTTCCGTCCTCAGTGTTTCGTCGACTAGCCCACGACACCTCAAGAGGGCTCGACAGTGACTCTGGCGTCCCAGAGTCACCCCCCTCCGTCCCCCACTCAACTCAGCCCAGCTTACTGACCTCTACATCCCTCCTGCCGCTGAGACCTAACCACAATCTCACAATCTCTCCGCAACCCAACCATACGCGCCAACCCGTTTGACTAAGGCTGTCGAGCCCCACTGGTGCGTTAATGCAGTTTCAGTGGCAACGGTTCCGTATGGCATACCACCTACCGCAAAAACACAATATCTGCCCAACCACCCATCATCCACGCAATATACACAGGAACGTAATGACTGTAAATACTATACAACCTATACAAATAAACCAACAGACTCTTCAAGTTTTTCTAGAATTCTGCGAAACCGTAGCGTGGCGGCCTGTACACAGCCAGCTAGAATCTTTCCGTCTCAACCACAGCCAGTTGCTGCTCCTTTCTGCTGCTTCAGATAAGTTCTTTACTGAGCGACGCAACTCTTGGCCACTGAATCCGACGTCTCTGAGGAACCGGGTTGTAGAGTGTGCCACAAAACCTCGACAACCCACTTCCACTGGATAAACCTGGACTCTCCATCCTCGCTGTTCTGCTTCAGTGGCCAGATGAGCATACCGCAGTTTCTTCCTCTCATATGCCTCATCTACCGCATCCTCCCATGGCACTGTTAACTCTATCAGTTGAACAATGCGTGCTGATCCACACCACAAAACAATATTTGGTCGTAGGTTAGTGGTGGCAATCTCAGGTGCAAAAATAAGCCGCTGATCAAGATCAGCCAGCATCTTCCAGTCCCTATCAGCTTCCAGTTGTCCTGGGCGAGAATTGGTGTTAACACCTTTTCTTGGTGGTTGCTCGCCTGGGCGGAGGAATATTGTCTTCTGCATGTAATGTTTTGCTAGAACAGGCGGCAACTTATTGGTCATACTACGCCACCTTACATCTTACACCTTACACCTTACATTGGCTAAGAGTCACCTTACATCCTGTCAAAATGTGCCTTAATGTGGCGGGTGATGAACACAAAGGACAAGAGGGATCCTCTCCTACCCAGAGGTTTAGGTTCTGCGGTGATGGGAGAACATCATATGTTGACCTAATAAGGAAACTGATCCTACTCTCTTCAATTGACCAAAGGTCTTGCCAGCCCATTTTGCGTTGTTCCACACTCTCCCATCTAATCCACTCTCCCTGCTTGGCCTGGGAAATGGCCTTTATACACCTCATCCTCTCCTCCTGCTTTCGCACCTCGTTGACTACCAGCTTCCTCCTTTGAGCTGGGCCTGCCTTGTGCCATTTAGGAGCCCCCTCTTCCATGCTGTACCTGTCCCACGATATCCCCAATTTGAAGGTCAGCCTTTGCCTCTACTACAGATTTCTTTGCTGACCACTTTCTACCAGTTTTTAACACAGGGGCTGCCTCCCCTACACATTTGTCGCGTGACTCTACTAAGGTAATTTCCAGTCTGACCTTGGCACACTCAAAGGGATAGTTCGGCCAAAAATTATATTTAACCCATGCATTACTCACCCTCAAGCCGTTCGAGATGCATATGTCAATCTTGTTTCAGACGAACACATTTTCAGTTATTTTAGAAAGTGTCTTAGACCCTTCAGTGGATATAATGTGAAGCAATGGGGTCCACCTCCTTCAAGTCCCAAAATGTGCATACATCCTTCACAAAAGTAATCCATCCGGCCCCAGGGGCATAAACGAAGGCCTTCTGAGGGTAATCCGTGCGGTTTTGTCGTAAAAATATATATATTTAAAACTTTATAAATGAAAATATTTGACTTCCGGCAACGATCGACGCGCGTTCACGGGTGATGGAAATCCTGAGTGGAGTTTTGTTTTGCTCTGCTCTCTGGCTGCGCTGGCGCGTTCGTTCTACGTCACGACGGTTCCTACGCTACGTCCTACCTCGTACGCCGACTTCCATCACCCGTGAACGCGCGTCGATCGTTGCCGGAAGTCAGATATTTTCATTTATAAAGTTTTAAATATGTATATTTTTACGACAAAACCGCACGGATTACCCTCAGAAGGCCTTCGTTTATCCCCCTGGAGCCGGATGGATTACTTTTGTGAAGGATGTATGCACATTTTGGGACTTGAAGGAGGTGGACCCCATTGCTTCACATTATATCCACTGAAGGGTCTAAGACATTTTCTAAAATAACTGAAAATGTGTTCGTCTGAAACAAGATTGACATATGCATCTCGAACGGCTTGAGGGTGAGTAATGCATGGGTTAAATATCATTTTTGGCCGAACTATCCCTTTAAACTCCTCGGTTAAAGCAGAGACTGGCAGCTGCAATATTCCTTTACTATAAAGTCCCACTCTGCTGAGGCAGCGTGGAACTCCCAACCATTTCCTGATGTATGAACTTATTAACGCTTCCAGCTTATCCACTGTTGTCAAAGAAACCTCAAATGAAAACATTGTAGAAAAAAAGAAAAGAAAAAAAAAAAGACATATAGTTACCTATAAGTGCAGATTCAGTGAAACTTGCATTGTCTTATGTGAGTCTTTATACACCAATGTGACCTTCCCCTTTCTCTCTGTGCAAAAATCAGACCAACACAGACTCTTTTTACTCTAAAAAGAAGTGGCAGGCTGACAAGATCCCCTTCACCCTTCTTGCAGTGCCCGACTGCAATAACATCGCCTCTATCTTTGAATTGGATGCCACCACCTTACAGCGGGCAGACTGCCTGGTTCCCAGGTTAGTTCCTGTTCACCAAAATAATTTTCATCCATGACAACCCTATTAGAATGGAAAACAGTTTTACATTTAGATTTGCATTTATTTGTTTAGCAAACACTTTTATCCAAAATAAGGAACTGTACAAGGAATCACCCTTACAGAGGCAGTGCGAACATCCAAAATTGGATAGAAGTGCAAGCTAAGAGGTGTAGGTGTGAAAAAGTAGCAGTATGGGTTTTGAAAGGGAGTATAGTGTGTTAATGATTGTAGAACAAGTGATCTCAATGCATTCAAGTGCTCACAAAGCCTTTTTAGAGCAACCTTTTGGATTTTAAAAATGTACTTACAAAACCATTTGTCCAGGTTAGTTTTTATTCAAGTGCTATCGATGGGATACGAGTCCATACTATGTCACATATACTGTTGGATATTTCCTGTAGCTCAAACATCAGAGAATGACGCTAACAATTGCAAGTTCTTTGGTTCGATCCCTTGAAAATATGTACCTTCTTTTTTCAGGAACTCGTATGTGAGACTCAGGAACTTGTGCACAAACGCCTGGGTGACCAGTACTATTATTCCTATTGATGTTGAGGAAGAACGACCCGTTATGCTCAAGGTTGTTTATTTCCATTTTTATTTGAAGAAAAATTATCCTTGTCAATGAAAGCTCATGTCATTTCTCTCTTTATTTGTGCAGATCGGTGCCCGTCACATAAAGGAGGACAAGGAGGCGTTCTCCATTAATTCTGTCCCCATGTCCGAGGTCAGAGACTTGGACTTTGCCAACGATGCCAACAAGGTCCTAGAGTCATTTGTTCATATATTGGGTATGAGCAATTTCGCAGCAGCAAATGAACGCAGGTAATGTCCTACTTACTTAAGTTGTGGTCACATTGGCCTTCATGGTGCGGTCACAATGGACCTTTTCTTTGCACTTTAGTGAAAACATGTCCATGTCAATAGCATGCCCTCTTAAAAATAAAGATTCTTTATTGGAATCTATGTTTCCATGAAGAACGTTTAAAATTCATGAAACCTTTCCACTGCCCTGAAGGTTATTTTATAGTGGAAAAAGATTCTTTAGATCAGGGACGTGCACAGACATTTTGAGGGGCAGGGGCTCAAGTGAAAAAAAGGGCACTTCTCATAATTACGTTTTTTTTTTTACAACAAAAAAAAAAAAAAAAAAAAAAAAAAATATATATATATATATATATATATAGTAACAGAACTCTGACTTTTTAAAAAATGTATTAAGAAAATTAATTTTATCTTCCTCAAACTCAATTGTTTCATTTTCAAAACATGTCTACAAAATAATCAGTTCACACAGAAACCATGGTCTCCTTAGTATTCATAGGTTTATAGAGCAGCAAAGGAAACCATGCCACAATGTGCATGTTTTCTATGCTACTAGTTTCAATCAAGTATATATTTGATACACCTGATGGTGACATGGGCTTAGTTTCACATTTGAGGGAGCACTGTATCATCATCATCAAATAAAACCTTCAAAACCCACATTTAGATGGAGTTTGTTTTAAACCTACTATCATCCATCTGTTTGCATCTGTAGATTTCTTCTAAATTCACCAATTTAAATTTCTACATTTCAGGGGGAAAGACTCTTAATGTATGTAAGTCATTAACTTTAATAAGAAGAATTTTAGGCCATAAAAAGTCATAAAAACGTCCGGATTTTTCATACAAGGTCATAAATTACATTTAGCCACGTCTTAAATTGATATGCTCATTCATTCATTATCGCACAATAATTTTGCTCGATAAAACGATATCAAGTTCGAGTCAATATCGTCAATACTCGATATCACTATCGAGTTTGATAAATGTTCGATAATGTTTATGTGCCAAAAGCGGAACGAAACTCATTTGAACCGCACGCGCCTCACAGACTCACTGGAGCAGACGCCGCGTTTACTCTGATCGGCGCTTCAGAGAGGGAGCGCTTCAGAACTCCTGACCTGATATTTAGATACACTATTCAATAAATATATTTGTTTGACAGGGAAGCTGTGCGCAAACAGCAATATATATTATTTAAAATAAATAAATAAATAAAAAACACCCCAGAAAAAAGGGCACTTTCTCTCCAGGAATAAAAAGGGCAGGTGCTCAAGCCCCCTTTGATGTCTATGTGTGCACGTGCCTGCTTTAGATTATAAAAATGTTCTTCACACTAAGAAAAAAAATTGGTTCTTTTAAGAACTGTTCACTAAAATGTTCTTTGGTGAACCCAGAATAGTTCATCTATTGCATCACAGCAAAAAACTTATATTTTTAAGTGTAGAGATGTACTGTTTGTGTCTAACCAAGTAGCCTTTTCTGTTGGTCAGCACGCAAATTCAACTGACCAATGTGAACATGAGTGAAAACTGCACACGAAACTTCCATTATATATATATTGGGTTACATTTCCATAAGCAAAGGATTCTTATGAAGTAGATGAGATCACTACTATACATTTATAGTTTTAAAAACATACTCGCTCTTACGGTTTTATGTTCAGGTTTACTAATAAGCTGTTGGAGGATCTGATCTTCTTTGTGTGCGAGGTGCCAAACAACGGGCAGGACGTGCTGGCTGTTGCCACCTCGAACCCCAACAGAGAGAGGCAGAAACTCATGAGAGAGCAAAACATCCTGAAACAGGTTTGCTCAAACAGTGTACTTGCATTAACCTGATTCTTTAAAGTCCCCCTTTAGTCACTAGTTTTATCCCTTAAAATTCATCTTTGATCACCAAAATGACATATTGAAACTTTTTTTTTCCTGTAAAAAAGTTCTTTATGCCTTAAAATAGCTTGAATTCAACTCTACACCCTGGACTCATGAATATGAAAATTTGCTCCGCCTTCACTCAATCACATGAGCTCAGAATACCTGATCCACTCACTCAACTTTACTGTAGTAAACGCTGCAAATGAAAATACTGGTTTAATTCGACCATATATGTTTGAACCAGAAACTGATTTAGAAGAAGTGGAAGAGCGAATTATACAGGCTTGTATACAAGTCGATTTTTTTTTTTGAGACTGTCTTTGGTTCACTGCAGTTTTAAGGAGAAAATACTCAGCAATGGTGTTGACTTATGAATTTGCACATGGTTTGTCTTAAAGCTTATTAAAAACACCACATAGACATATAAACAACATTGAAAACTTATCACCAGAGGGGGACTTTAAAGGGATAGTTCACTTTGAAATACATTTTTGGTATGTTTTAGCTTACCTCAAGGTCATCCAAGATGTAGGTGCCTTTGTTTCCGCAGTAGTTTCAATTTTGATATTTTTAGGTCAAACCGTTCTTGTCTGTCAGTCATATAATGCAGGCCTATGGTCACCACCTCAAAGAGCATGCACAGAGAAGTCCAAATTAAACATGATTTAATGACTCGTAAATGTAAGTACACATTGATGGCCTAAGACACAAAACGAGCGATTTGTGTGAGAAAACGAACAGTATTTATATAGTTTTTACCTCTTGTAACCACAGCCACGTCCAAGTGATCTGAGGGCGCGGGCGCTTCGGTCTGCGCAAGCGCCGGAAAACGCCGGAAGTGATCTCTCGCGCGTGTACGTCACTCATTGTTTACACAGAACAGAGATTGTAGGTAAGACGGCTAATTAAAATGGTTCTCTTTCAAGCATACGTTTCTGTGTCTCACTATGGGATACGCCCCTTCCGCGTATTCCTCAGAAGCCCTATTACATTACGCCAGTCCCAATTGGCTGGCAGACATGACGCTGTGTCTGGGAGTGGCTACCCCACCCCTCCGTATAAGAGGAGCAACACAACGTCATTACGACATTCAAAAACCTCTTCTCGCTTCACACCAGAAGCCTAGAAGCCTTTGAAACTTTTCACGAACTCTTGGACGAATTACTGGCCACCACGCCGTTTTTCGTCTGGCTCCTTCGATTTGCATTCCAGCTGATTGCAAGGACTGTTTGATACTATGATGGCTGCAGCAATGCAGAGTATCCAGGCTAGTGAGGGAGATTCTGTGCGACTCTGTTCATGCGGGAACGAGATCTCATGCAAGGACACACACCAGGTCTGCTCTGCATGTCTCGGGCTGAAACATGCTCAACTGGCGATCGAGAGTCCCGGCACGTGTGAACACTGCGCACGCTTCACCACGAAGAGCCTTCGTCGCAGGCTAGCACGCCAAGCTAGCCTGTCGGGCCAGGATCCCCTCATGACTCCTAGCCCTGCTCCAGCTGCCACTCGCAGGTATCCATTTCTGTAGAACTGCCCACCACGGCAGCTCTATCCTGGAGTGAACAGCTCGATGCGTGCATGCCTCTTTCCAGTCTGCTCAGCACGGATGAGGAAGAGGACGCGGTCGAATTTGAGGAAGAGGGGCAATCGGACTTTCTTCTCTCTGACGAAGAGGAAGACTTCGAAGATTCTCCATTCCTCCCTCGGCCTGCGCACCCGGCACAACTCCTCGCCGCGGCGGAATCCACGGAAGAGGTGGACAGGACACCATCCTCCCCGCTTCTCAGTGTTGATCTGCACCACCTCCGCCACCCCGACAGACCTTCGCACAGGCCACGGCCCGCCCACCCCCCAACTTTCGAATTCCGAAATGGCAGAGACCTAACGTGAATGCAGCGGGTGAGAGCGGAGCACAGGAACCAAGATCTGCCTGGCCTAGGAAGAACTAACCGCCTGTAGCAGCTCAGATGGTCCAGTCAGCTCCTCAACCTCATCCTCATCCCCGTCTTCAGGGAGCGAGGAGGAAGAAGAAGACGGTTTGACAGGTCAACAGCCCCCCAGTTGAGTCAACAGCCCCCCAGTTTGCTAGCTCCCGACCCTCACATGTTCAGCGTTCATCAAATCACGAGTTCCACTGTTCACTGGTGACAGCTCAGTAAGAACAAGAAGTGAGATATCACACAACCATGCTTCTGGAACACATGCAGAATCTGGGCTTAAAACTAGGGCTGTCAAACGATTAAAATATTTAATCGCGATTAATCGCATTAATGCCATAGTTAACTCGCGATTAATCGCAATTATTTTGATCTATTCTAAATATCTCTTGATTTTCTTTTTGTCCCATTATTTTGTTCTCATTTTAATGCTCTTATCAACATGGAAAAGTGGATCGGCTTGCTTTGTGCAAATGTTTTTTATTGAAAACAACATTGACATACTGTGTTCAATTTCACACTAACATTCTCACTTGGAGCAAATAATCTCTCAATGTTAACTGTCCATTAATAAAAGGGTGAAAGAAATACTGACGAGGTCCTGATATTGACGAGGGGGCGGAGAATTCGCATCAGCTGTGTGTGAGTGTGTGTGTGTGCTTGGCCATCAAGTGGTATTTCAGACTGGACGTGCTGCGATGATGATAGCTCAGTTCACAACGACAAAACACACAGATCACTTTGGTCTTGTCAATGGAACCATTTGGCAACTTTTGAAAAGTAAACTTTCCATTCAGAATCTTATTGGCATCCATTTCGGCGTCTCGCGCTCGCCATCCACTCAAAGCACAACGTTAATCAACTATTTGGCCGGCTCGCAAGCCCAAAAGTGTGCGCGGCGCGCCTGTTGTTTTGTTTCCGGTCTAGCTAGATCCGCTTGCGCTTTGGTCGACGAAGCAACAAAACGTCCTCGCGTGGCTCAAGCCATTGAAATGAATGGATTTCATACCGCAGCGCCGCGCATGCCGCGTCCTGTTGTAACAGCATGTGAAAAAAACGACAAAGTTTGCTAGGCCAAAAAGGCCGTTAATCGCGCGATAAAAAAATTGACGCCGTTAAAATGGGTTTGCGTTAACGCCGTTAATAGCGCGTTTAACTGACAGCCCTACTTAAAACTAAACACCGAAAAGAGTGTTCTGATTCCCCTACAGTCCATAACATATCTGGGGCTGTCACTGGACTCGGTGACCTTCAGAGCGCGACTGTCAGGGGACAGGGTGGTAAAATTCACCCGATGCCTGACTGAATTTCAGAGGGGGAGAAATGTCTCTTTCCGCACATGCCTCAGACTATTGGGGCTGATGGCCTCAGCCCTAATAGTTATTCCCTTAGGCAGACTATTCATGAGAGAATTTCAGCGCTGGGTAGCATCTCTGAGACTGGACCCATTAAGCCACTGCCGAAGGAGAGTGAGAGTGACGTCAGGGGCAGTCTTTGCTCTGCGTCAGTGGAGATACCCAACCTTTCTGGTTCAAGGAGTACCCATGGGCGTGGTTCAAGTCAGAAAAGTCATAACGACGGACGCTTCGTTGTACGGTTGGGGGGGCATCTACGAGGGCAGGATAGTGAATGGAAGATGGGGTCATCATCTGATCTATCTTTACATAAACTATCTGGAAATGCTGGCCGTGTTTCTGACAGTGAAGCATTTTCTCCCTTTTCTGAAAGGGCATCATGTTCTGGTGAGAACGGACAACACTACAGTTGTGGCTTATATAAATCGGCAGAGAGGCCTCATATCACTTCCCTTACACATGCTGGCACGGAAACTGATTTTGTGGAGCAATGCCAATCTTTCATCCCTGTGAGCGACGCACGTACAGGGTGTCATGAACCGGGGTGCGGATCTGCTGTCCAGAGGCAATCCCCTTTACGGGGAGTGGAAATTTAACAAGGAAGTGGTCGAAAAAATCTGGGAAATATACGGCAGAGCGACAGTGGATCAGTTCACGTCGCACGACAATGCTCAGTGTCCTCTGTTTTTCTCCCTGAAAGATCAGAGCGCGCCTTTGGGGATAGATGCGCTGGCACACGATTGGCCTCGCACTCTCCTCTTTGCGTTCCCACCGATAGCATTAATATCCCCAACACTCTACAGAGTGAGGGAGGAGGGACTAAAGCTCATATTAATAGCTCCGAGGTGGCCAGGGAAATACTGGCTGGCGGAGATCATACATATGCTGTACGAAGACCCCTGGTCTCTCCCGTTACGCAGAGATCTACTGTCACAAGCAGGGGGGGAGATCTTTCATCCCCACCCAGAACGATTGGCACTATGGGCCTGGCCAGTGAGTGGTTCAATTTGAATACAACCGGTCTGTCTGACAGTGTTATCAGAACCATACAGAATGCTAGAGCTTCGTCAACTAGTGCGCTAGTGTGCAACTAGTGTGCAACTGGTGCAAGGAGTGCACGAGCACGAGATTCCCTTTCAGTGTTCAGTGGCAGTTGTTCTATCAATTTTACAGGATTTGATAGACCAAGGGAAAGCATTTTCAACCATAAAAGTGTATTTGGCCACTATTTCTGCTTGTCACATAGGGTTTGATAATAAAACCGTTGGGCAGCATCCTTTAGTATGCAGGTTCATGAAGGGCGCGAGTCGCGCTTTACCAGTTTCAAAACCCCTTTCCCCTTCATGGGATTTAGCACTGGTACTTGATGCTCTTTCAATGCCCCCATTTGAGCCACTGGACAAGATTGATTTGAAAACATTGTCGTTTAAGACGGCGCTGCTGTTAGCCTTGACTTCGGCGAAGCGCGTAACTGAGATTCACGCACTTTCGGTGCATTAATCATGTACACAGTTCATGCCCGGGGATGCAGGGGTGGTTTTGAGACCTAATCCTGCATTTATGCCCAAAATAGTTAATTCTGTCACTCCTTTGGAGTTAAGAGCTTTCTATCCACCACCTTTTGCTTCGTCAAAACAGCAAAAGCTAAATGAGTTGTGCCCAGTGCGTGCTTTACGCATTTGCATTGAAAGAACCAAAGGGTTCTTGGAGTGTGATCAGCTGTTCGTATCTTGGGTGAAACCACGTACGGGGAAGCCGATTACTAAGCAGCGTTTGTCGCACTGGATAGTGGAGGCGATTTCATTGGCATACTCCAGTAAGGGTCATGTGCCCCCAGCTGGTTTACGCGCACACTCAACAAGGGGAATGTCAACTTCGTGGGCTCTTTTTAAAGGAGTCACGATACAGGATATTTGCGAAGCGGCGAGTTGGTCCTCGCCGCATACATTTGCTAGGTTTTATAAACTGGATGTTACAGCTCAGACTTTAGCACATGTGGTATTGAGCATTGGAGTTGAGTCATGACTCATGACTCGTCCAGCCTGGAGGCGGTGCTGTGGTTGGCAGGGGACTTTGAGGCAGGCTATCTGGCAATACGGGAGTTAGGATATCCCATAGTGAGACACCGAAACGTATGCTTGAAAGAGAACAATAGGTTACTTGCGTAACCCCGGTTCTCTGATAGCATTAAGTGAGGTGTCTCACCAGATCTCCTTGCTGTGTGAAGCGAGGAAGAGGTGTGCTTGTTTTGAATGTCGTAATGACGTTGTGTTGCTCCTCTTATACGGAGGGGTGGGGTAGCCACTCCCAGACACAGCGTCATGTCTGCCAGCCAATTGGGACTGGCGTAATGTAATAGGGCTTCTGAGGAATACGCGGAAGGGGCGTATCCCATAGTGAGACACCTCACTTAATGCTATCAGAGAACCGGGGTTACGCAAGTAACCTATTGTTCTAAATTGTGCTTATCCGGGATGTTTAAACCGTCGTAAAAGAAAACAATTAAGTATGCTCGCGAACTCATCCGAGAGATCACTTCCGGCGCTTTCTGGCGCTTGCGCAGACCGAAGCGCCCACGCCCTCCTCAGATCACTTGGACCTGGCTGTGGTTACAAGAGGTAAAAACGATAAATACTGTTCATTTTCTCACACAAACTGCTCGTTTCGTGTCTTAGGCCATCAATGTGTACTTACATTTACGAGTCCTAAAATCATGTTTAATTTGGACTTCTCTGTGCATGCTCTTTGAGGTGGTGACCATAGGCCTGCATTATATGACTGACAGACAAGAACGGTTTGAGCTAAAAATATCAAAATTGAAACTACTGCGGAAACAAAGACACATACATCTTGGATGCCCTTGAGGTAAGCTAAAACATACCAAAAATGTATTTCAAAGTGAACTATCCCTTTAAGAATCATCGTTTCCATGGCAGATTTCTGACTGTAATTTTATGTTTGCAGATCTTTGGAATTCTTAAAGCCCCATTTTCGGAGATTAAAGACTCGCCAATGCCGAAGCTTGAAGATGTGGGCGAGCAACGCAACGCTGCGTTTAAGTACATGCTACAGCTGTGTTACAGAATCCTGCGCCATTCCCAACAAGACTACCGCAAGAATCAGGCAAGGAACTTCTTCAATTATCAACTCCAATCAATCAATGTATGAGACTAATACACGTGTCCTCTTTATCATAGGAGTACATAGCCAAGAATTTTTCAATCATGCAGGCTCAGATCGGCTTTGAGATCCTGGCCGAAGACACAATCACTGCTCTTCTGCACAACAACCGCAAGCTGTTAGAGAAGCACATCACCGCACGTGAGATCGAGACCTTTGTCAAACTTCTGCGCAGGAACCGAGAGCCCAGGTCTGACCCAGAGATTTTGACATCCACTTAATTGTCTGGTACTAACCACTACTTGCAGAAAGTATGAAAGGAAATGTAATGGAATCTTTAAGGAAAACTAATTGGGATCATTTAGGTTTGGTTCCAAATTATTATTTAATTACATAGGCATAAGCTTTCCTTGAATGTGTTTTTTTTTTTTTTTTTTTGACTGGTTGGTTAGGGTTTCTTTCTGGCCAGGTATTTGCAGCGTTTTTTCTGAAGAACCATGTTTTTTGTTGTTGTTTTTTGTTTTTGTCGAGTTTACACTACCATTCAAAAGTCTGGTCAGTAAGATTTTTCTTATGCTCACCAAGGCCGCCTTTTTTATCAAAAAAGTAAAACAGTAATATTGTAATGTTATCACAGTTGAAAACAATTCTGATGCTTAATATTTTTGTGGAAACAATGATACATAAAAAAAACAGTATTTATTTGACATTTATTTGAAATCTTTTGTAACAATGTAAAGGTCGTTATTGTCACTTAATGCATTAATTTAATGCATCCTTGCTGAATAAAAGTATGATTTTTTAAAAAATAAAATGCTAACCCCAAACTTCTGAACAGTAGTAAACATTCAGATAATAATAATAATAATAATAAATATACATAAGTCTTATATAGTACTTTCCAAGGAACTCAAAGACGCTTTACAAGTGAAACAAACAAACAATGATGAGAGTGCTAATTATAGATTGTAGGCGAACTGAAACAGGTGGGTTTTGAGCAGTTTTTTGTAGGTGGTCAGTGAGTCTGAGTTTCTGATGTGGATGGGGAGTGAGTTCCAAAGGGTGGGGGCAGCGATGGCGAATGCTCTGTCGAATGCTCAGATGTGATTCTTGCATTTGATACAAGTACCATTTTCACATTGGTTAGCAGTGGTTTCAAAGTTCTTGTGGATTTTCCCCCAGGTTTCTGGATTATTTGTCTGACCTGTGTGTCTCCAATAAAACAGCCATTCCTGTTACTCAGGAGCTAATTTGCAAATTCATGCTGAACCCCATCAACGCAGACATCCTCCTCCAGACCAAGTGAGAGCTGCTCTGTGCTGCCTCCTGAGATTATCTGTATAACAATGACTCAGAATAATTGGATTAATCTGTAATAACTGTATACAGCTATTGACAAGGTAATTTTGCTTTTTATGTTAAGATGTATGACAGGGGATTGTGTTTCTTTAGACTGATCCCACACACAGAGACCTCTCTGGAGTCATCTTTAATCCAGGAGGATGATGAAGATGAAGAAGTGTGGCTATACTGGATTGATAACCACAAAGAGCCTCATGGGAAGTCCATCCGCCACCTGGCTCAGGATGCCAAGGATAGACAAAAGTTGGATGTTGACATCATTACATATTATAGGTGAGAGTTTAACCACATTTAATTTTTTTTATTTTAGGCAGGTTGCTTTTCACTTTGAATCGGAGTGCTTCTGAATGTTTAAACAGCTGTGTTATCAAGTGCCCTGTCCATTCTCTTGCAGGTGCCAACTCAATCTCTTTGCTAAAATGTGCCTGGACCGGCAGTATCTGGCCATCAATCAGATTTCCAGTCAGCTGCCGGTGGATCTAATCCTGCGCTGCATGTTTGATGACTGCCTGCCTTACAACCTGCGTGCCTCGTTTTGTCGTCTAATGCTGCACATGCACGTGGACCGCGACCCGCAGGAGGCCGTGGTGCCCGTTCGCTATGCACGTCTGTGGACCGAGATACCCTCCAAGATCTCCGTCAATGAGTAAGATGGAAGCCACATTTTTGCCAGTGTTGCTTCTAGCATCACATTGCTTTATTTATAGGACTGTTTTGTGTTGTTTGGCTTGTCTGAATGTATATTTGGTGCACAGGTATGACTATGAGTTCAGAGACACGTCCAGAGAGGAGATGAAGAAAAAGTTTGCCCCTACAATGCATTTTGTGGATGAATATCTCAAAGATGTTGTCAGTCAGTCTGATCCATTTGGAGACATTGAAAAGAATGAACTGACCCTTGAGGTGAGATTATGGTTGGTTCCTATAACAGTTCTCACACAATTTTCCATAAATGTGGACAGAAAACTATGCAAAAATGCTATGACATTGTTTACTGGTCTATTCAGCAACACCACTTCTGAATCTAGAGTGCAAAACATACAGCCTGACGATTCCTGAATTAATGACTCTCTAAGTTGATTTTTTTGTTGTTTTTTGTATTGAATCATAACCATACTGCACAAACAGTGTAGTCCAATTCCTGAACTGAGCACTCTTATAAGCTGCTTTATTTAGTGATTCAGATTTAACCATACAGCTGACTAGTGTAGTCAACGACCCTTAAGGAGTTGGTTCTATTAAGTGAATCATAAGCATACGGCGTGATCAGTATAGTCCGATTCCCAAATGACTTTTTTTTTTTTTTTGATAATTCAAATCTGTCCAAGCTACACTCCTAAACAAATGACTCTAAGGGCGTTTTTACACCTGAAAGTCCGCACCAAGGTCCGAACCAAAGTTCACGTTTTGATACATTTTATACTTTCAGAAAGTTTTGGTTTGGTTTCACACTGCAATTATGCGAGCGCACTAAAGCACTTTACGTGACATACTTGCGTCCTGTCGTCATCATCTATGTGGGCTGCATCTTGACATTGATTGGTTTGTAAACGGACGTGCGACTGACGTCAGCGGGTTGTCAATTCGGCGGGTAGCTTTAAAGCAGCACTCAGTAGGAATTCTGTTTTTGTCAAACGGCGACACCCAGAGTCGCTGTTGAGTACTTGTACTGTCGTGAATAGCACTCACGCAGAGATGGCTCGCACTCACGGCCGGATCCCCTCCCCCTGTACACCGGTACCTGTTCAGTAGGATGGACGCTGTAACGAGTGGAAATAAGGTATGGCCCCTTTAAGAGCTGCGCGCGCCCAACACCACATGTATACGGCGCCGGGTTATTTCTGTTTGATGCTCATTTTATCAGATCTGTTTTTTGCCATAAAGCAATTCGTTACCTCGCGAGACCTGATATCACACGATACTTCCTAACACTGAGGCCGGCGGCCCGCCGGCCCAAAGTTGCAAGGGTGGTTTTGCGGCTCACAGGCACCAGGGGGGTGCGAGACGACCACCATTCAACACGAAATCAGTAATATAAACATTACAATGACTCCAAAGCTGTTCGGTTAAGGTAAAAAAGTTACTTAGTTCACCTTTAACAACATGAATGAACAGACGCATATCGTTGCAACTATATTGTTATTTTTATGGCATAATTACCTGCAGCACCAACTATACACAAGGCTAGTTCAAATTCGCCAAATGAACGTCCTCGTCGTGCGAACATTTTATCGTCGCCGGCAGGAAAGGAGGAGAAGACTGCAAGTTGACTTATTATTATGTCATTAGACCATACTTCAATTAAAAACGTACTCGGTTACTAACGTAACCTCGGTTCTCTCTAGAGAGGGAACGAGTACTGCGTAATATCTTACGCTATGGGGAAAACCTCTTTTCCACGAGATATTGAAGCCAAAAATTATCCTTAATTTTGAATTAATGTAAAACGCTGTGCAGCAGCATGCAGACATAGGCAGGACAGCTCGCGCGCCTATTGGCTGCCCTGCGGCAACAGCAGCAGCCTATCGAGAGAGGCGCTGCGTGACACATATCCAATGGGGGCATTTCGCGCCCATTTCGTCACGTCCCGCCAGAAAGGGCGTGGTCTCGCCCTACAAATATAGCTCGATAAGGCTGGTACACTGGTTTTCATCGCCGAAGCGAACCAGCGCTGTTGTATGCACGGCAAGATACGCAGTACTCGTTCCCTCTCTAGAGAGAACCGAGGTTACGTTAGTAACCGAGTACGTTCTCTTACGAGAGTATCTCTCGTACTGCGTAATATCTTACGCTATGGGGAACACAATGCAAAACGCCGTGCGTACTGGGATCCGACACCAAAGTCCCAAGGGCAGTAGCCCGGGGCTCATGTAGTGCATAATCACCATAGACTCACAGAGAGTTGGAGAAGAGAGGCTGCAAGCATCATTCCCCATGAAATAGCATCCTATAGGAGCTAGTTATGTTAATAGTGTTTCACACAGACAGGGTGAACGTGTTCAGCCTGAACTGGGTAATAGTACAGGTTATTCAACACCCATGGAGCAGTGTTATCGCCCAGTGAGCGATGCACAAGCAAAACTCAGCATCTGGGCCGGCACAGCGGGGCAGATAGTACTGAATTCTATACCGACAGAAGCTTGGCTTGTAAGGCGGGAACCTCTAGGTTATAAAACCTTATAAATGTAGACGGCGAGGCCCAGCCCGCGGCCGTACAGATATCTTGCAAGGTAACCCCCCTATACCACGCCCACGACGAGGCCACGCCTCTCATGGAGTGTGCTCTGACACCCAAAGGACACTGCAGGCCCTTAGAAGTGTAAGCCAGTGCTATGGCGTCGACTATCCATCTGGATAGGCTCTGTTTTGATGCGGCCAGTCCCTTGGATCGTCCGCCAAACAAAACGAAGAGCTGCTCGGTCTGTCTGAAGGCAGACGAGCGGGACACATAAGCTCTCAGTGCCCTGACAGGGCAAAAGGAGACTCGCATCCTCCTCCTCGTTATGAACCGAGAGAGCGCACAGGGAAATAACCTGGGCCCTGAACGGTGTGTTGAGGGATTTGGGCACGTACCTGTGCCTTGGTTTGAGTATGACTTTTGAGTCATTAGGCCCAAACTCCATGCATGACGCGCTTACCGAAAGCGCTTGCAAGTCCCCTACGCGCTTCACTGAAGCGAGAGCCATAAGGAATACCGTTTTGAGAGACAGATGTTTCATGTCTGACAAATGGATTGGCTCGAATGGGGCATCTTTCATGGCTTCCAAAACCGTAGAAAGGTCCCACACAGGGACTGAGGGGGGGTCTGGGAGGATTCAGCCTCCGAGCTCCCCTGAGGAATCGCACGACCAGGTCGTTTTCCCCAGTGACTGGCCATACGTCGGTTTTGCAAACGCCGCTATGGCCGCCACGTACACTTTGAGCGTGGATGGGGTTCTGCCCTTATCCAGCGGCCTCTGAAGGAAGGAGAGCACTTCCGTAACCCCGCAGTCTGCGGGTGAAAAGCCCTGAGCTTGACACGAGGCAGAGAACACTGACCACTTTGAGGAATAGAGCCGTCTAGTAGACGGGGCTCTAGCCTGCGTGATTGTATTTAACACTCCCTCTGGGAGGTTAGCGGGTACCCGTTGATGGCCCATGCATGTAGGGACCATAATTCCGGGCGAGGATGCCAAATCGAGCCCTTTGCCTGAGAGAGGAGGTCTCTCCTCACCGGTATCGGCCACGGGGCAGTGCTGGTCCGCCGCATTAGGACTGGGAACCAATTCTGGTTTGTCCAGAGCGGAGCCACGAGTAGCACTGGGCATCCGTTTTCCCTGATTCGTTCCAGCACTTGAGGCTGGAGCGAGACGGGGGGGAAAGCATAGAGGGGGCAGCGGGGCCATACGTGGGCCAGCGCATCCCTGCTCTTGGAGAAAAAGGTTCGGACAGTGAGCGTTTTCTTGGGGCGCGAACAGGTCCACCTGCGCTCTGCCGAATGTCTCCCACCGCAGTTGGATCGTCTGCAGGTGCAGCGACCATTCCCCTGCTGGGACATTGTTTCTGGACAGACGGTCTGGTCCCAGATTCAGGCGACCAGGCACATGCGCTGCTTTCAGTGAAAGCAGGTTGTGCTGAGCCTAGACCAGGAGGCGTTCCATCAGCCTGTAAGGTTTCGGGACCTGACGCCACCCTGGTGATTTATGTATGCCACCACTGACATGTTGTCCGACCGGACTAAGACGTGGCGGCCTTTTATCTGGGGACAAAAACGCCATAGCGCGTTGTCGACTGCCAGCATTTGCGTAGGAGCTTTTCCCGTTCTGACCACTGGCCGAAGAACGGTCTGCCCTCGAGCAGCGCTCCCCATCCCGAGGTGGAGGCGTCCGTGGACACCACCGTCACACTCGAGGGAGTCCCCAGACCTACGCCTGACTGACACCAGTCAGCTATTTTCCAAGGTTCCAGAGCCGAAACACATTTCATGTCGACCCTGAGGCGAAACAGACCAGAGGTCCATGCCCGGGGTGGAACTCGCACTTTCAGCCATAACTGCAGTGGGCGTATGCGAAGCAGGCCCAGCTGGAGTACTGAAGATGCCGAGCCCATGAGGCCCAGCATTTTCTGAAATCTTTGAGCGGGACTATAGAGCCGCGGCGAAAGGATTTCGCGGCGCGCTGAATGTCCAGTTCTCACTCTGGCGACAGACGTGCTGTCATAGACAGCGAGTCCAGTACTGTTCCCAGAAAAGAGATTTTCTGGCTGGAAAACGGCGAACTCTTCGCCCAATTGACTGTGAGACCCAGATTCTCGAGATGCTCGAGTAATGTGGTTCTGTGTTCTGTGAGCTCTGAATGTGATCGAGCTAGAATCAGCCAATCGTCCAAGTAGTTCAAAAACTCGCATGCCCTGAAGTCTCAGGGGTGCGAGGGCCGCGTCCATGCACTTCGTAAATGTACGGGGTGCTAGGGGCCGAACGGTAGGACTGTGTATTGATATGCCTGGCCCTCGAAGGCGAATCTCAAGAATCGCCTGTGACGTGACGCTATTTGTATTAGGAAATAGGCGTCTTTCAGATCTATTGACATAAACCAGTCTCCCTGGCGCACTTGCGCGAGGATTTTCCTGGTTGTCAGCATTCTGAACTGGCGCTTCATAAGCACTCTGTTCAGCTGTCGCAGATCTAGAATGGGTCTGAGACCCCTGTCTTTTTTCGGTACCAGAAAATATCTGCTGTATAGCCCCCCTTCGCCCTGAGCCTGAGATAAAGGTTCTATGGCCCCTTTGCTCAGCAGTTTCGCTATTTCGGCTCGAAGTAGATGTGATACTTCACTGTTTACCGTGGTTTGGACTCGCGCCGTGTAATGGCATGGACGTCGAGCGAACTGAAGCGAATAGCCTCTTTTTATAGTGTATGAAAAGCCGCGGCATAGCAGCCGCGGCATAGCGGCGGCTGCAGAGCTTCGGTGTGCTGAGACATAAACACTGTGTTTATAGTGTGCGAGGCGGGAGGCGCGCCGATCATGGCGGGCAGCCTGGTCGCGCTCAAATTCTCTATGACAGGTTGTGGAGAGAGAGCGAGCGGGACAAACCCCGTGGGTTGAGCGTGTCTGTGAAGGATTGTGGGCGCGGGACGGCGGGCACATTCACTGCACTGAGAACACCGTCGGCTTGTGCTGACTGAATGCGTGTCGGTTCCGTTTTTACACAAAACGAGGGACACGCATCGTGTAGTGTTTGTGGGCACTGTGTCGTGGGCACATTCACTACATTTTTGCACAATCGCCATGAGTCGATTTTATTTGTGCTAGCCCTGAACTATGGCGGGCTGTGTCTGTGTGTGGGAATGGGCACTGAGACGTGGGCATTCTTACAACACTCATAACACCATCGGCCGTGGCCGGAATACCAGAAAATACACTCTTTTGGGATTTATCTGGGTCGCCGTAAAAATGGCATTTGTGTGCAGGCAAGCGGGCTGTGGTGCCAGCTTGTTTACTGCGAAATACACTGGAACAGTCACATTGTTTGGAACTGAACGACCGAGAAGTTTTGGTGGAGTCTGGCCGCGGCGAGACTTAAACACCGTGGGTTTTAGCTGACTATGCGTGTTGGTTTCGTTTTACAGAAAACGTGGCACATGCAGTGTGTAGTGTTTGTGGGCACTGGGTTGTGGGCACATTCACTACATTTAATGCACAATGACATGAGTCGATCTCATTTGTGCGTGCCCTGCACTGTGGCGGGCTGCGTTTGTGTGTAGAAATGAACACTGGGCTGTGGGCATTTTTATTACACTCCATCATCGGCACCATATAACACCATATAACATCATATAACACCATCGGCTGTGGCCGGAATACCAGAAAATACACTGCTTAAATGATTTTTCTGGGTCGCCGTGGAAACGGCATTTTTGTGCAGGCAAGCGGGCCATGGTACCGGCTTGTTTACTGCAAAATACACTGGAACAGTCGCATTTTCTTGGAACTGGATGAGCGAAATGTTTCGGTGCAAGTTTGGCCGCGGCGAGACTCAATTTTTATCTGCTGCGAGACCTGGGATCGAACACGGGTCTCCCGTGCGAAGGCTTTGGCTTTCACCGCTGAGCAAATAAGAGAGCGTCATCACAGTTTGTGTGTGTTGGCGTTTGTTTGCAGGCGTGCGTGTTATACAACAGGCTCATTGCTGCAATATTGACATTTTCAGCCGCTCAAACTAAGAGGAGCTGAGAAATGTTTGAGAAATGGAGATTAGTCCGGCCTCGGCGGGACTAAAAACACACTTTTTCTCATTTCGCCGGTGACGCATGCCCACGGGGGGCGGGGTAGCTTTCTTATAACGTAAAGAAAGCTAGCCGCGGTTTTGAAGCTGGCCTTCTCTACAGATGTAGCTATCTCGTCGGCATTAATGGCGGAAGCGGCGGCGCGCGGCGGCCGTTGTCCGTCAGCGAGCGACTCGAGTGAAGCTGGTGAAGCTGGCGGGCGAACCGGCGAGCTATCACGGGCTGGAGAAGACTCAGGGCTGTTTCGTCGACCTCAATGGCGGAAGCGGCGGCAGACGGCGGCTGCTGTCCGTCGGTGAGGGACTCGAGCGATGCCGGCGAAGCTGGCGGGCGAACCGGCGAGCTTTGGCGGGCAGGAGAAGGCTCGGGGCCGCGCTGGGCACGGCGCTTTTACGGCGCGGCGCTACAGCGGGCTGAAGTGTAGGCTCTGAGAAAGATGCCAGGCGAGTCCTCAGTCACCATACAAGGCAGTAGCTCACAGTGAGGGCATCCGCCGTCGACGAGAGCGAGAGCCGCATGATCCTCACCCAGGCAGGAAACGCAGATGACATGACGGTCCCCGTCACTGAGTGTGGCTCGGCATCTTTGCATCTTGAAAAAGACGCAGCTCTTTTAGCAGAGAGAGAGACAGTGAAAAAATGTGTGTCGCAGCGGCGAACACACACACACACACACACAGTTTGAAAAGGATATAACGCCGGAAAGCGTAGCAGGTACGGCGGCTAACGGCGGCGATGCCAGCGACTTCAGACTCAATGGCTCGTCCCGCTGTGTGCTTTTCCTCAGACGGCGTGGCTTCTCACTCCGGATCCAGCGATGCTTGATGCTTCGCTGAAGAGATGAAAATCAGTGTACCAGCCTTATCGAGCTATATTTGTAGGGCGAGACCACGCCCTTTCTGGCGGGACGTGACGAAATGGGCGCGAAATGCCCCCATTGGATATGTGTCACACAGCGCCTCTCTCGATAGGCTGCTGCTGTTGCCGCAGGGCAGCCAATAGGCGCGCGAGCTGTCCTGCCTATGTCTGCATGCTGCTGCACAGCGTTTTACATTAATTCAAAATTAAGGATAATATTTGGCTTCAATATCTCGTGGAAAAGAGGTTTTCCCCATAGCGTAAGATATTACGCAGTACGAGAGATACTCTCGTAAGAGAACCTCGTCTCCTCCTCTCCCCATGTGCTACACGGCTCATTTTTCCTGTCACCGTCTGTTTTTTCGGCTATGCGGGAACCACCGGAACTTCCTGTAAAAGGTCCGAAAGTCCGAACCATACAGAAATGCTTTCACACTAGAAACGAACCAAACCTTTGTTCAGTTTGATCCGGACAGAGACTACCTCTTTTCGTCAGACCAAATTTCATCTGTTTGGTCCGGACCGTGGTCCGGGGGAGGTTTCACACCTGTAATTTTGATTCGGACCAAACTGAAAAGTCCGAAAGTCCGGACCAAACAAGGTAGGTGTAAAAGGGCCTTAATAGTAATGAGTTGGTTCTTTGTAGTGAATCAGAATCATACAGCACAAACAGTATAGTTCTGTTCACAAACTAATGATTCTTATAAGCTGCTTGTGTTAAGTGAATCAAATCCACCCATATAGCATGGCTGGTGTAGTCCAGACGATTCCTGATAAAAAAAAAAAAGGAGTTTGTACTTTTTAGTGAGTCAAAAACAAAAATAGTGACCCGCGTAGTCCGATTCCCTAATTAATTACCTTAATGAGCTGTTTTGTTAGTAAATCAAATGTTTTCGTACAGTGCAATCAGTGTAGTCCAACTGATTTACGAACGTTTGACTCAAGTGAGTTGGATGCAGTGAATCAGAACCATACAGTGCAAACAGTGTCCACTTCTTGAAGTATTTACTATTATAAGCTGCTTTTGTTAGTGAATCAAATCCATTCATAGAGCATGACTGGTGTAATGACTCTAAAGAGTTGGTTTTGATTCCCAAATGAATGACCTAATGAGCAATTTTTTTAGTAAATAGAATCTATCCGTATACAGTGGTACATGTAGTCCAACGGATTCCCAAACAAATGACTCTGAGTTGGTTCTTGTAGAGAATCAAAACAACACAGCATGACCATTGTAGTCCTTTTTTAGTGAATCACATCATGTTGTACTTGATGCTTGTTACATCTAAATTGGTGTAGTTAGTGACAATGTTTATATATGTTATTTGTCTGTCAGGTCTGAGGTTTTTCCTGAGCGTAGTATGTGATATGTCCAGAGGACAGAGCAGATTGGCTGCATTAGCTCTAACAGAATACTAATGATCCATTCTCTAACACTTTGAATTGTAATGGCTTTGCATCTGTCTGTCTCTCTCACAGGTGGTCAACCTGGCACGTCACCTTGTCTACTTTGGCTTCTACAGCTTTAATGAGCTTTTGTGCCTCACACGCACCCTGCTGGCCATCCTGGACATTATCCAACCCACGTTCACATTCATATCCAAACTCAACAAGAGCCCTGAGGGAGGTGAGAGATGTTTTCAAGTTGTCTGTTTTTACTTAAGTAATGCGTCTTTGTTTTACAAGATAATAGTTGCTTGTACTTGAGGCGGTGTAACACTTCAGGCTGTGTTTGTGTAGGTAATAATGTCATGCGTACCATCCACGGTGTGGGTGAGATGGTGACTCAGATGGTTCTGAGCAGAGGCTTGATGATGTCCCACTGTCTCCCCGATGCTCAGCCAATCCACGGAAAGCAAATCTGTCTCCCTGACAACGAGAACGTCATGGTGATGGACACCAAGCTCAGGATTATTGAGATTCTGCAGGTGATGCCCTCATAGATTGCTGTAAATCTATTGCAATGAACTAAATGTATTCGTTACACTGCACAAAGCTCAAGTTTATGTCTTCCACACTATGTAAAAGAAAGGTTTTGGAAATTATATTAAAGGGTTAGGTCACCTTTGAAACAAATAAAGATATTTTTAATGAAATTTGAGGGATTTTTGTCCCTCCATTAAATTCTATTAACTCAAAACTCTGATGCTTCAAAACATTTCATCTTTTCCTTTTATAGTTCATTCTGAATGTGCGTCTCGATTACCGCATCACCTATCTGCTGTCAATCTATAAAAAAGAGTTTGGCGAGCAGACTTTGGACACTTCTGCCTCAGTGACGGAAGTTCCTGTCATGGCTGGTGAGAGACATTTCATGACATACAGTAAACATTCATTTTCAGATACCAGTTGAGGAGTTTATTCTTGTTTTAAGGGTCTGTTTGTGTATGTTTTAATATTCCTAATGTATATTCCAGAGCCAGACATTGAGGAAATTGCAGAGAAAGCAGAGAATATGTTTTCGGGAAGGTGAGGGAGTGATTATGTGCCTTGTGTTATGCTTATTTGGGTTGTGTATGGTGCTTAAGAATGAACTATTGAAAAGCTGGATTGATATCGGTACTAATGCTGTCTTTTTTTAAAAATGGGTTAGTTATCAGTCAGACATAACCAAATTAAAATTGATACTGTGTATTAATTGCTGTCAAGCTTCAAAACAAACAAAAAAAGAGACTTAAATGTACACTACTGTTTGTTTGGGGTTGGTAAGATTAAAATATATATATATATATATATATATATATATATATATATATATATATATATATATATATATATATATATATATATATATATATATGCTTTTTAAGCTCACCAGGGCTTAATTAAAGGGTTAATTCGCAAAAAAATTAAAATTGTCATTCATTACTCACCCTCATGTTGTTCCAAACCTGTAGAACAAAACAAAAAAAAATGCCCAAAATAAAGCCTTTATTCAACAATTTCTTCTCTTCCGTGTCAGTCTCTGACGCTGTTCACATTGTAAACATAGTGCAGTGCTTCCAGGTTCTACGTCAAAACGCCGGCGCGTGCGTCCTGGTGCTCACGTGAACCGTGTTTGAGACTGACATGGATGTGAAGAAATTCTTAAAGTCTTAATTTTAGTTTTTTTTTCTCGTAACTTCATAGCATTAAGGTTGAACCATTGTAGTCACATGGACTATTTTAACAATGCCTTTACCCCCTTTCTGGGCCTTGAAAGTGGTAATTAAATTGCTGTCAATGGAGGGACAGAAAGCCCTCGGATTTAATATAAATATAAAATATTTAATTTTAATATCTTAATTTGTGTTCGGAAGATGAACGAAGGTCTTACGGGTTTTTTTTATATTGGGGTGAACTAACCCTTCAATTTGATTAAAATACAGTAAAAACAGTAATGTTGTAAAATATGAGTAAATAATGAGTCTTCAGTGTCACATGATCCTTCAGATATCTTTGTAATGTGCTGATTTGCTGCTCAAGAAAGCTTTTTTTATATTCTCAATGTTGAAAAGAGTTGTGCTGCTTAATATTTTTGTGGAAACTGATGCATTTTTTCCAGGATTAATAGAAAGATCAACAGAAATATTGATCATAGAAAGATGAATGGAAAGTTCATAATAACAGTATTTATTTGAAATACATTTTTTGTAATAATTGATCAGTTTGATGCATCTTTGCTGAATAAAAGTATTTATTTCTTTTAATCAAATAAAGGAAATCTTAATGAAACCCAAACTTTTAAACAGCTGTTACTTTTTTCTTGTTTTAATTTTCAGGAGGATTTGTGAGGGCATATTTTTTAACCATAAAAAAAAAACCATGTGAACAATTTATGTCAAATACTTGAATTAATTTAAACAAAGAACAAACAACAAATATGGCTGTCAAATATAGAATCAACATCAAATATTAAGGATATGTAAAAATAAAAATAGAAATGCTCACGATATCAAAACACAATACTTATTCTTCTACATTGCATTTCAATAATTTGCAGGCCCATATGTATGTCATTTTTGCCCTATCTCTAGTTAATTTCTGACCCTGTACATTACTTTTTCCATCCTCTCAGACACTTAGAATTAAATTTTCCATTTTTTGCTGCTGACTTTCAAACTTCTATTTAAGAAAAACACACTATCTGATTGGCTTCAATTCTCAATCAGGTCTTGTGTTTTTGTGTTCACAGTTCTAAGGAGAGAAGCCCAGTGGACCTCGATGATGAAGGTGGGCAGACGTTTCTGCGTGTGCTCATTCACCTCATCATGCAGGACTACCCTCCGCTGGTCTCCGGCTCCCTTCAGCTCATCTTTAAACACTTCAGCCAGAGAGCCGAAGTTCTGCAGGCCTTCAAACAGGTCTCACTCTCACTCATACTACTGTCTTCTTATCAGTGTATGGAGACTGGCAAGCTTTTAAATGGTCTGTTTTATTTATACACCCACATATTTCCCAACTAATGTTTTTTCTTCTGCAGGTCCAGTTGCTGGTTTCTGAGGAGGATGTGGAGAATTATAAGAAGATTAAGGCGAGCCTGGACCAGCTGCGTCTGACAGTGGAGAAGTCTGAGCTGTGGGTTGAGAAGAGTGGAGGTTACAGTGGTGAAGATATTGCTGAGAATCAAAACAAAGAGCAGAATTTAGAGGTGTGCACCTACTGGCAGGAGAAACATATTTTGTTACAAAAATGACAAAAGCGCATAACAAAAATGACTAAAATTTCATTTTAAATTTAGTTGTATTTTTACATTGAATTGTTTTAGTCATTTTGTAATGCGCTTTTGACATTTTTGTTAGTTTATTTAATTTTTTAAAATTTAGCTTTGTTTTGTTTCAGATTAGTTTTAGTAGATTTAATATTTCAACAAAATCTTGCTTTGCCAACTAACTGAAATAAAATTCATTTTTTAAATGTAGTTGTATGTTTACATTGAATTAAGTTTCTGTTAGTTGCCAAGGAAACATTTCTGTTTATTATTTAAGTTGAAATACTTAAACAGCTAAATATAAAATATGAATAAATATATAATATATAGAATATTAATAAAGATAAATGAAAGCTTAGAAATATTAAAAAACTAATAAAAAGTGGCGAAAGCACAAAATTACTAAAACTTAAACTAAATTTAAAATGAAAACTGAATATATAGTTATTCTAAAAATATTAATGAACACTAATTTAAAATATGTATAAATACTCTAGTAGTATATAAATAATACTTAAATGACACTGAACCAGAAGTAAGAGTTAAATAGTTATGTGAATACAGTAACATGTATGAGAATAATCTGTAACAGTATCTGTCATAGAAAATCATTATGGGCGATGTCATCTGACTGTGTGTAAATTCGGGTTTACAGGAAGCAGGTATCTTGAGCCCAGTGGAGGATGGGATCAATAAACCTCAAATAGACAGCAACAAAGCCAACAACTACAAAATTGTGAAAGAGGTGGGAACTTTTTCACTCAATGTTTCCTCCGCGTTTCAAAGAGTACAAGTCTTATTACATAACGGCAATGCTAATAGCCGCATACACGGCAGAATTCTTTCTAAAATGCTGATCAAAAGATATTTCTGTAATGGTTTTGTGTCTGGTGTGACATAGATCCTGCTGAGTCTCAGTAAACTCTGCTCTCCTGCTAAGAAGATTCGCGTGCAGCAGCAGAGGCTGCTGAAGAACATGGGAGCTCACACTGTGGTGCTGGACCTGCTCCAGATCCCGTATGGGAATGTGAGTGGACATTCCTTGAATCATGCGACCAGTTCAGTTTTTGATGGATTCCACAACCATGCACTAACGAATTAATTCAGAAAGGGGTTTAACCTCATTACATGCCACAGTAAAATTACTCTAGATTTGGAGATTATCATTTCGGGATCCTTATGCTGCCAAATTCTTGCTGCTCCATCTTCAGGTGGATGAAAAGATGGATGAGATCATGACTCTAGCCCACACTTTCCTTCAGTACTTCTGCAGAGACAACCCTCAGAACCAGGCACTGCTGCACAAACACCTCAACCTCTTCCTCACACCCGGGGTGCGTTACTCCCACACCAGGGAGTTATTCACCCAAAATATGAAAATTCTGTCATCATTTACTCACCCTCAAATTGTTCGAAACCTGTATGAATTTCTTTCTTCTGCTGAACACGAAAGAAGGTATTTTGAAGAATGTTCACAACCAAACAGTTGTGGGGCACCATTGACCTTCCATAATATTTTTCTCCCCATACTATGGAAGTCAATGGGGCCCATCAACTGTTTGGTTATCGATATTCTTCAAAATATCTTCTTTCGTGTTCTGCAGGAGAAAGGACAGGTTTGGAACAACTTGAGGGTGAGTAAATGATGACTGAATTTTTCCATTTTTGGGTGAACTACCCCTTTAATGAGCATTACATGTCCTTGCAATTAATAATAGATGATTTGGTGTTGAAAGGGAATTCTGAGAATATTTTATTTGATTCTGTCTTTGCTTCGCTCAGCTTCAGGAGGTCAAGACAATGTGCTACATCTTCAGGAACAACTACCAACTGTGCAATGAAATCAGCGACCGCGTGGTGCATCACTTTGTGCACTGGATTGAGACCCACGGCCGTCACGTGGAGTACCTGCGCTTCCTCCAAACCATCGTCAAAGCTGATGGCAAATATGTGAAGGAATGTCAGTGCAAAATCATGAATGAGGTGAGATGGACTTTGAATTTAATGCTCCATGGAGATATGCCCAATTCAGACTCAAAGCACACATTAATCATGGTCATAATACACATTCATATTAAAACAATATATTTGGCACATATTTTTAAAGTAATAATAATTAATACTATTTTTAAAATGTTTGTATTTATAATTGTTTTTATTAAATGTTTTTGTTTGTAAAAAAATTTCAGTATGACTTTTCTTAAAAATGTGTATTTTGTGATAGTTATCCATACATTTTGAGAACATCTTCATATTCATTCTTGTATTCCTCTCCACTTATTGTCAAAAAATGCTTCCATTCACATGAAAGTGAATTTATATAGTGTTCTTGGTGATAAAGCAGAGAATGTGTTGTTTTGGACGGTAGCTGGTGAACGGAGGAGAAGACGTGTTGGTCTTCTATAATGACCGTGCCTCTTTTCCGGCACTGCAAAATATGATGTCTTCTGAGCGGGATGAGAACGGGTCTCTGGCGTACCACATCACTCTGGTTGAGCTGCTGGCAGCCTGCACCGAGGGCAAGAATGTTGATACCGAGCTCAAGTGCAACACACTTCTGCCACTTGATGATATTGTCAAAGTGGTCACGCACGACAGCTGCATTGCAGAGGTAACAGAACATTATCCCTATCTGAATGTTCTCTTGAAAAGTGACGGAGCTGTTGTACATGTTGTTTTTTCTGCACTTTATAAGTTATCTAATGATATTTGTCTAATTATGGAAAACAAATTTAATGCTTGCACTGTTACAGTCCATCCCAAATTAGCTAAACGTTAAACACTCTTAAGAACATGTACAGTAGGAAGTTGACACTTAGAAAAAAGGCACAGTGATGGTATAAGATGGAAATACCATAATGCGTTGATATATAGAAGTAAAAAAAAAAATACACTACAGTTTAAAAGTTCCTGGTCAGTACGATTTCAAAGAAGAAGAATTATTACTTTTATTTAAAAAAAAAAGATTTCTGTTTAAAAAATGTTTTGTACTTTGTTTTTAAATAATCCACAAAATTTTAAGCAGCACAACTATTTTCAGCATTGATGATAATAATAAGAAACGTTTCATGAGCACCGAATCAGCATATTAGAATGATTTCTGAAGTATCATGTGGCATGATATATTACATTAGAAAAAATACTACTGTTTTTACTTTACTTTTGATCAAATTAATGCAGCTTTGGTGAACGTAAGAGACTTTTTTCAAAAACATAAAAATTTTACCAACCCCAAACTTTTAAACAGTAGTGTATGTATATTTTTGTCCACACATTTAAAATGTATGACTGCTTTTGAATAATATAAAATAACAGGCAATAAAATAATTATCAAAAATGTAGTTTAAAATGAAAAAAAAAAAGTATTTACATTGAAAAGGTGTTTTATTGTATTATACATATACAGAGTACGTATTCCAAGATACTTTAAAGAAAACCATGCCCCCCCCCCCCCCCCCATAATAAAACCGTGATTGTATGGATGATAATACTATTTAAACCATTGTTTTGTAAGTGACATCAGCTAGCCTTTTTGAGCATTGTTTTTTCCTCTTTGCAGGTGAAAATTGCATATGTAAATTTCGTGAACCACTGCTATGTGGACACTGAGGTGGAGATGAAGGAGATCTACACCAGCAATCACATTTGGAAACTCTTCGACAGTTTCCTTGTAGACATGGCCAGGGTAGGTTAAATGACACCAACTCTCTCTTTCTCTTTCCCTCCCTCGCAATTTGTGAGGCACGATATATTACATACTGGGTTGAAGAGCTCGTTAGATCATCTGTGACTGATTTGTGACTGATTTGTGACTGCTATGTGGGTGATAAGCATCCTGAACTGTGATGATGTTGTTGTAGGTGTCTAACAGCCCCACAGACAGGAAGCATGCTGACACCTACCTCGAAAAATACGTCACTGACACCATCATGGCCATCGTCAAGGGCTTCTTTGACTCCCAGTTCTCTGTCAGCAATTCAAACCTTCAGGTAGAGCGAGAAAGTTTAATCCATGAGTTCGACCACAACATGTCTCATTCGTATGACGCATTTCTCCTGTATGAATCAGTCATATTAATGTGGTGTTACTTATGCTGTTTGACTGGGAAATCATACTGGATCTCTCCGTCAGGCCTATCAAGAAACTTTCATTAAAGTGCTGCAGTCCGCCTGCAGACTCTACAACTGCACCTGGCTTAATTCCCTGCAGAAGACTAACATTGAGGGTTGCATTAAAACCCTTAATGATGTCGGTAAGTTTCATTTCTTTCAGACACGTGTCTTTATGGAAGTAAAATAATGTCAAATGTTTTTGAAGCAAAAAGCATGTTGAATTGCACCAATTGAAAAAAAAAATATGCATTGCGTTAACCATACTTGTATTTTAATTAGAGGTGGGCATAGATTAATTTTTTTAATCTAGATTAATCTAGATTAATATTGAAATTAATCTAGATTAATCTAGATTAAAATGGCTCATTTGAATTCTCCCGAAGGCATTCAGAATATGTGTGCTACCCAAATAATGACTAAAAGTAAGTCTTTGAGAATAGTTTGCCTCGCGTAGGGATGTGCATTTCTGCCAAAAATGCCATTCGACAATCGAGGAGCAAAAGCCGAATATCGTAAAAAAAAAAAACTAAAAAAAAAACGCAATGACAGAAAGGGAGGCCAATTTCATCTTTAGCGATTTGTCATCAAACAAACTGTTTATTAATTGAACAAGTAACATGTTTTCGTCCTTTTTTTTAAACATAGTAGGCTAATTGGAAGAAGAAAAAAACAATACGCACGACAGTCCGTTTTTGCATCGCCAATGCTCGTTAGATCAAAAAATAATGTCATCATATGTCATAAGAATTTTATGTGAACCTGCCTTGTTACTGCAATAGCCTCATTTTTTAAACAAATTAGTTTCAATCAATGTAAACTATTCGTGTGATTATGCCACTGCGCAATACACGCGCAATACACACACAATGTATTACCTGAATGAAATGAAATCGAATGTATCGTCCTGTGGAATCATTCATTCACAGACAGCTTACGAAGATGTTCAACTAATAAAGATCTTCATCGCTGGCAAAAACATGATGCATTTGCAGATTTGCATTCACTAGACTAGACTGTAGATCGGCCACTTCATCCAACGCTCGTGATGCTCTTAAATCTTCCTGTTTCGACTCCGAGTGTGAATTGAAAGCGCTTCAGACGATTCAGTGCACGAGGAACTGAACAGATCAACTGATTCGCGAACCGATTTAGACAGATCATCTGACAACTTGTTTGATGAAGTCTGTGAACAGAATCGACTCAAAAGAGTGATTCATTTGTAAATGAGCATCGCTCATGCCCATACAAAGGACACAGCGCGCTTGGAATAAACTCATTTAACAACGTATTGCATTAAAATAAAGTAACGAGAGGAACGTCGCCCAACGTAACAAAGTAAAAGTACACCTTGTGTCCCTGACAGGAAAATACCCTACTGCGCGATCTGTGACAGTAGGCGCGGCGTCATAGCCTACTACACATTAGAATTGCGCGAAAATATAACGATATTCGAAAAAGCTATTTATGATCCCAAAACAACTTTGATTAACGGCGATATTTTTTTTATCGCCCGATAAGAGTCTCACGTTAACGCAGCACGTTAACGCCGATAACGGCCCAGCACTAATTTTAATCCATTGTATTTTTAAGTCTTGCATTTTTATGGGCTGAAATTCAATATGGTTGAATATTTAAGCTGTGAATATTTCAATTAAAAACATTTCAAACACATTTTCAATATTAAAAATTCAATAATCCATATTCACCTTTCATATTTCACTTCCAAAATGTTAAAAATTACAACCTATAATATTCAACAGGCAATTTTCGGTCCATTTTATTTCGCCTTGAAAATTCGCTTCCACAAATTCAGTGGTTCAGTGGAAAAGGTTGACTAAGACACAAAACACACGAGCGTTTACTCAAGTGTCTTATGAGACTTATTTTTACCCCCGTGCAAAGTAAGGTGATTTGTCCACTGCAAAACTAAATTCTCTCGCCGTTGGCATTGATATTAAGTTTTAGTAAAACAACTGTAATACACTGAGACAGAGTGAATTGTTTGTTTTAGTCACTATGACGGAATACTAAATTGATGGCTGGGTTTTGGCAAAGGCAATTTTATTTAAATATAGCATCATTAAATACAACCCAATTACAACTATAAATTAAATTCAGCAATTAAAAATGACATCTCTACCATGATATCTGGTCATCTCTGTGTTATAACGTTAATTGTCTCCGCCATTATCCAGGGCTGCGTACAGTAGGGGTATTTGTCATCTTATTTTATATCTTTTTGTCCATTTGGAGCGCGCGTCACGTCACCTATTAGCGTCGCGCCTGCCACAAGATCTCTCACTGTTTACATGAACCAGACACTCTGATGAGAGCACATAAAGTGCAATCCATCTCTAATTTACCATTTTTTCATCTTATCGAATATTTTATTCGCTCCTTTGCCCGTATTGGAGCGCGTCTCGTGGCTCTTACTAGCGTCGTGCCAGCCACACGATCTCTCACTGTTTTAATCTACCAGACACTCCGATTGATGCACGAAAACACAACGCCAATGTAATCCTGCTCTTAGTTACCCTTCTGCCATCTTATCTTATATTTTATTTGCTCGTTTGTCCCATAGAGTGCGTTTCGTGGCGTGCCAGCCACAAGATCTCTCCCTATTACAGTTGCCTGATTCTCCGATTGACATTCTGAAGGAGAATGATTTTGACCACTCCATTACGTTTTTTTTTTTATAAAGCCTTTCTTTAAAGTGAATTTCGTTTTTAATAAATTGTATCTTAATTTCAATCAATTTTTGATCAACCAATTCCCTGGATTTAATAAATAAGAAGCAAAGCAGACATATAGGCATAGGCATAGCAATAAAATCATGAAATTTTTGCATTGCACATTTCTCACAGGCATGATAAATACATCAAGGTAGAAATGTCTAGCCTACTTTTAAACGAAACAATTCAAAACGAAAATAAATAGACTACTCTCAGATAATGTAATCCGTATAAAATGAGCATTTCTCTCGGAGCGTTCACTACTGCGAAGATGGCTCCAATACGACGCTCGCTCCATTATGGACAAAAAGAGCGAATAAAATAAGATGAAAAATAGATAGGCTACATAAGAGCAGGTCAGGATTGCACTGTCTGTTTGCACATGTGCATCAATCAGAGTGTCTGGTAGATTAAAACAGTGAGAGATCGTGTGGCTGGCCCGACGCTTAACCCTCTGAGGTCGGCTATCGCGCCGGCGCGATAGTCTCGCTTTTTTTCGTATCAGTGCAAAATAAACTCAAAATACTCTGTTGATTTTGATCTAACATATTAAGTGTTGTACATCATTAGATCCTGATAAGTGTCTATTTTTTTTGTGGATACTCACAATAAAAACAAAGTGTTGTGCTTTTCGCCAAATAAAGAAAAACAAACATGATGCGCATTCTGCCTTCTCTCTGTCAGTTAAGTCCATTCTGAAACGCGTCCGAAAATTAACTGTAATTCCGCGAATACTTGTCATACAGGCACGAGTGTTTTTCCATAATGAAGCTTGAACTCTCTTCTTTTAAATGAATTAATTTATATAAAAAAACAAATATTCTCAGTTTATGTAATCTGTATGAAAAGAGAGAGATGTCGGTATTTTTCTTTCCAGCTCATTATACCTAATTACGCGTTAATGTGCCACGCCCACTGAGAGCGCGCGCTATTCAAACGCAAATGATCTTAGACAAGCCATTCAAACATGCCAACGCCCACCAGCTGGATTATAAAACACATCGTGTTTAGTAAGTATCTTGTACAGCTGTGTACACAGCGTATCCTTTCGCTGTGAGGAATAATACTATCTAACCCTGGAAAATGTACCAGAAGTGCTGGTAGTTTCATTTCGAGGAGCAACGGATCCAGCTGATGTAGTAAGTCATTTATTCTTAAGTGCCTTGTTCTAATCGCGATATTGAATAGTGTCTGACTGTAAACCGCAAAAAGACTGTTTAAATATGAATTGCGTGTCTGTGTGTAGGCTAAATGATGAATGAACGGCACAGGCGCGCACGCTTTGTTTACTACAGTTATACAGCGCGTGTCTGTGCCTTGTTCATTCACTCTCGCACCTACATTAGTAATCATTTAAAAGTACAAACTCAAATGATTTAAAAGATCTATTGCTCATGTCTGGGTGAATAGTATTTGCTGAGTTTTGTTGAAGATTAGAGACGTGCTCCAGGAAAAAAGTTCATGGTGACTGAGAGGCAGAACGCACACCCTGTTTATATTCTTTATTTTACAAAAGCACAATATTTTATTTCGATTGTATGTGGGCACATAAAAAAAGTAGACATTTAACAGATTATTTTCTCATATTTCTTAACTCTATATGAACAGAAATGATGGTAGTACTTTAAGTCTATTTTTCTGCTATGTGAAAAAAACGAGCAAAACGCGCCGGCGCGTTTCTGGTCCCCAGAGGGTTAACATGTTTATAAATAACTGAAAAAAGCAAAAATGTCAGAGCATGTCAGAACACCTCAAGGACCCCAAAAACCCTTAGACCTCAGAGGGTTAAGAGCCACGAGACGCGCTCCAATATGGGCAAAGGAGCGAATAAAATATACGATAAGATGAAAAAATGGTAAATAAGAGATGGATTGCACTTTATGTGCTCTCATTGGAGTGTCTGGTTCATGTAAACAGTGAGAGATCTTGTGGCAGGCGCGACGCTAATAGGTGACGTGACGCGCGCTCCAAATGGACAAAAAGATATAAAATAAGATGACAAATACCCCTACTGTACGCAGCCCTGGATAATAGCGGAGACAATTCACGTTATAACACAGAGATGACCGGATATCATGGTAGAGATGTAATTTTTAATTGCTGAATTTAATTTATAATTGTAATTGGGTTGTATTTAATGATGCTATATTTAAATAAAATTGCCTTTGCCAAAACCCAGCCATCAATTTAGTATTCCGTCATAGTGACTCAAACAAACAATTTACTCTGTCTCGGTGTATTACAGTTGTTTTACTAAAACTTAATATCAATGCCAACGTCGAGAGAATTTAGTTTTGCAGTGGACAAATCACCTTACTTTGCACGGGGGTAAAAATAAGTATCATAAGACACTTGAGTAAACGCTCGTGTGTTTTGTGTCTTAATCAACCTTTTCCACACATATAAATTATAACTCGTACTCATCGTTCTGTCCATTTCAGTAAATGACGTTTTGTGAAGGCCTCTCCTGTTGCTTTGGTGCTTGTCAACACGCGCGTGCACCCCCTGCTGGTAAATCCGACTACAGCAGATGGAGATTATGATCGGTAATCTACTGCTTTTCCTGCAGTTCCTGGATGTCAACGTTGAATTTACTGTCGAATTTGAACCACTGAATTTGTGGAAGCGAATTTTCAAGGTGAAATAAAATGGACCGAAATTTGCCTGTTGAATATTATAGGTTGTATTTTTAAGCAGTTTGAAAATTTTGGAAGTGAAATATGAAAGGTGAATATGGATTATTGAATTTTTAATATTGAAAATGTGTTTGAAATGTTTTTAGTTGAAATATTCACAGCTTAAATATTCAACCATGTTGAATTTCAGCCCATAAAAATGCAAGCCTTAAAAATACAATGGATTAAAAGGCAAGCATGGTTAACGCAATGTTTTTTTTTTTTTTCAATTGGTGCAATTCAACAAGCTTTTTGTTTCAAAAACATTTGACATTATTTTACTTCCATATGTCTTTTAACTCCAATATAAGGCCGCCATGTGACTGGTTTTTGGTTTGCCTGTAAAATGCTATTTTTAATGTATGGTCAAACCTGGTATCTTCAACATGACTAAAACTGCTTCCTGCTAATGAATCTTTTTGACATGTTTTTGAATATATACAATCATTCATTAGATTTCAAAATTGCTAAAATAGGATTTAATTTAAAAAAATTAAGATATTTTATGGAAAAACTATTTAAAACATTAAACTTTGAGAATTTGGTAAAGATTTAGTGAAGATAAATAAATATGACATAAATCAAGTTAAACAAATTATGTCAAATAGACTTTTCACACTAACAGTTGTAACATACTCATTTTCGTACAGTATTTGTGAGGATAATAACTTTTAATTTTATTAAGTACAGCTCATAAAAAGCATGCAACCTGCAAAATAAATAAATAATGTATGAATAAGAAATGTATCTGTGGAAATATTGTCACAAAATTGTACTCTTGCCTTAAATAATCTAAAAATCATACTATACAACATACCCAAAAAATCAAAGGAAAGTGTTTTCTATAAGTTTTTGAGATATTTTTTTATTTTATTCATTTTTAAACATGTGTTTCCCTCAGATAATGCATAAAGTTTTTTTCATTAGTTTGTAATGAAGTTACAAAATGTATTGTAGTCTGGAAACACTGTCCTCCTCCTATCCCTTCCCAGCCAAGAGTCGGGCCATCCCCATTCCAGTGGACCTGGACGGTCAAGTCAACGCCCTGTCGCTGAAGACACACACCAGCATGGTGCAGCGTGCAGTGAAGGACTGGAAACTGTCAGCTCGCGGCCGTCCCCGCAAGGAGCCCTTTGGGGCCCATGATTACAAGATCATTGAGAAACTACAGGTAACGTCACCTTCACATCAAAACCGGTCACCGGTTAAACACCCTCATCTGTGTAGTTTTCTAAAGGCAACTGACCAATCCGAATCATGCACCCAAATACAAGTGGCATAATTTTACAATCTGAAACGTGCTGCGACTTCTTTTCCAAAGCAACTTAATGTAATTAAAGAGCAAGCACGCAAAACATGCTAAGTACACACATTTGAGAAATGTGGTGTGTGAATTTATTTGTATAATGCATTTCCCAAATGCCAATAGTTTTTTTTTTTTCTCTGGCTTTAAATAAATTAGTTTAGGCTTTGCGTTTATAATAAATATTGTTTGAAAGGAATGCCATGATTTATGTTTATTTTAAATAATTTATATGTTTTTCTCTCCTGTTCTATTCTGATTTCGTGTAAATTGAAAAGATTCGTTGTGGACTGAGGGGAAATAAAATGTATGTTTATAATGTTTGTAAAGGTATTATGTTATTTACCAGTATTTGTATTAATTCTGATTGTAATAATAACATGTAACTTATACATCAATGAGACTTATCTGAGTTTTTTCAGATAATGGTCATTCAGAATGAGGCATTATTATGTGCTAATAAACAACTAGTTAATAGTGGGATTTGGTCCCCAAAGTAAATTATCAAAAAAAAAAAAAAGTAAATGGAATAAAATAAAACATTGAATAAAATAAATACATTACAGTAATTTCACATTTAGGGGTCCATGGCATCCAAAAGATTGAAAACCCCTGTGCTAACCTGCTAATTTTAACAGTAATAGTACTTGTGTTAAAAGTATTGTCTATGTGAAAAAAGAGGCTTTTGTCTTAAATTGATTACTACTTTTGATTTGATTTATGTGTTTCAGGGAGTCATTGCATTTCTGGAGGAGCAGTTTAGTCCACTGGTACAAGCAGAGTTCTCTGTATTAGTAGACGTGCTGCACAGCCCAGAGATGCTGTTTCCAGAGTCAGCTCAGCTCCGCAGTGAGGATGGAGCCTTCATGTCGAAGTGAGACACACACCCACATCAAACAAATTAAAGCTGTGCGTCATCCACAGTGAATATATTAAACGGGTCCAGTGACAGTGTTAAAATTAGCCGTAGGTATGACATTATTGGTCCATGAGAATTTCTGCTATATTTCCAAACATTATATCAGCCACATCCTAAACAACTGATTGTTTGTTGTATGTTTTGCCTGTAAAAATGGGTTTAAGTATTGGAGACTAGACTAGACTAGTATTAGGTAGAATTGAAAACATTCTTATGTTTGTATATATGTGTCAGACCTGCTTCTGCTGTGAATGGTATACCAGCAACATCATATATAAGCTATGAAATGTATTTGTTGTGAATGTGCCTGGGGTTCTGAGTGCCCTATATAAGCAATTATCTATGTCTGAGCAAGATGTACCTCTAAAATCACAGTAGGTCTGTGTTTGAGGTGCACTTATATATGTCTACACAGCTAAGACATAAAACATATTTCCTGTTTCCTGATTTTTTTGGGCGTGATATTTATTGAAATTACGTGACTTATGGAAATGTGTTGTGCAAAAACAATTGAAGTACTTGAATGCAGTCCCTGATAATATGTGATAGTCACAGGTAGGTTTCTTCAAGCATCTTGGAGACGTTGCAGCAGTTCTCGTTTTTTCTGTTTCTTCATGTAATCACAGACAGATTGGATAAGATCTTTGTGTGGAGCACCGGCTGTTGTCAGACTCTTTGTGCTTACAGAAATCTCACTGGATTATTACAATTAATGGCAAAAGGAATGTTCGAAAATGTAAACTGATATTTACTACTGACACACTACAACAAAATATATAAAAAACTGGCTTAAAACTATTTTGCGCGTGCGTGTGCACGTGTGTGTGTGAGACAATTCTAACGTGCCTAAGACTTTTGCACAGTACTGTATGTTCACTTTTAATGTTATCGTTATCGGGCCGATAAGAAAATTTGGCCGATATAGCCGATAAATAATGGAATATTTCCTTCAGCTATACACTTCAGTTGTGCACTGTTCATCATGATGGTTTTGAATTGAAATATGATTAAAATTACTACAAAGAGGAAAGTACAGTTAAGTGCAATGTGCAGTGCAAGTCAGTCATATAGGCTACATAAAATTATAATGAGAATATTATATATAATTGTGTGCTTGGGACATGGCTTTTAATGGTGAGACTTTTGTTTTTGTAATCAGGCTCTCAAAAATTATTTAATAATTTGGATTTAGATTTATTGGCCAATAAATCGGTTATCGGCTTTCAAATATAAAGAATTATTGGTATCGGGCAAAATTTTCATATTGGTGCATCCCTATATGCTCCTAAAGTGTTCATTGTTTTTCCTCAAATCTGGCTTGCAAATCAATAGATTTTTTTGATTTGATTGATTGTCAAATATCAAATTTGTGGATGAATGTACACTATGCAAACTACTGTTCAAAATTATGGGGTCAATAAGATTTCATCATATTTTTTAAAGATATTCATATTTTATTTTCAGCAAGGATGCATTAAATTGCTAAAAAATTATATGAAAGACTTCTACATTGTTACAAAAAAAACTTTTCCACAAAACTATCAAGCAGCACAACTGTTTTCAACATTGATAATAATAATAAAAAAGTTTCTTACATTTATTTACATTTTCTTACCATTTTTTTTATCAAATAAATGCTGCTTTAGTGAGAATAAGAGACTTATTTCAAAAACATTACAAAATCTTATCAACCCAAAACTTTTGAACAGATATAAATAATGTCTGAACATTATATAAAATCCAGTTTGTGATGTTTTTAGTTATTTAATGGGGCTATTACATGGTAAATTTACGAATCCTAGCCATTATTACTCCACTAAACATGAAGAATAATATGCTAGGTGTATGAGGTCAAATGAGTCGAAAAACTGAAAATGTAGTTATTACAGTTAAATTCATAAACATTTGTAGTTGATGGTCAGGTAGCCAGTTTGGTATTCCTGATTTATTGTTATATATGATACTATATTTTCTCGCAGGCTTATCAAACACACCAAGAAACTGATGGAGAAAGAGGAGAAGTTGTGCATTAAGATCCTGCAGACTCTGCGAGAGATGCTGGATAGGAAGGAGACACTCGAGGAGAAGGTAAGTGTGATGAGAACATTTCCATAACCTAATTTCAGCCTTTTTTATTCCCTCATTTAGCCTACTTCATGAATGAATAAGTTATCTTACTCTTGAACCAAAATTACGACTCATCTTGTTCACAGAGTGTATAAAATGCACACTGCCGAAGTCTGAGAAGTCTCTTATGCTCACCAAGGCATTTATTTGATGAAAAATACAGTAAAATTGGGAAATATTATTACAATTTAAAAATGACTGTTTTCTATTTTAATACATTTTAAAATGTAATTTATTCCTGTGATGGCGAAGCTGAATTTTCAGCAGTCTTCAGTGTCACATGATCCTTCAGAAAGCATTCTAATATGTTGATTTACTGCTTAAGAAATTTCTTAAAAATAAAAATTGAAAACTTTTGTTCAGCAAGGACGCGTGAAAGACATTTAGAATAGACTTCTTTCAAAAATGAAAAAACTTTTGACTAATAGTGTAGAAATGGGTTTCTAATGCAACCTAAAACTAACAATAACAAGTAGCGAGCGGATCAGCTCGGGTTGTGTAGCACACATCAAATATGCACCTGCCACCTGTGATGTCATAATGCCTCTAGGGATTGTTGATGCCATACCAACAACCACCAGAAGAGGGCGCTAGTGCCAAAAACCAAGAACTTTGAACCGGATGACCCCTCCCAGAGCGCGAGAGAGTGTGTGTGCGCATATGCCGGCGAGTGAAGTGAAGCGCAGCTCTCGGGCCTCTGCAGTGTCGTTGGCATCTGTGGCAGGGTGAATGCTGAGAGTCCTAAAGCGCCAGACAGTTAATCAGCATTCAGCAGAGAAAGAGTCCCGCGCTGTTACCTAAGCAAAGCCACATGAGGACACACTCATAGTGTTGGAGCAGGTAGCCAATTCACCCAGCATCACAAATCAATACTGCAGAGAGCTGACTGCAGCCTTGCACATGGGGAAAGAGAGAGCCAGAGAAAAATCAGGAAGAGGACAGAATAAAGGACAGGAAAAGCAGATTTATCCCCATCTGTTGCATCATAAACATTATGACATCACAGTTAGTTGTGGAATGTCTTTAATGTAACATTTCAGCTGATTCAACTTTGTTTCATTACGTTTCATAAACTGAACTAAATCCGCATTGAACTGGCTTGAGCTGAATACTGACACTGTTGTCTTTATTTGAGCTGCTTTATAGCAGAATTGAATTCTGTTGATTCTGTTTTTTTCCCTGTTTGTCACTGTAAAGCTGCTTTGAAACAATCTGTATTGTATAAAGCACTATATAAATAAAGGTGACTTGACTTAACATACACGACTTGTCAAGTTAAGTCAACTTTATTTGTATAGCGCATTAAACAGTTTGTTTCACTGTAATAAATAGCAAAATAACAGTGTCAAAGATGCCAATTTCATTAAATATGAGATCAATTCAAATTGTGCTGTAAAGCAGCTTAAAAAAGACAATAGTATCATTATTCAGCTCAAGTCGGTTCTGTGTTGGTTCAGTTCAGTTCAATAACTGTAAAAAGTTCATTAATTATGAAACAAGTTAAATTCAGCTATACGTAGCTCTACAGAAGACAAGAGTGTCGTTATTCAGCTGGAGTTAGTTCAATGTTGCCTCAGTTCTAGGCCGCATTTCCCAGAAGTATTGTAAGCTAAGAGAACATTGGTGAGCAATGGTCTTCACATTTAACTTGGGCTCACAATGCTTTTGTGAAACAGCCCAGTTCGGTAGTTGATGTTGCAAAAATTTGTCAATTATGAAACGCATTCGTTGCCATAAAGCAGCTCTACAGAACACAATAGTGCCATCAACCAGCTCAATTCAGAACTTGTGACAAGCTTAAAAGCAACTCATATTTGTTCCATCTCTCCACCACGAAAACGATAGTATAGCATAATTCCACGGCAGTATGTGTTTGTTTATTTTGGAGCGCTCGTTCTCCACGGGGTTGAGCTGTTTTGCCGTGTTCTTCCCGGCCTGAGAGTGGTGCTGCAGTTTCACGCAGGCCTGCTCGGCACAGACCGCCGGCTCCCCGGGGAGAGAGAGAGTAGGAGGGTGAGCGAGGGGAAAGAAGAAGGGAGGGAGCGAGCATGTGAGAAGCCATGTGAGGAAAGAGAAAAAGCGTGGCGCAGCAGCAGGCGGAGGGATTGGAGAGGTGCGGTGTCTGCTGAGTCCATGAGGCGACAGAGTGGGGGGTGTTTACGTAACCGGCCTGCAGTGTCTGAGCCAAACTCACGTGGCTCATCATGTTCTCGCTCTTGCTCACTCGCTCAGTCTCTCCCTTCATTTACCACTTGTTTATCTCAGTGTTTTTCTTTAAGTCTTTGTTTTTTGGTTGAATTTTGCCTGTTTTAGCTTGAAGCCATTCTCTTTTTATCCTATCACTCTCACCAATGACTTAGTGATTTGGTTGCTGAGCAGCAGGTCATGACTCATGAACATATAATTGGCCTTTCTTGCTCTCTCTCTCTCTCTCTCTCTCTCTCTTTCTCTCTTTCTCTCTCTCTCTCTCAAATGATCACTTGTGTCAATGTGGTGAGGTGAACGTGAGCATGTGGCAGCACACAATGTTCAAAATGTCAAGCAGGTGCTGTTGTTTTCTGCTGTTGTTTTAAATATGTGGTAATCGCCAAACAGTCAAAGCAGAGAAGGCTGACAACAAAGCTTCAAATCGCAGTGTATCTATACTGTTTTTGACACTATAGAATGATTGTGTGTACTGTAGTTGCATTCAGACTTGTGGTTCCAGAGAGAGGGCATGGTTTCTGTGATGAATTAAAGTCCCCATGAAATCCAAAGCGAAAGTTCTTTTTTAATGGAATATTTCAGTGTTTATTTTTTTTTTAATTGCCCTCGTACATGTAATCAAAAACATTAACTACACTCCCCTCACAATGATAATTAAAGCTAGGATAGGCAATGTTTTTCATAAACACTTTTTGATAGCAATCAATATTAGAAGTCGTCTAAATATTCAAAACAATTCTGTAGATCTTCTGTGGAAGTATTAGGGCCAAATAAATTTTGTCCAATCATTACATTCTGTCCGAATGCAAAGATAGGATGTCCAACATATATTTCCATACCTTCGCTCACGCAGACATCACACATCATTAGCGTGCTCCATGAGGCTGTGCAGATTTGTAGACACACGGTCACAGAGTGTTTCAAACAAACAGCTTTTACAGTTCCTCCTGAACCATAACAACAAGCTTATGTTGCATTCACGCTATGTCATAATTACCATAGTTTTGAGATGACAACCCGCGACGTTCAACTCAGAACTGTTAACGTCCTTGGACTCAGATTTGTTTTTCTGGCAACACTATCAACGCCGTCTATCTTGGCGCTTTGCAGACTCAGCTCTGAATAAGAGTTGCACTTTTGGTGTTCAAACAAGTTCGTTCTCAAAACAAAGTCTTGGATGTACTGTACTATGTTGCACTGGCAGGTTGTGTTCTAACAGTCAGTTATGTCAATGAAAACGCAGGCCTGTTCATAAATCCCTCTGGACGAACTCGAGCATGAGCAGCAGGACCATTTCCATGGAAAAGGCGGTAATAGAGGCACCACACAGGGTTCATGTTTTTGCAGAAATTGATAAATGTGTCAGTGTTCGTGGCTCGGGGTACTGGTAAAAACCCCTCTTTAAGACATCCAGGCCAGTTATATTCTTTAGCGCATACTTTTCCCTCTTTTCCAAGACTTTGTGTCCAGCTCTTGTTACAAAACATTAACCGCGGCCTGTTCTGGAGTGTGTTTGTATAGAGTAATACCTCACGTCTCACGAATCAGGCGTGCCCTTGAAGTAAACTCTCTCATGCCAGTATTTGGTGACTAACTTTGTGTGTGTGTGTGTACAGGTCTCTCCTGTTTGTTGACAAAGGAAAGAAAAGCCCTGTTACATAACAGCCTATGCCTCTCTCTCTCTCTCTCTCTCTCTCTCTCTCTCTCTCTCTCTCTCTCTCTCTCATCCTGCCTGTATCTCTCTCCAGCCAAGTTTCACACTACCGCCCGGAGGCAAAGCAGCTTTTCAGATTACCAACCTCACACGGTTAAACCCCTCACACACATGCAGATGCACACACACACACACACACCACTGGACTGGGGGTGGGACACGTACATGCTCTAAAACGCCGCTCATGCACTAGCTCCGTGCTAGCAGGTCTCCCTGATGACTGCAATGAAATACGACTGTTTCAGCCCACACACAAATCCCACCAGAGCATTCAGAGCTCTTACACCAAAGCCTACACAGACACACACACACGTTTAACCCCAGGGTCTCGCCAATGCCATATGCCAGCAGACCTGTTCTCACAGTTCTTAAAATGAAATAAAGTAGGATGCAGCGTTCCTGCTGCTACAGTTGGTATTTAAAATCTATATGAAACGTGTTCGCAACACATTTAACTTTTGTACTGAGACCTACAGTTGGGGACATTTAAGATTGAGACCATATTGAAAGTCTGGAATTCACAATTTGGAAAAAAGCTAAACTGTTTTTGAAAAATGTAGATTAAACTTTTAAAAAAGTATTTGAAAAATGTAGATTAAAATAAAGAAACTTTGGTAACACTTTAGTTTAGGGTCCAATTTTCACAATAAACTATTCTCACTATAAACAATTACTAACAACATTAACTTAATCAGTGCAAGTTTACGTTTTATTTGATACTTTTATTTGATACTTGATCTAATTTAATTTAAATAAACTAAAAGGAATAAAATAAATGTAAAAAATGTCTAGCTTACAGTGGAAACCCACCAGTAGTCGTTGAATCATTCAAATCAATTCATTCAGAAACGTTGATTCATTCAGGAACGAAACATGGTGCTCGAAGACGCGCAACGCGATGTGGCTTTTGGAACTATTTTCGTTGAAGGAACAAAAACAGACTACTGTGTCTAAAATATAAGTTACTTAATACTAATTGTTTGTTGAACTTTTCTATAATCTCAATATCACATTTGCAATAAATTCAGGGATATATCAGCACTCCTGCTGTTGCTTAACTATCATTATAAATGTAAAAACCAGGAACTGATTATTGGGGCATTTTTTGCCCTTATAACTTGAATTTTGGGGACATTTTTGTTCATTTTGATGCCATTTTTGCAACAAGCCACCATTCATTTCAGACCCTGGTGTGCGTCAATCCAGATCCAAGAGGATTCAAACCATACTATCCCATTTCGAGACAGAAAACAATGTAAAACTAAAACAATTTAATCAGAGGAAAGGTTTGTAGCACACTTACAATTTAAAGTTAAATTCATTACTGATTTGAAAATGACTGATTTCTTTATAAATATTGCGTTTATAAACCTGTGAAAATAGTTCCCGTGCCCCTGGCCAAATTAGAAGAGATCAACAAGCATTCTTTTAGCAGTTATCAATCTAACGTTATCGATCAAACCATGCCAATTAAATTAGATCTGGAAAACGGGATTCACACACTATTCATTAACACAACGATACCTTTTTTAGCTGCAATGTCGTATCGTCGGAATGCAAGTCAAGGATACCAAAGCGAAATGTGGAAGGCTTGTGCCCGAGTAAAAATGGTCTAGCTATGCCCCTGCCTTAATCCTACCAAATACTTAAACTTAACGACTACCTTACTAACTATTAATAAGCAGTAATTAGGAGTTTATTGAGGCAAAAGCCGTAGTTAATAGTTAGTCAATAGTGAGAATTGGACCCTAAACTAAAGTGTGACAATGAGCAAGAAATTTTCTATTGAACTTTTCACTAACATTTAATTCGAAAAATGATTTAATTAGAAAAATACTAAGAATTTTAACTAGTGTTCTTCTCCCATATTTTTATATTCAGAGCTGAGTGTATCTTTAATATATTATCTCTTGTTGAAAAATGTTCAATCTGTTTGCAAGTTTGTGTTCTGTATTCATGAGGATGCCCGCTTAAATAAGTCATCAAGGATGGTGCATGAGGTGTGTGGTCGCCATGGAAATAAGCCAGCACATGCTGTACAGCTCCTTTTACTTTAAGAGTCAGAAAAACACACCTATAGATGAGCCACATGGGGTCCACAGAATGCAGCAGCAGTGAGCTTCAGTGAAAGGACTAACTTTAGGAGCAGCATGTACTCAGCAGCTTACAGTAGATCTTGTTCTTTATTGATATGTATCTATGTTAGTTTGTGCTGCATAGTCAAAAAACATCATTAGAACACACCGTAGTTGTTACTCAGACGATTTTATTAAACAATATATTCCTATAAGAAGAAATGGAAAATTTATCAGAGCAAGGCCAGTGGAATTTGCTTATGACACAATGTCTGAACCTACTTGCCATACCATTATTACAGTATTTACCTATAGGACTACATAGGCTGAATTTATATGATTGAAAATGTAGTAAAATATGCTGATTTAAAATAACTGTTTTCTATTTTTGCACATTTTAAATAGTCATTTATTCCTGTGATGCAAAGCTGAATTTCCAGCATCATTACTCCAGGTTTCAGAGTCACATGATCCTTCAGAAATAATTTCTGCTCAAGAAACATTTCTTATTATTAGCAATGTTAAAAACAGTTTGGTTTTTTTTTTTTCGTTTTTTTTTTTTTTTTTTGCTACCATGATACATTTTTTTTCAGGATTTTTTTAATGAATAGAAAGTTCAAAAGAGAAATATTTTTGGAACAGAAATCTTTTGTAACATTATAAATGTCTTTACTGGTCAACTGAATGCAAAATATGTAAGTTTTAAAGTTCATCTGTTTGTTATCCAACTTTTGTGAATTAATTTAAATTAGAAATAAAAAAAAAACTACAAATGTATTTTGACTTGATTTTAAAGGGGTTCAATCTTTTATTTAGGGATTCACACCCTAGTAAAGTGCTTCAGTGGTTTGTGCTCATTTGTACCCAAAACAAATTGATATCTCCATCCTACATGCTTTTAAAACTGCCTCAATGCAAGGCTGTGCAACAGATGTTTTTAATGTTGGCAGTTTGTCAGTCCTTTGCTTATAAATTTGAAGTGGATTCATCATGCAGATTAATTGAGACTAAGCATCTGTGAATGTGAGTACTGTTTGTGTAACGTGCCGTGTTAATAAGTGCTTAAATGTTCACTTTGGTGGGTTCCGAGGGTTCGGGTGTGTCCGAAAACAAGGCCCAAGCTTCCACGGGTTAGTCGCTGACGGCATACAGTGCGTCTCACAAACACGTCCTGTGCCCCTAATGATGTTAGCCGATCACATGCCCCACTTCCGAACGACACCAGGGTCGGTCATCTTCAGGAATGGTTGTTTACGTCCCTGCTGTGTGTCTTGGCCCTGCCTGCAAATCAACAATCTCTCAAATTGCTCTCACATGCAAGACTAATTTGTTTTGCTCCTAGTGGCACTGTTTATGAGGAGACCCACATTGAACACTGCTGCCACTGACAGCGGGTCATAAGAGACGTCTGGACCAATCGCAGAGGGGTCAGACCACTAGCCTGGGCGGATGCTTACAGGAACCCTGAGTTAAGAGTCTTCACTGTGAGAAGATTAAATGCAATGGGAGATTGATATTAGAGAGTAGCGTTGGGTTTTATGGCCAGAACCAAAGCCAGTGTAGCTTATGATCACGATGCAGCAAGATCTTGAAATGTTCTTAAAGTGAAACAATTGTGAACGGATCTTTCAGATCAGTTTTGTGAACCAGATAAACTCTCTTTTTTCAAAGAAAAGATACGGCTCAAAAGAATGATTCGTTCCACTCGAATGAAACGAGCTATTAAGTGAATAATGACTTACATTTTGGCTTCAGAAGATTTGGTGTAATTATGTGCAATAGTGCATGAGTTATGTGGACCACTTTCATATAAGGCTCAGAAATTAACTTTTCTATTAAAGGGGCAGCATTTGCTTCCTGGAATTGATTTCCTAGGGCATTTTTTACCTTTATAATTTATATATACATTTTTAATGTTTCTGTGTTGTCTTTTATGTCAGATACTTAAATGTAACAATTACTTCAGTCAATTTGAATATTCAAAAATCAAGTATTCACATTGGTCATTTTAGTAGCATGGAAAAAAATGTATTCAAACTGGGGATACATTCTCACCGAAACTCACATTACAATCACTGTATCTGGACTTTGTTGTTTATGATAAGAGAATTCAACCAGTGAGCATGTCCACTGAACAGCGATGACTCTGATTGGCCTTTGCATTCATAAGCTCAACAGTATCAAGTGTGCACAATGATGCATAAACACAAAAGGAAATCTGATGCAAGGTGAACAGATCTAAATGTAATGCTGCAGTCGACACTTCATCCATTTTCACATTTTACTTAAAGGGATAGTTCACCCAAAAATGAAAATTCTTTCATCATTTACTCACCCTCAAGTTGTTCCAAACCTCTATGTGTTTATTTGTTCTGCTGAACACAAAGGAAGATATTTGGAAGAATGTTTTAATCAAACAGATCTCAATCCCCATTGACTTCCATAGTATGTATTTTTTCCTACTATGGAAGTCAATGGGGATTGAGATCTGTTTGATTAAAACATTCTTCCAAATATCTTCCTTTGTGTACAGCAGAACAAATAAACACATAGAGGTTTGGAACAACTTGAGGGTGAGTAAATGATGAAAGAATTTTCATTTTTGGGTGAACTATCCCTTTAAATCGCTGTTATTTTTGTATTGTTTTTTACCCCCTTATTTTGAATTTGGGGGGCTTTTTGTTCATTTTAGTGGCATTTTTGTCTCAAGCCCTTGTCATTTTGTGAAAGCTTGTGAAAGCTTTCAAGCTTCAAAAAGGATGCAAAGGGACCATAATACTAGTATCTTTTTCTCACTCATTCTTTCCCACTTCCCCGGTTTCTGTTATACCAGTTCTCAACTCTGAAAAGATGTAGCCATGGTGTTCATGTCTAGACTGCCCGATGAGATTTTAGGTGTATCGATTTCTCTCTCTCACTCTTTCTCTTCCATAAATCTGTTCCATCCAAAGTCATAGTCCTCTTTTATGGAAGTAAAATGATGTCAAATGTTTTTGAAACAAAAAGCATGTTGAATTGCACCAATTGAAAAAAAGATGCATTGCGTTAACCATGCTTGTATTTTAATCCATTGTATTTTTAAGGCTTGCATTTTTATGGGCTTGAATATTTAAGCTGTGAATATTTCAATTAAAAACATTTCAAACACATTTTCAATATTAAAAATTCAATAATCCATATTCACCTTTCATATTTCACTTCCAAAAATTTCAAACTGTTTAAAAATACAACCTATAATATTCAACAGGCAAATTTCGGTCCATTTTATTTCGCCTTGAAAATTCGCTTCCACAAATTCAGTGGTTCAAATTCGACAGTAAATTCAACGTCGACATCCAGGAACTGCAGGAATAGCAGTAGATTACCGATCATAATCTCCATCTGCTGTAGTCGGCTTTACCAGCAGGGGGTGCACGCGCGTGTTGACAAGCACCAAAGCAACAGGAGAGGCCTTCACAAAACGTCATTTACTGAAATGGACAGAGCGATGAGTACGAGTTATAATTTATGTGTGTGGAAAAGGGTGATTAAGACACAAAACACACGAGCGTTTACTCAAGTGTCTTATGAGACTTATTTTTACCCCCGTGCAAAGTAAGGTAATTTGTCCACTGCAAAACTAAATTCTCTCGCCGTTGGCATTGATATTCTGTTTTAGTAAAACAACTGTAATACACTGAGACAGAGTGAATTGTTTGTTTTAGTCACTATGACGGAATACTAAATTGATGACTGGGTTTTACATGATGGCAAAGGCAATTTTATTTAAATATAGCATCATTAAATACAACCAAATTCCAATTATAAATTAAATTCAGCAATTATAAATTAAAAATTACATCTCTACCATGATATCTGGTCATCTCTGTGTTATAACGTGAATTGTCTCCGCTATTATCCAGGGCTGCGTACAGTAGGGGTATTTGTCATCTTATTTTATATCTTTTTGTCCATTTGGAGCGCGCGTCACGTCACCTATTAGCGTCGCGCCTGCCACAAGATCTCTCACTGTTTACATGAACCAGACACTCCGATGAGAGCACATAAAGTGCAATCCATCTCTTATTTACCATTTTTTCATCTTATCGTATATTTTATTCGCTCCTTTGCCTGTATTGGAGCGCGTCTCGTGGCTCTTACTAGCGTCGGGCCAGCCACACGATCTCTCACTGTTTTAATCTACCAGACACTCCGATTGATGGACGAAAACACAAAGCCAATGTAATCCTGCTCTTAGTTACCCTTCTGCCATCTTATCTTATATTTTATTTGCTCGTTTGTCCCATAGAGCGCGTTTCGTGGCGCGCCAGCCACAAGATCTCTCCCTATTACAGTTGCCTGATTCTCCGATTGACATTCTGAAGGAGAATGATTTTGACCACTCCATTACGTTTTGTTTTTTATAAAGCCTTTCTTTAAAGTGAATTTCATTTTTAATAAATTGTATCTTAATTTCAATCAATGTTTGATCAACCAATATCCAATCCAGGGAGGATTTAATAAATAAGAAGCAAAGCAGACATATAGGCATAGGCATAGCAATAAAATCATGAAATTTTTGCATTGCACATTTCTCACAGGCATGATAAATACATCAAGGTAGAAATGTCTAGCCTACTTTTAAACGAAACAATTCAAAACGCAAATAAATAGACTACTCTCAGATAATGTAATCCATATGAAATGAGCATTTCTCTTGGAGCGTTCACTACTGCGAAGATGGCTCCAATACGACGCGCGCTCCATTATGGACAAAAAGAGCGAATAAAATAAGATGACAAATAGATAGGCTACATAAGAGCAGGTCAGGATTGCACTGTCTGTTTGCACATGTGCATCAATCGGAGTGTCTGGTAGATTAAAACAGTGAGAGATCGTGTGGCTGGCCCGACGCTTAGTAAGAGCCACGAGACGCGCTCCAATACGGGCAAAGGAGCGAATAAAATATACGATAAGATGAAAAAATGGTAAATAAGAGATGGATTGCACTTTATGTGCTCTCATCGGAGTGTCTGGTTCATGTAAACAGTGAGAGATCTTGTGGCAGGCGCGACGCTAATAGGTGACGTGACGCGCGCTCCAAATGGACAAAAAGATATAAAATAAGATGACAAATACCCCTACTGTACGCAGCCCTGGATAATAGCGGAGACAATTCACGTTATAACACAGAGATTACCAGATATCATGGTAGAGATGTAATTTTTAATTTATAATTGCTGAATTTAATTTATAATTGGAATTTGGTTGTATTTAATGATGCTATATTTAAATAAAATTGCCTTTGCCATCATGTAAAACCCAGTCATCAATTTAGTATTCCGTCATAGTGACTAAAACAAACAATTCACTCTGTCTCAGTGTATTACAGTTGTTTTACTAAAACAGAATATCAATGCCAACGGCGATAGAATTTAGTTTTGCAGTGGACAAATTACCTTACTTTGCACGGGGGTAAAAATAAGTCTCATAAGACACTTGAGTAAACGCTCGTGTGTTTTGTGTCTTAATCACCCTTTTCCACACACATAAATTATAACTCGTACTCATCGCTCTGTCCATTTCAGCAAATTACGTTTTGTGAAGGCCTCTCCTGTTGCTTTGGTGCTTGTCAACAGGCGTGTGCACCCCCTGCTGGTAAAGCTGACTACAGCAGATGGAGATTATGATCGGTAATCTACTGCTTTTCCTGCAGTTCCTGGATGTCGACGTTGAATTTACTGTCGAATTTGAACCACTGAATTTGTGGAAGCGAATTTTCAAGGCGAAATAAAATGGACCGAAATTTGCCTGTTGAATATTATAGGTTGTATTTTTAAACAGTTTGAAAAATTTGGAAGTGAAATATGAAAGGTGAATATGGATTATTGAATTTTTAATATTGAAAATGTGTTTGAAATGTTTTTAATTGAAATATTCACAGCTTAAATATTCAACCATGTTGAATTTCAGCCCATAAAAATGCAAGCCTTAAAAATACAATGGATTAAAATGCAAGCATGGTTAACGCAATGCATATTTTTTTTCAATTGGTGCAATTCAACATGCTTTTTGTTTCAAAAACATTTGACATTATTTTACTTCCATACTCCTTCCGCCCTGAAATGAGAGTGCAAGGTTTCAGTCTATTAACTTTACAGTGCCAATGAAGTTTTCTAAAGGCCTTTTGTGTTGTGGGCGATGTTTACAGAACTGCTTTAATGGTTAAAACATAAAATGACTTCCTTGGCTTAAATTAGCAGGGAATTTTTGGTTGTAATACACCTCACCTGCCACAGACTTAATTATAACTTTAGCACCCTCAAAAATTTTTATATTATACTTAAACAGCAAATTAAGCTGCATTTATTTGATCAAAAAATGTAGTAAAAACAGTAATAATGTGAAATATACAAATATTGTTTAAAACAGTTTTCTATTTGAATATAGTATTTGACTATATTTGTACATCTTTTTTTAATTTTTAAAATTTACACCAGTCTTTAGTGTCACATGACCCGTGTATATATATTTTATATATACACGGGTTTTTATTTATATATAATTTTATATTTATTTATATATCATTTTGTTATCATTATTTTTTACTGTATACTGTAAAATACATTTTTTTTTACATGTCCAAAACTTGTAAAAGGAAGTGTGGCAGCTGTAAGTTTAGAGCAGAGCTCCATGTGTCGTAATGGGAGGTGAAATGACCCTGGGTGTGCTGTGAGGCCTAAGACCAGCAGCACAGAACTCCCTTTCTCTTTCTCTTCCTCTCTCTGTCTCTATCTCTCGTTCTCTTGATCCCTCCATCCGAAGTTCGCAGTTACCTGCAAGACAGCAGCGGAGGGCTTTTTTTTAAGCTTGCTGAAGCATCCCAGGCTTAGCCAAGCCAGCCGCAGTGTGGCGTGCCCGTGCACATTTTAAAAAAAGTCAGGCTGTCTGTTTCTTACTCTCCACTGCTTTATCTATCCCTCCATCTTCCCCTCAGCCTCATTCTCTCTCTCTCTTTCTTTCTCTATCCCCTATCTGCCTTTTTTTCTTTCTCGCTAACTCTCTCTCTCTCTCTCTCTCTCTCTCTCTCTCTTTGTTCTCACTTCACCTGCGCAGGTTTTTTTTACATGCAGCAGCAGACGGATGAGTCAGGCTGGCACTGCTACCTTCATCTCTCACTTTCCTCCTCTGTCTTCCTATCAAGTCCTCTGCAGAAGTGCAAGAAAGACTGCAGCATCAGGAGACTCTAAACTCCCCCCTTACAGCTGATTTTGTTGGAAAGAAAGCAGCTTCTAGGAAAGCATGTCCAATTACAGTGAACAGGAGCAGGACATGACACGAAGAGGCCCTGCATTGACATATATGGTTAATTATGGCTTATGTCTGAAACCTAAAGGGATGATTCACCCTGGAATTTTGTCATCGTTTACTCTCACATTGTTATCCTCACATCGTTCCAAACCTGTATGACTTTGTTTCTTCTGTGAAACACAAAAGAAGATAATTGTGAGAAATGTCTCACCAAAGTCAGTTGTCACCAAAACTGGTTGGTTACCAACATTATTTTGTGTTCTGCAGAAGAAAGTAATTTTGAAACCAACATATGGGGTGGATAAATGATGACAGAACTTTAATTTTTGGATTAACTGTTTCTTAAATTGTGTGTGTGTGTGTGTGTCCGTCCGTCCGTGTCTTTACAAGGGAAATGGATTAATAAACATACTAAATTGTTTTCTTGAAAATGTACAAATGCAGAAATGTACAAATGCATTTTCTGTGATGGGTATGGGGTTAGCGTTAGGGGATAGAATATACAGTTCGTACTGTATAAAAATCTTTACGCCTATGGAGAGTCCCCACAAAGATAGCGAAACCGAATGTGTGTGTGTGTGTGTGTGTGTGTGTGTGATGGTTTGTCCAGACAGTTGAAGCAGACACAGTCTGTGCTGACTGCTGATGGGTGTTTACTGAGAGAGTGGGAACAGCAACAACACGTGCTTGTCAGAGCGAGAGAGAAAAGTGTCTTCTCTCTGTGGCAGTTTGTCAGTCTTGTGTCAGCACATGCATGGCCACACAGCCACCCTGGGTTTCATTATCCTCCTGTGCAACAGTGTAGAAGGGTAAAGTGAGTAAAATGTCATGGCTTGTCTGCCACATTACTTGTTTCTTGGTGCCCACAGGGGATTCAAGAACCATGATTTGCTGTTAGCTAGTCGGCTACAGCTGGTGTTTGTGGGAGGGACATTGTCATTCTGGGATTTAAATCGACAAAATGTGTAGAATTTGTTCACAACATTTTTAGTAGATTATCCCGAAAAGTGAAATACTGTATGATTTAAAAGTAAACTAACATATTGATGACCTGAAATATATATATATATACTATATACTATATACTATATATACACTCACCTAAAGGATTATTAGGAACACTGGTTCAATTTCTCATTAATGCAATTATCTAATCAACCAATCACATGGCAGTTGCTTCAATGCATTTAGGGGTGTGGTCCTGGTCAAGACAATCTCCTGAACTCCAAACTGAATGTCAGAATGGGAAAGAAAGGTGATTTAAAGGGTTAGTTCACCCAAAAATGAAAATTAAGTCATTAATTACTCACCCCCATGCTGTACCAACCCCGTAAGACCTTTGTTCGTCTTCGGAACACAAATGAAGATATTTTTGATTAAATGTGACAGCTGGATCACTCCTCCATAGGCTCCCTAAGGGAATGAATCCTGACGTCCCAGAAACTCAATGAAGAAAATGTTTAAATATTCCATGTCACAACAGTGGCTCAACTATAAGTTTATCAAGCGACGAGAATACTTTTTGTGCGAAAAAATAAACAAAAATAACGACTTTATTCGACTATTCCTTTTCTTCCTTGAAACGAGACTTCAAGAGATTTCCACGACGCGCACGCGCGAGAACTTAACTGAAGTAGTTGAAGGAGATCGCAATTCTCGCGCATGCGTCATGGAAATCTCTTGAAGTCTCGTTTCAGGCCTACAAGGAAGAAAAGGAATAGTCGAATAAAGTCGTTATTTTTGTTTTATTTCCGCACAAAAAGTATTCTCGTCGCTTGATAAACTTATAGTTGAGCCACTGTTGTGACATGGAATATTTAAACATTTTCTTTAATGACTTTCTGGGACGTCAGGATTCATTCCCTTAGGGAGCCTATGTAGGAGTGATCCAGCTGTCACATTTAATCAAACATTTCTTCATTTGTGTTCCGAAGACGAACGAAGGTCTTACGGCGTTGGTACAGCATGGGGGTGAGTAATTAATGACTTAATTTTCATTTTTGGGTGAACTAACCCTTTAAGCAATTTTGAGCGTGGCATGGTTGTTGGTAGTGTTGTTTTTGGCGGCCTGTTTTAATTTTAGTTTTAGTCTAGTCTTTGTGTCAAGCTGTCATTTTAGTTTTTATTAGTTTTAGTCACGTTCATACTCTTTTTAGTCTAGACTAAAATGTCATCAGTTTTCGTCGACTAAAACTAGACTAGTTTTAGTCGACGAAAGACATAGTCTAGTTTTAGTCAATGAAAATTGTATTTTACTCTCTTTTTAGTAATGCAATTCTATTTAACCCAGTCAATATAGTATACGTACCTAGTAGTATAGACGAAACCAATATTTTCTTTTAGCCAAACCCATTTCAAACAAACTTATCTTCTTATAGTTATCTTATTATATTATTGTTACCTTATAGACTCAAGAATACATCCATTCCAGACGCTGTTTTGAATTTACAACATATTTATTTTACCCACCAAACATGTTAGAAGTAGCCTACACACATGATGAAATGAAAGTTTTTCCAAATGTCATTTCTTCTTTTTCTCCCAAAGACGAATCCCTTTCTCTGTGTCAGACTTAACTTTGTTTTGTTGTCGTTTATGCTGACGCCTGTTTCACACATACTTCGTTTGCACTGCGTATTTTACCCCGCACCCATGTTAATAGGTTAGAGCCTATGGTTAGAGCGCTCACACCGCACGTGGATGTGGTCCGGCAATGCGCTCCAGGAGCGTGCGTGCGTTAATATTACTGTTTCATTGTTTTTTTATTGTTGAATTGTTTTATATAATTTATATATATATATTTTTAATTGTTTAAGTTTTATTTCATTTTTTTTTTTTATTTTTTTTTTATTGTTTTAGTTATTACTTTTTATTGTTTTTGTTCTTTAATATTTTTAGTTTTTTTCATAATTTCATTGTTTTATTTATTTTATTTTATTTTATTTATTTTTATTTTTATTTTATTTTTTTGGACTCCTTTCTGAAATGTCATGTCAATTATGAATTTCTGGTGTAATGAAAGTGGTCATCTTTGATATTATATACTACTTTGATACAATTGATATTTGAGCCACTCCACTCCTTCAAGCTGTCGAATGATCAGGACACACCGAGAGTCACACCTGTTGATAATTAAATTAATTAAACGGTGACCATGTGAACAGTCTTTCTCTCTCCAAACTCAAAAACACAGAAAAATTGCTGCAACCATTTCCAACCAGATGTATAAAAGCGAGAGAATGAGACAGGCAGGAAGGATACAAAGAAAATAAAAAGCATTTGGCCAGGAGACAAAGGAAGGGAGAGACAATCAGTAAACCATCCCGCTCTTTCCGCCGTGTCTTCCTCGTGATCTCTCAGCAAGCCGCCACCAGGTGTTACATAACTCTCTCTCTCTCTCTCTCTCTCTCTCTCTCTCTCTCTCTCTCTCTCTCTCTCTCTCTCTCTCTCTCTCTCTCTCCCCCCCTCTCTCACTGTGTTGATCTATCTATCTCTCTCGCTCGCTCTTGGTCTCTATGCCAGCCACTCTCCCCCCCACCCTCTGTCTTTTTCACACGTTCAGTTTCTCTCCCACTGGGAAACAGATTTTCAAGGCAGCCGTCTGCTCTCTACCTTCAGCACTCGCTGTCTACCCTCTGCCTCCCTGAGGTTTCGCTACACTTCTGGCATAATTACAGCAATTACTACAGTTTATACTAGTTATGTAAAAGTTCTCCCATGTGAGTGTGTGTTTTTATCCAACACAGTTGGGAGGAAAACGCGTGAAAGTGTGAATGGAATCAAAACGGACAGGAAATGAAGCACTCCCTCCTTCACACTCTCAGAAAAACTGAGTTTGCTATGAATATTTGCAGTAGGTTGTCAAAAAATGTTTTTTTATTAATAAAAATACTTAAAGGAATGTTCAAGATTCAGTACAGATTAAGATCCATTTAGTTCTATCTCTATAAGTCTCTTATGCGCTCCACGGCTGTATTTATTTGATCAAAAACAGTAAAACCATTTTTTTTTTTTTTTTTTAAATAAACTGTTTTCTATTTGAATACATTTTTAAATGTAATAAATTCATGAATTTTCAGCATCATTACTACAGTTTTAAGAGTCACATGATCCTTCAGAGTGCATTCTAATATGCTGATTTGGTGCTCAACATTTCTTCTTATTAGTAAGAAATAATTCAATGGACCAGTCAATTATTTTGCTTATTCTATGGTTACACTACACCTCAAGACATTGTTCAGATGATGTATTTCAAGACATTAGTCAGGTTTTTTTTCTTAAAACGCCTAACCCTAATTTCTTACGCATCTAATCCCACACCTCCGTTGCTAAATCCAAAATATAATTTTGACGCTAGTAACGGAAGCTTCAGCCACTGATAGCAGACTAATGCAGTTATTAATGCAATTATTGCAGAGAGATCGAGAGAGAGAGAGAAAGGGAAAGAGAGAGAGAGATTAAGCTTGTGAATTACAACAGTGTTCGGCAGCAGCGTCTCTACTAGTAGCGAAACTGTAAGTTTATCTGCTTCAAGAACAGGTCCGTTATTTTGTGACAAAAAACATGGAAATAATTTGTTGTTTTTATTCTATTGTTTACTATGTTTATTTGCTTGGTCAGTGTCGTTGTGGGTTTTGGTTCTTTTTCTTTTTTGTTGTAGGCCGTAAATAATAATTTGGTGATGTGAAAGGAGCATGTGATGCGGTCAAGACCTGCCTGTAACTACTTTAGCCGTGCATTTCCCTGAAAATAATAGTGTGCAACAGTTGGGTTCCGGAAGTAAAAACTCCATTCATTTTTGCCATAGGCAAATTGATTTTAAACGGTAACTTATAAACCTTTAAAGACAGACCTACTGTGAGCTACGAGGTTTTCAATCCATGGTATTTGCTTATGCCGAGGCCGTCAGCCCGCATTATTTCAGCTAATTTTTTATTTAAATAATAGTGTTTAACAGTTGAATTTCTGGTTAAAAACTACATTACCCATGATGCTGGACAGAAATTTACACGAGTTGAAAAAGCAACACACTCCAAAATAGCTCTTTAGCTCTGCCCATTACCATGAAGCACTGATTCGATATATATATATATATATATATATATATATATATATATATATATATATATATATATATATATATATATATATATATTAGGGCTGTCAGTTAAACGCGTTATTAACGGCGTTAACGCAAACCCATTTTAACGGCGTCAATTTTTTTATCGTGCGATTAACGGCCTTTTTGGCCTAGCAAACTTTGTAGTTTTTTTCACATGCTGTTACAACAGGACGCGGCATGCGCGGCGCTGCGCTATGAAACCCATTCATTTCAATGGCTTGCGCCGCGCAAGGATGTTTTGTTGCTTCGTCGACCAAAGCGCAAGCGGATCTAGCTAGACCGGAAACAAAACAACAGGCGCGCCGCGCACACTTTTGGGCTTGCGAGCCGGCCAAATAGTTGATTAACGTTACGCTTTGAGTGGATGACGGGCGCGAGACGCCGAAATGGATGCCAATAAGATTCCGAATGGAAAGTTTACTTTTAAAAAGTTGCCAAATGGTTCCATTGACAAGACCAAACAAAGTGATCTGTGTGTTTTGTCGTTGTGAACTGAGCGATCATCATCGCAGCGCGTCCAGTCTCTGAAATACCACTTGATGGCCAAGCACACACACACACACAGCTGATGCGAATTCTCCGCCCCCTCGTCAATATCAGGACCTCGTCAGTATTTCTTTCACCCTTTTATTAATGGACAGTGTTACATTGAGAGATTATTTGCTCCAAGTGAGAATGTTAGTGTGAAATTGAACACAGTATATGTCAATGTTGTTTTCAATAAAAAACATTTGCACAAAGCAAGCCGATCCACTTTTCCATGTTGAGAGCATTAAAATGAGAAAAAATAATGGGACAAAAAGAAAATCAGGAGACATTTAGAATAGATAAAAAATAATTGCGATTAATCGCGAGTTAACTATGACATTAATGCGATTAATCGCGATTAAATATTTTAATCGTTTGACAGCCCTAATATATATATATCATATATATATATATATATATATATATATATATATGAACATTGAACATTCTTGAAAAATCAAAAGACATGTAACATGCCAAATTTTTAGGATGGCTCAACTGCCTTTCTCTTTTGTTTCCTCAGAGTACCACACTGAGGAAGAGTCTCCTTACACACTACTTTGGCAACCAGCGGCCCCACATCAAAGCCCTGGATTACAGCGGCGGGAGCAGTTCTTCCTCTGGAGGTCTGGTACACAGATGACCATTAGAAGCACTGTCCGCTCACCGTATACATCCTGACTCAACACTGTGTTTCTGTGTGTACATGTGTATGTAGGTGGGTCTCCTGGGCAGGACTCTGATAAGCCAGGCACTAGCGTAGCAGACATCCAGTGTGCGCTGGATAATGTGGGAGCGTCCGAGCTGGTCATTGACCTCATCGTCAGCACTAAGAATGACCGTATATTTGAGGAAAGCATTCTGCTGGGCATTGCACTGCTGAGAGGAGGGAATACACAGATTCAGGTATATAAACATAATGTTACACATTCACAACATGGCATCCACAAGATCCAGATGATGTAATTTCCTTCATGTCTCCCTGCAGAACTCTTTCTACCATCAACTGCACAAGCAGAAGAAGTCTGAGAAGTTCTTCAAGGTCTTCTATGACCGGATGGAGAGGGCTCAGAAAGAGATCCGCTCTACTGTGTCAGTTAATATGTTTGAGCTCAGCTGCAGGAAGAGAGAAGAGGAAGGAGAAGGCTCTGGAATCAGACATAAGAAAGGTGTACTTCCACTTTCTTTCATTAGAAAAAAAGTTTTTTTAAGACCATGGAAGGTGAATATGATGAAAAGTATGAAGAAATGTTGGGTTGTATTTCACCCCAAAATCAACAGAACAGTATAATAATATTTTGCTTTAAGGAAATCAAGCAAGTTATTTATTTATACATTTTTAAATTTATTTTCTTATTATATATATTTTTCTTTTTTTCCTTCTAGTTTCATTTTAAGGTTGACTCGGGAATGTTTATTTGTATGTTTTCAGAAGTTCATGCTTCATATTAAAATACTGTAAATGAGATCAGAGATAATCAGAGGCGGACAGAGTACACAGCTTCATTACTTGAGTAAAAGTACAGATACCCCTTGCTAAATTTTACTCAAGTACAAGTAAAAGTACTACAGTCAGATGTCTACTTAAATAAAAGTACTGAAGTACTTGATTTTAAAAGTACTTGAGTATCAAGAGTACAAGAGTACATTTTCTAAATATTGCATTACTACCACAGTGCTTACATTTAGGCCTATGTACAGAAACGTCCTACATGGAGTTATGAAAAATGTTAATGTTAATACCTTGGAGAATGTAAAAGGAATTGAAAGTAAAATCAAGTCATTTTCATCTTTTTACTACGGTGGCCGAGAGGTGCAAAACAAATTACAATTCAGAAAACACAACAACAATTCAGGGAACACAACGACAATTCAGAAAACGCAATGACAATTCAGAAAACAAAATAACAATTCAGAAAACAAAATAACAATTCAGAAAACACAACAACAATCAAAAAAACACAACGACAATTCAGAAAACAAAATAACAATTCAGAAAACACAACGACAATTCATTCAAAACGGAAAAGGTAGGTATATTTTGAGAATGGCATACTTGTCGCTGATTGGACGAGACATCTGTCAATCAAGCCAGAACCGGAATCAAGCGATTACTGGAAGTACCGAGGGTAGAAAAGTGATTCGTTTTTTCCATAGAATGTAAAAAAATAGGTTTTTACATTGAAGTCTTCACGGTTACTTTTGTACATGCAGCTTTCTCTACCGTGAACGAGATTATAATGTTATTCCCCGATGCTGATGTACAGATCAAACGTTAAATGTGAAGTAGTAGACATATTTTTCTCGGTTGTTTAGTTTCCTTAACTTTATATCTCGGCACTGTGCTGCAGAATTGGGGATTCCCTCAATCGTCATTGTCCAGGATTACCCTGCGGTCAGGACACTTAAAGTAACTCAATGGACAAAACACAGTACAATAAAAGACCAAACTCCCACCTTATTGGGGATTTAGGCTATATTAATAGGCTACAGCCTACAGGTAAGCAGATGGACCAGAATATGAACGTAATGCGCAAAGTTTTACGCTAAGTGATTCCCTGTGAAGTATAGGCTAATGTAACTGGCATAAGCTGGCCTAGATATTCGTACATTTAGGGACCGTGACCGTCTCTAAAGTTGCATACGACATTGGTACACACGTTTCCAATAGCATTTTAATGACTTACAGTCATAAAACCATCTGTAAATTGTTCATGATGTAGATGTCAGGCATGATGCACACTTTTTAGATAGTTGATATTAAAACTAATATGAGCTCATGCGGTACTGAAAAAATATGTACACATGATTTGACAGTTTATTTGATTAAAATACCAAAAACGAAGCGCTTTTCTACCCTCGGTACTTCCAGTAATCGCTTGATTCCGGTTCTGGCTTGATTGACAGATGTCTCGTCCAATCAGCGACAAGTATGCCATTCTCAAAATATACCTACCTTTTCCGTTTTGAATGAATTGTCGTTGTGTTTTCTGAATTGTCGTTGTGTTTTCTGAATTGTCGTTGTGTTTTCTGAATTGTTATTTAGTTTTCTGAATTGTCGTTGTGTTTTCTGAATTGTTGTTGTGTTTTCTGAATTGTTATTTTGTTTTTGGATTTGTTATTTTGTTTTCTGAATTGTAATTTGTTTTGCACCTCTCGGCCACCGTATTTTACCATGTTGCTTTATTTAACATTTAAGAAAATTTCAGAAAATTCAGAAAATTGAAATAGTCTGGCGAGGTGGGGCCACGGGTTGGCACATTCACGGGATGGACCTGCTGCGTCTTTATCCATTGTTTCGTCCATGGTTTCGTCTCTTATCTAAATCTGACCATGGAGTTGACTTAGGCGGAAAGCTGAAGGTGATTGCTGATAGGCTGTCCCAATCAGTGGCGCCTGCACAATCCAATCACGTTTGAGAGGGAAACAACAAATTGAGGGTTTCCGAGATTTGTATTTTTTCCATTTTTTTTTTTTTTGAAGTAGTAATGGGTACTCACGGTTATGGATAGAAATGTAGTGGAGTAAAGAGTACAATATTTGCCTCTCAAATGTACTTGAGTAAAGTCATGAGTACTCCCCAAAAATGATACTCGAGTAAAGTACAGATCCCTCAAAATTGTACTCAAGTACTGTACTCAAGTAAATGCACTCAGTTACTGTCCGGCTCTGGAGATAATACAGTATATATCTAAAGATTTGCCATGGATAACAGATTTATTTATTTCAATACAAGGTTGATAAATGGTCTGAATGAAAATTCTGGGTGCACTTGGCTGAAAACTAAAAATGCTTTTTAAAAAGGATTTATTTCTGATTTTAAATTTGCTGTATTAATATTATACTTTTTAATGATACAAAAAAAATACACCACACTTTTATTGAAAGTAACACTAAAATTGGACAGAAAACATATTAATATTAAATATCATTTTCTTATTCTATATTCGGTTCTATGCAACAGAATCAGATTTAACAGATTATTTTTTTTAACCAAGTATTCAAATAATATATAGTCCTACAAAGCTATTATTATCAGCATGTGAGCAGATCAGAGAATGAGAGGCTAACGTCGTTTTCCCAGTGTTTCCCAGCATGGCTATACCACACCATGTTACAGCACATTAGGGCTATTGCAGTCGGAAACAAGTATAGACCTACTACTTCATAGAAATTTCATACACTAACATACACTATTAAACATACAACGTACACTATTAAAAATCTTTAAGATTAAGTGACAAGTAATATTTGAAAACAATTTGAATTTGAACAACAAGAAAAAATGAAACACTACTTTAATATCTTTATCAAATGTGATTAAAAAAATAAAAATAAAAAAGACAACGAGAGCGAGAGCGAGAGAGACTGTTGGGACATCTCGCGAGTGGAGGCCAGTTGAACTTGAACAACGTCATGGCGAACGCAGTGTATTAAGCGAGTAATATGATGTAAGCAGTGTAATAATAGTGAGTATAGAAACAAACGAATCGGTTACCTAACGTAACCTCGGTTCTCTCTAGAAGAGGGAACGAGTATTGCGTAAGCTAGCTTACGCTACGGGAAAGATTCATCTTTGCTGAGATATTGAAGCCAAAAATTATTTCATAATTTGTATCCATACACAACGCAGTTCCTCTGCGGCAGACCTAGAGCGGGCTAGCTAGCAGCTCATTGGTTCGCTCAGAGAGAACTGCTTAAGCCTATGGGAGAGCGGGACTGAACCCGCTTCCAATGAGAGGCGCCCGCGCGCTCATTGCGTCATGGCCCGCCAGAGTGGGCGTGGCCATGGGGTATATAACAGTCTCTCCCAGGCTTATATGTTGATTTATTTCAGCGTGAAGCGAAACGCTAGTAGCGCAAGCACGGCCGGGAACGCAATACTCGTTCCCTCTTCTAGAGAGAACCGAGGTTACGTTAGGTAACCGATTCGTTCTCTTACGAGAGGTTCTCTCGTATTGCGTAAGCTAGCTTACGCTACAGGAACACCTGGTCAACGCCGTGCGCGCTATGAAACCACACATGAAAACCCAGGGATCTACCGGGGGATTTTTAACGTCGAGTGAATGTACTATGAGGCCGGCAGAGCGGGCACATGAAGTGTAAAGCATTTAAGGAGAGCACAAGGGGCGAACCGGTTGTGAGGGACTCTCAGAAATGCAGCTTCTTAGAGAGCTGGTCGTTAGACAGCTAGTAATTTTGCCTGCAAGGCGGGGACTTCCAAGTTGTAAAATCTGACCAAAGTGGACGGGGAGGCCCATCCCGCGGCCACACAGATGTCATGAATGGAAATTCCACAGGACCATGCCCACGATGAGGCCATGCCTCTAGTGGAGTGCGCCCTGATGCCCAGAGGGCAGGGCAGGCATTTAGATGTGTAAGCAGAGGCAATCGCGTCCACTATCCATCTAGACAGTGTCTGTTTAGAGGCGGCCAGACCTTTGGTGCGCCCCCCAAACGACACGAAAAGCTGCTCAGCGCGTCTGAACGCGGCAGCGCGCGTCGTGTACAATCTCAGAGCCCGCACCGGGCAGAGGAGATTGGCGTCGCGCTCGCTATCGGATGCAGGCAGAGCCGATAGGGAGATAATCTGCGCCCTGAACGGGGGTACCAATCGCTTTCGGGACATAGCCATGCCTAGGTTTGAGAATGACAACCGAGTCATTCGGCCCAAACTCAAGACACGCGGCGCTGGATGAGAGCGCGTGAAGATCCCCTACGCGTTTTACTGAGGACAGAGCCGTCAGGAAAACGGTTTTGAGCGAGAGGTATTTTAGGTCCACAGACTCGAGCGGTTCGAACGGGGGTGCTTTCATAGCTTCGAGGACTATAGAAAGATCCCAAATAGGAACCGACGGGGGCCGCGGAGGGTTCATCCTCTTAGCTCCCCTGAGGAAGCGGATGACTAACTCGTCTTTGCCCAGGGACTGAGCGCGTCGGGGTTCAGCGAACGCTGCGACGGCTGCCACGTAAACCTTGAGAGTGGAGGGGGACCTGCCCTTGTCCAGCATCTCTTGAAGGAACATTAGCAAAGACGGCACCTCGCATGACCGTGGGTCCAGCTGTTTTTCGGTGCACCATTTTGAGAACACAGACCATTTAGACGCATAGAGCCTTCTCGTGGAAGGTGCTCTAGCCTGTATGATAGTGTTTCTTACTCCCTCTGGCAAATCGACGAATAGTCGTTGATCACCCATGCATGTAGCGCCCAGCGCCGTGGATGGGGGTGCCAGATCGTGCCGCGAGCTTGAGAGAGGAGATCTGCTCTGACTGGGATGGGCCATGGGGCTGTCTGTGACAGCTGCGTGAGCTCCGGAACCCAATTCTGACTCTCCCAACGCGGGGCTATGAGGAGCACCGAGTGGCGTGCGTCCCTGATCCTCTGAATTACCTGTGGTAACAGAGCGATCGGAGGGAATGCATAGAGCGGGCGGCGAGGCCATTCCTGGGCTAGCGCGTCCTCGCTCCTCGAAAAATATATTGGGCAGTGAGCGTTCTCTTCTGACGCGAAGAGGTCTACTTCTGCTCTGCCGAATAGCCGCCACAGTGATTGGACCGTTTGAGCGTTCAGGGACCATTCTCCTGTGGAGATGAGGTTCCTGGACAGTATGTCTGGACCGTCGTTCAGATGGCCCGGCACGTGCGTCGCTCTGAGCGAGAGCAGGCGGCTCTGAGACCAAACTAGAATGCGGTGTGTCAGTAGACAGAGGTTTCTGGATCTGACACCGCCCTGACGGTTGAGATAGGAGACCACCGCCCTGTTGTCCGAACGGATCAGGACGTGGTGTCCCCGAATGAGCGAGAGAAAGCGCGAGAGCGCGTTCTCGACCGCAAGCATTTCCAGACAGTTTATGTGTAAGGGGCTTTCCTGAGTCGACCAGTGGCCGAAGGCCGGTGAGCCCTCGCAGACTGCACCCCAACCCGTGTTGGATGCATCTGTCGAGATGACTTTTTTCGGCAGGAAAAGGTCCCCATCGTGACGCCCTGGCGAAACCATTCTGCTACTGTCCATGGCTGCAGCGCCGTGAGACATGTCTGCGTAACCTTGATCAGCTGGCGGCCCGTGTTCCACGCGCGGTGGGGTACACGGCTGTTTAACCAGAGCTGAAGCGGGCGCATGTGCAGAAGGCCCAGCTGAAGTACAGCGGAGGCTGAGGCCATGTAACCCAGCATCCTCTGAAAAGCTTTCAGAGGAGTGCGGGCGTCCATCTGAAACGAGGCGGCTAGACGCTGAACACTGCGCGCGCGCTGTGTAGACAGGCGAGCCGTCATCGTGACCGAGTTCAAATCTATTCCTAGGAAGGAAATCGATTGACTGGGAAGAAGGGAGCTCTTTGACCAGTTGACAGAGAGACCCAGCGCTTCCAGATGGTTGAGGAGAACTGCGCGGTGCGACAGAAGCTCCGTCTGTGATTGGGCCAAAATCAGCCAGTCGTCCAGATAATTCAGAATGCGCAGCCCCTGGCTTCGCAGGGGGGCGAGCGCCGCGTCCATGCACTCCGTGAATGTACGGGGCGCCAGAGATAAGCCGAACGGGAGAACGGCATATTGATAAACAAGACCCTCGAAGGCGAAACGTAAGAATGGCCTGTGACGGGGATTTATCTGGATCTGAAAATAGGCGTCTTTCAGGTCTAGAGAGATGAACCAGTCCCCCTGGCGCACCTGCGCGAGGAGTTTCCTGGTAGTGAGCATCTTGAACGGTCTCTTCATGAGCGCTTTGTTCAAAGACCTGAGATCTAAAATCGGTCTGAGGCCGCCGTCTTTCTTGGGAACCAGAAAATAACGGCCGTAAAACCCCGACTCGGTCATAGATGGCGGGACTCTCTCTATAGCGCCCTTTTGCAACAGCGTCGCAATTTCTGAGCGGAGCGTGCCGGCGGCCAGCGGGCTGACAGTAGATTCGAGCTGCGCGCGCGCACGAGGCGGGCGGCGGCGAAACTGCAGCAGATAGCCGTTCTTTATAATGCTTAACACCCACGGGGAAATGCCTGGAATGGCTTCCCACGCTTTGGAGCATGCGGCTAGTGGCCGAATGGCTATATTGCCCTGATTGCTGCACATAGCGGGCTGGACACAGTGTGTGGGCACGCTTTGAATGTGTGTGGCAACGGGATTTGCACTCAGAGAGGAGTCTATGGGCCGTGCAACAGAGCGAGCAGAGAGGGGACACGCGCACAAGCTCGTGGGCGTGTTTATGTTCTCTGAATCTAGAGCGGGCTCTGCCCGTTTCATGTGATGGGGCTCTGATAGAGACACGGGATATGTTATGCTTGTGTGTATCGGTGAGCACATGATTGTGGGCACTTTTTGTACACAACTGGCAAATTTTCTCTTTTTGAGATTTCTCTGGGTAGCCATAAAAACGGCTTTTTGACGCTCGCAAGCGGGCTGGGACACCGGCTTGTTTGTGGCGGTCAACACTACAGCAGTCGGCGAAATAACGGGGACTGGCAGAGGGCGAAGCTTTGACGGCGGTCCGGCCGCAGCGGGAGAGCACCGTCGTTTTCTTGACTTTGCTAGGCAGACTTCTGATGATCAGGCTTCAGCGTGATCTTAGTTCGCGGGCCTCGTGGGGGCGGCGGTCTGCGGCGGCTGTCAGAGCGAGAGCGAGGGCGGGCGCCCTGTCTGCGCTGGGCTGTTTGAGTCTGCGGAGGGGGACGCTGTGGCGGAGCTCTGGCGGGAGGCTCGCGAGAGCGGCCCGCGGAAGAGCTAGCGCGGCGTGGCAGAAACAAATTCATCGCCTGAGTAGCTTTCTGTACCTCAGAGAAGCGATCGACGATTCCCGTGACAGCGGATCCAAACAGGCCCGTCGGGGAGAGGGGCGCGTTGAGAAACGCGGCGCGCTCAGAGTCTCCCATGTCGGCGAGCGTGAGCCATAAGTGTCTCTCGGCAACACACAGGCTGGCCATGCATCTCCCCAGAGCTTGTGCGGCGGCTTTAGTGGCGCGAAGGGCGAGGTCCGTAGCACTTCTCAGATCCGTGACAGCGGGGGCGGGGTTCCTACCGCCTTCGGCACATTCCCGGAGAATATCGCTCTGCAGAACTTGGAGGAGAGACATCGAATGAAGCGCGGCGGCGGCCTGACCGGCGCCGGCGTATGCGCGAGCATGAAAGCTCGAGGTCGCTCTGCACGCTTTTGAAGGAAGCGTGGGTGAAGAACGCCATCTAGCAGAGGGCGGGCAGAGGTGCGCGGCGACCAAGTCCTCGACGGGCGGCATGGCTGAGTAGCCTTTCTCGGCGGCTCCGTCCACCGAGCGCAGCGAGGCGGATATATCGGAGCGGTTTCTGGCCGAGAGCGGGGCATTCCAGGACTTTGTTAATTCTGCGTGAAGCTCAGGCAGAAATGGAGCGGCCCGGTTGCACGCGGGGGTCGAGCGCCGATGAAAAAAGCTGCCGTCCATCCGGTTCGGGGCCTGCTCGGGTGGAGGAGACCACTTGAGACCGAGGCGTTCGACGGCCTGTGAGAGGAGGCGCATTAGCTCTTCCTCTATCCCGGCGCGGGTCCCCGTCGACTCTCTCGTGGAACCGAGAGATGACCAGTCTTCACTGTCAGAAGCGAGCAGTGAGCAGGAGTCCTTCTCCTCCGCGGCGTCATCGGAAGCAACAGAGCGGCCACTCGGCGGCAACTGTATGTCCGGCAGGGGCGGGGAGGGAGAGCGGGAAGCGGGAGGCGGCGGCGGCGGCCCGCATGTTTCCGCTGGTGGCTCCGGCGGCCTTTGTGAGCGGCGTTTCTTCTTCCGCGGCGAAGAGACAGGCGGCGCGGGAGCGGATTTCACTGCCAGAAGTCGTGCCCGCAGGGACGATAACGGCAGGCTTTCACAGAAGTCGCAACCTCCATCCGCGAGGGCGAGTTCTGCATGCTCGAGTCCCAGGCAGAGAGCGCAGATGACATGGCGGTCTCCGTCCTCGAGACGAGCGCGGCAGGAGCCGCAGGAAAAACGAGGCATCTTTAGAAAGACGCTCGGCTCTTTCAGATATAATATAGAGAAAAAAGGATACAGTCGTCGGATGGCTTAGCTTGCAGGGCGGCTGAAGGTGGCGAAGACGGCCGGCTTCTTCAGGGTCCGTGAGCTCGCTAGAGGTGCCTTCTCGACGGCGACGGCTTTTTCCCAGAAACAGCAGAAGCGTGCAGCTTGCTGAAGATGAAATGAATCAACATATAAGCCTGGGAGAGACTGTTATATACCCCATGGCCACGCCCACTCTGGCGGGCCATGACGCAATGAGCGCGCGGGCGCCTCTCATTGGAAGCGGGTTCAGTCCCGCTCTCCCATAGGCTTAAGCAGTTCTCTCTGAGCGAACCAATGAGCTGCTAGCTAGCCCGCTCTAGGTCTGCCGCAGAGGAACTGCGTTGTGTATGGATACAAATTATGAAATAATTTTTGGCTTCAATATCTCAGCAAAGATGAATCTTTCCCGTAGCGTAAGCTAGCTTACGCAATACGAGAGAACCTCTCGTAAGAGAACAATGAGATTTATTGTAAGAGTCATGATTTTTCATTAATATTAAAGTAGTGAAGTTGCCTTTACATGCTTAAGCTGTTAATTTATTCACTGCATGGGTGGACCTTATCCTTATCAATCATCCAAACATTTGCCCCCCCTGAGAGATTTAGCAGGAGCCGCCACTGCTATTTTAAACAGCTGTGGGCTATGGACATATTTTGTATATACTCATTAAGATGCTGCATTTAAACATCAAGCTCTCTCTCTCTCTCGGGTCGAAGTACATTTTTTGCTGTTTTTCTAACTCTGGTGCCTTGGTGGAAATGTATCTCCAACAAAGGAAGGCCCCAAAAGACCACAAACCAGGTGTGATGTCTAAAAGCCTAAAAATAAACCTTTAGAAATCACTTTTAGTCTCTTGCTGAAAATAGAGATGTGTCCTAATTGCAGTGTTCTGCTTTATCATGTTTAGACCCAAAAAGAATGGCCTAGACTCTCTAAATGATGTGCTATGTCTAAACTAGAAGTATGTCATTGGTTCTGTGAATAGCCTGTTTATCACAAACAAGTGTGCTTTAATGCATAGCTAATCATGTGATTGCAGTTGCAGCCTGAAGCAGCTTAAATGAAGGGACAATCAGGCATATGAATAGTATCTGTCCCCATTTCAACTGCTGTGCTCCATATCCTGTCACATGAGGTCATGTGAGGGGTAGCTGGCACTTAATCAAACGCCTGCTGTTAAAAAGCTGGGTTTTATTTAACACTTCTCATCGAGAGAGGAAAGATATTAAATTCGCCTAGTCAAACAGTGTAGTGCACAAGACATGATTGTTTGATAATGAGGAATGTTGTTGACAGTTACATGGCAATTAAGTTTTGAATAATAATATTCAAATGTGCCTTAATATATATCCAAAAACAACACAAAATTTCTTTCACAAGGAGTACCTACGACTTACTATGGATGACTTTGAATTGGTATATCAATTCTCTAGCAGGCTGAAGAGAACTTAATCAGTATATTGTGCAAGAACTAGTCATTTATTGAAGATATATAAAGTAAATACATTGTTGGCTGTTTCTTACCACTATAGTCTATCAATTTCGGGTTTTCAGTTTAAGCTTAAATTTAACAATACACATTTGCACGTAAAGTTTTACGTTTAAAGATTTGCATTTAGTTTTGGAACTTAAAATTCATTGTTATGCACTAGGTCAACAAGAGACTGTCAACAAGAGAAGTCAATTCCTCAAACGATTTGTTTGAAAACACTGATTCGCTCAGGATTGAATCACTCACAGTGACTCATTTGCTTAACCAAATTGTTCAGTTCTGCTGATTCATCAGAGTGTGTCTGGTTTTATTGAAAATATTATTGTTATACCTTAGTAATTTTGTCTCTAAGTTTTTGTTAAATATTCTATAACAACCTGTTTATTGAACTATATTATAAAAGTAATACCAATTAATATAAGCCTGTGGCTTTATGCTTATGACCGAATCACAGCTCTTGATTGTGTGATACCGTATATTGCTTGATATTGTGATTATTAATAAATATATTTTATCAATGGATCATAGATTTTAAATTTGAATCGACTTTTGAATAATGTTTTGCAAATGTTCATTAATATTACATCCCGTACAATGTTGTTATAGTTAACTAAAACGAAATCTATTCAAAATAATTTTCAGTTATTGAAATAGATCTAAAATAAAATATAAATATTTAATGAAATACTTAACTTAAACTTAAAAAACCTAAATGAAAGTTAGAAATGTTTCCTTGGCTAATAACTGAAACAAAATAATCTACAAAAATGATAAAAAAATACAACTGAAACAAATTTAAATGGAAGCTAAATAGAAATATATTTGTTCAAAATACCTACAAGTAATAAAACTAATAAAAATCACTTAAATTTTGTTTAAAAACTTGAACAATTTTTTTATAAAAAATGTAAAGATAATTAAAGATATTGATAAATACTAAACAATACTAAAATAACACTGATTCCGTAACAATTTAATAATCTGAAGTTCTTTCTTTCTTGTCTTATGAAGTTCGAGACTCCTTGCACCTCAGAGAAGAGATGCGGGGTCAGCTTAAAGATGCCTCCTCGGTCACCTCAAAGGCCTACAGCATCTATCGCCGGGAACTGGACCCCGAGATGGAGCCGATGGGGTCGGGAGTGGACGGGGTGGAGGAGGTGGTGGAGGAGACCCAGATGAGCCAGGCCATCATCATCATGAAACCCATCCTTCGCTTCCTTCAGCTGCTCTGTGAGAATCATAACAGGGACTTGCAGGTAGGTGATGCAAATCTTCTATAATTTTTATACGTCCAATTTTTCTCAGCTTTAATTTGTTTGACTGAAAACCATTCCAGTGTGCTTAGAAGTGAAAACCAGCGACGCTGCCTTTTACAGTGTCAAAAATCAAAGGGCTTTAAATTAGTGCTTTTCCATTGTGAGAACAAAAAGCACCTTGATGTTTGAAAAGTAAAACATTTTTTTTGTTGTGCAGATAAACATCTCAAGGGACCCCCTGACCTAGTTATGGACGAGTCTGTCTGAATTGAGATACTAATTACTGCCACTCAGGACTCGACTTGAGTTATTAGTCCAAATCTTTCTGTTCTCTTGTATACAGAACTTTCTGCGAGATCAGAGCAACAAAACCAATTATAACCTGGTGTGTGAGACGTTGCAGTTTCTTGACTGTATCTGTGGCAGCACAACGGGAGGACTGGGGCTGCTGGGGTTCTACATTAATGAGAGGAACGTAGACCTGGTCATACAGACGCTTGAGACCATCACAGAGTACTGCCAGGGTCCTTGCCATGAAAACCAGGTATTGATTCAAACATCATCCTCATTGGAAAATGGGGAGAAATCCAAGTCCAAGTGTTCGATTTGGTACCAAAATAAATTTATTTCTAGCTTTATTAAAAATGCAAAAATATTTTTTTTCTACATGTCTAAGACTTGATAAATAATAGTTTGGTATCACAGATTGTGTATTTCCCCCTCCACAGTCATGCATAGCAAGGCATGAGTCAAATGGCATTGACATCATCATCGCGCTCATTGTGAATCCAATTGATCCGTTGGGAAAGAACCGACTTGACCTTGTACTGGAGCTGAAGGTACTTGTTTGTTTGCAGTTAATCACGTTGTGTGAATAAGGAGGCAATTGATGTATAATACAATTTTACAGATAACAAGCATTGCTAATTTTTGATTTGGCATGTAAAAACATCTGCACTTTTAGCACCAGGAGAAAAATGTGTGAATATTCTTAACTTCACAGTAATTTATTTAAAAAAGGGTCTTTTCTTTACAATTAACAATCAGAACAATGCATCTAAACTTCTCTTGGCCATCATGGAGAGTCGTCATGACAGTGAGAATGCGGAGAAGATCCTGTACAAGATGAGACCCAATGAATTGGTGAGCGAATCAGTATCATACAATATTGCTGCTGTTGGATGAGACTGTATATCAGCATTCTTAGTTCCTGAACGAACTGTTGTGCAATCAATAAATATGGTTTAGATCATCTGTTATCAGCCAAAACATGTCTGTTCTGTGCCATAAATGCAGTAATGGTCTGATGTCACATCAACAGGTTGATGTGATGAAGGAGGCTTACGTTCAAGGAGAAGAGAGTGAGATTGATCAAGAGACATCAGATCAGATCAAACCTAAAGATGTTGGCCACAACATCTTCATCCTGGCCCATCAGGTAAGATTTAGATGTTTATTGTGAGCTACCAAGCAGGTCTGTGTTTTCTTCAGGGGTACTTAGAAAGACTTACATTTTGCTTTGTTAAACCTTTAAAATGGAATATTTAGCAGGCTATGATAACTAATCAGGGTTAATGGCATTGGTTGGTGCAGATTAAGGGTACTTGAGGATAATGAAAAGGTTGGGAAACGCTGTCGTATGTGACACAATATAACATTTAGTGATAGAACACATTGCAATATCTGTTAAAAGCACAAACCTACTGAAGATAACGGAGGATTAGATAGTCATATTGAAAGTTTGCGAGTAGTTCATGGCCATCAACGTGCTTTTCACCATTTAAAAAATCCCTCTGTAGAAGGGTTAAAGGGATAGTTCACTCAAAAATTCTTTCATTAATTACTCGCCTTCATGTCGTTCCAATCCCGTACGACTTACATTCATCTTTGGAACACAAATGAGGATCTTTTTGATGAAATCTGAGAGCTTTCTGTCCCTCCATTGACAGCTACGCAACTACCACTTATATGTGAATAAAAGCCTAAATTCAATCTGTTCATCATATAAAGGGATCGAGTCTCTTCAGAAATTTTGGACTAAACCGCTCAATTCATATGGATTCGTTTTACGATCTCTTTATGAACTTTTTGTAGTGTCAACTGTAGTGGTAGTTGCGTAGCTGCCAGTGGAGGGACCGAAAGCTCTCAGATTTCCTTAAAAATACCTCAATTTGTGAAATTTTCAAGTAATTAATGAAAGAATTAAAATTTTTGGGTGAACTAACCCTTTAAGGCCTCTTGTGAGTAAATTCTCAATCAAGTTGTGCATTTCTCAGTTTCAATCTTCTCTTTCACTTCCAGTCTCAGCCATCTGCCAGACAGTTTATATCTGTCTAACTGGCTGCTTTCATAATGACATAACTTCAGGTGTCTCTGTTTTTTCAAACACAAATCACATCACACAGACGACTGCGAGAGAACTCTAGTGCAAGTATGCATAGTTCTCTCACTGTTAGCTTTTCTGGAGTAATATATGTTATGACTCTTGCCATAGTTTTCAGTGATATTTTTGTTTAAAATTCAGGACTTTTACGCAGACCCTGTGGCTCTTTTAGATGGACAACGGTTTGAGAAACACTGGCCTATGGCTATGATCTAGTTGGGGAGATTCTGCTTCACAGAAAACAAGCAGGGCCTGAGGACATAAGAGTTGAGCAGAGAAAGAAGGAGAGGGAGTAAAAGGAAAGGAATAATCCCTTATTTTCTTATTTCACTGACACTGAGAAAGAAAATAAACAGAAATTACTTTAAAGGGGACCTAATATGCAACATTCACTTTTACATGGTGTTTGAACATTAATGTGTGTCGACAGTGTTTGTACACAACCACCCTATAATGGTGAAAATCCTCCTTTTTTATATTCCCCATAAATCATAAAGTGTATTAAAATGAGTTGTTCGCATTTTCGACACATTGTGATGTCAAGACTGGTGGCCCCAAGACTGGTGACAGAATCTAACCTATTAGCTTAGATCCTCCTCTGAGTGAGCTGTACACCATCCACCATGTTTATCTCCTCACTAGAGCAGCTAGTGGAAACACAAGAATGTCTCAACTACACGATAAATCTGAATGTTCCGTTGTTGGCTGTATCAATGAACACCGAACACGTCTTTCCATTCCACTGCCCTACTTTTCCATTGCTTTTCTATGTAAACTCACTATGTGTTTGACCATTGCGCTTGTGTCTCGAATCTTCACAGTGTCTCGTGCAGGAAACGGCATTCTAAAAAAAGCACTAAAGTTAAAAGTTTAACTTCTAAAAAGTGTGCCTCAATGATGCAAAGTCTGTATAGTGCATTTAACATCGAAAATAATGGAAAAGCAGCTGTGTGGAAACGCCCCCATGCTGTTTCTCCTGTTTTGTTGTTGCCAGAGTATCTGAGGCACGATTTGTAAAGGCACAGCCCTCTTCTGGAAAGGGGGGCGGGGAGAAGCAGCTCTTTTGCATTTAAAGATAGACACACGAAAACAGCATTTTTTGATTCCATTAAAAAAGGGGTGTTTTGGGCATGCTATAATAAATGATCTTTGGGGTATATTGAGTTGAAACTTCACATGACGCATACAAACTGACACATACTGGGGATACCTGAGACTTGTATTACATCTTATATTTATAGGTCTTCTGCTTAAACATTGATTAAACATGTACATTTATTAATGATTACTGACATTTATATTTAAGTAGTGGTGTTTGCTAAGGCAATTGTCACTATTGCAATTGTTCATACTTAGAATTTACAGTTTTTTCTATCAAGTAACCACCCAGAAACATCATAACAACATGCTAAAAACCATCCATTACACCCTTGCACCTTGGACCAAGAACCGAGTCCGGGTCACAATTACTTCAGATTTTTCCAAAAAAATTTTTCATGTAGTTGCATAATGCGGATGGTTTGAAATGTCAGTTTTGCCACAATTAAATGTTCTATTTAAGAATGGAAATTTTGAAAAAGTTTATTCAACAAGGCAATTGTTTGAATTGATGTGAACTTATGTTAATGAGAGATCGCTCTGTAAAAATGCTTTGACTGTCACACAGAAATGTGAGTAAATTTACTTTGTACCTCAGGAAGTTAAATTGAATAGTGATACTGTAAACGGTTTTGACAAAGAACATTCCCATGTCCTTTTTTCCATTGTGGTTTCAATTTCTTTTTGTTTGCTCAGCATTGTTGGCGTGGTTTTTTGTTAGCTACAGTGCTAAAAAACAACTGCCAAATACAAGATCCTCCTGTGTTTACTGGGTACATGACAAAAGTAAATGGCATTATTTGGTGTCAGTTTAGCTCTCTATTGTGTGTCTTGCTCTCTTCCAGCTCTTATAAACAGATTCCTGATGTTACTGTAGCTTTGATCTGAAATGAAAAGAACACTGTAAACTTTTTTGGCTTAGACCTCAGTGAGGAGACAAAGTGTTTTCACCTTCTTAGTGTCTCAGTGATGCGCACCTCTTTTGTGTTCTTTCAGCGTGTACGAAAACAAGCATGTAAATCCCTCGCTCCTATTTACCGTGTTAAGGCCATTATGCGATGGCGGAAAGCTGGGGTGTGGAATGATTGCTTGTTTGTCTCAATGACTTGTCGGTTACAGAGTCTTTTTTAGATTGACTGGTTACTTATTAGAAAAGTAAGTAGTTTGATTCAATACACTGAGCAGCCTTCTTTATATATAAACTGCCTTGTTTTTTTAAGGAGATGGTTCTTTACTTAAATGAATTGCGTGGATCTTGCAGAGCAATATTGATCGTTCGTTGCCCTTTGATCCCGTCATCTGTTGGAAATGATTTTCAGAGTGCTGGTTTTGATTAGGTTGTCTCTGGATGCTGTTGTCTCACTGAGAAATCTTGGCCACATCACTGTGGGTATTCAGTCATTGAGATAAACATCAGAGTTCCTCTGCGTGGGCTGATCTTAAAATGTTTTGATTTTGAAGTAATCTGGTTGATCAGTCCTGACCTCTTATGAATTGACTCATCCAGGGGTTGCACAGGCATTATGAAACTTCTAAATCGCTAATGTGATTTGTGTTAGCCAAATCACCAGTGTGTCACTAATAGATTAATGGGGTTCCTGCAACTTCAAGCACTTTGTCTCAGAGGTTGACTTTTATTAAAACTAACAAATTGTAGCTTTTTTTCTCTTATTTTTTGTTGCTATTTTTCAAATGTGTAGATTTTGTTGATATACCATTGTCTCAAAGTCAGACTTTAAATTTTAAACTTAGAAAATCCATTATAAAATTAAATAATTACATCTAGATCTAAATAAAATAAACCATTTCAATACTTATTTTGTGAAAATTATAAATATATATATATATATGTACAGCCTATATATATATATATATATATATATATATATATATATATATATATATTAATCTATATTTTATCTATATTTTAATTTGTGTTTTATATGTTTATATATATATATATATATATTAGGGCTGTCAGTTAAACGCGTTATTAACGGCGTTAACGCAAACCCATTTTAACGGCGTCAATTTTTTTAGCGCGCGATTAATGGCCTTTTTGGCCTAGCAAACTTTGTAGTTTTTTCTCATGCTGTTACAACAGGACGCGGCATGCGCGGTGCTGTGCTATGAAACACATTCATTTCAATGGCTTGCGCCGCGCGAGGACGTTTTGTTGCTTCGTCGACCAAAGCGCAAGCGGATCTAGCTAGACCGGAAACAAAACAACAGGCGCACCGCACACACTTGTTTGGGCTTGTGAGCCGGCCAAATAGTTGGTTAACGTTACGCTTTGAGTGGATCGCGAGCGCGAGACGCCGAAATGGAGCCAATAAGATTCTGAATGGAAAGTTTACTTTTAAAAAGTTGCCAAATGGTTCCATTGACAAGACCAAAGTGATCTGCGTATTTTGTCGTTGTGAACTGAGCTATCATCATCGCAGCGCGTCCAGTCTGAAATACCACTTGATGGCCAAGCACACACACACACACACACACACACACACAGCTGATGCGAATTCTCCGCCCCCTCGTCAATATCAGGACCTCGTCAGTATTTCTTTCACCCTTTTATTAATGGACAGTGTTACATTTGTGTCAGAGATTATTTGCTCCAAGTGAGAAGTGAAATTTAACACATGGTATGCCAATGTTGTTTTCAATAAAAAACATTTGCACAAAGCAAGCCATGTTGATAAGAGCATTAAAATGAGAAAAAATAATGGGACAAAAAGAAAATCAAGAGACATTTAGAATAGATAAAAAATAATTGCGATTAATCGCGAGTTAACTATGACATTAATGCGATTAATCGTGATTAAATATGTTAATCGTTTGACAGCCCTAATATATATATATATATATATATATATGTGTGTGTATATATATATATATATATATATATATATATATATATATATATATATATATATATATATATATATATATATATATATATATATATATATATATATATATATATATATATATATTAGGGCTGTCAGTTAAACCCATTTTAACGGTGTTCTATATATATACGTTCTATATATTCTATATATATATATATATATATATATATATGTGTATATATATGTATATATATTTTTTTACACAAATTATGACTCCCTCAGTTGTAGCATTATTTCCACCACATAAAAAAAAGTTTTAAAACTTTTTTAGGTAATATATTTTTATCAAAAGTTAGTGTACCGGTACTTGTTTACCAAGAGATGAAACTCGATATGAGAAAAAAATTAAATACGAAAATAAAGAAAAAAGATATCACTTGAAAACACTCTTCTTCTTTTTTGACTGTCCATCATTTTCAATCATGTTGGGATTTTTATTTAGTTATGCAAATTTTTTTTTAAAATATGCATTTTTTTTAATTCATGAAAATTACAATTAGGTAAATTCAATTAGTTGCATAATAATTATTTATAGGGCTAGTTCACCACAAAATGTTGTAATTCAAAATGTTTGGATACACAATTTTGTTTTACATGTTGGGTATCTTGCCACCGTTCTTGTCCATTTTGCTTTTACTTAATAATTGTGTATTAGGATACATAAAATTCTAGCTATGAAATTAAATTTAGCAAGACAAAATAGAGGCCATTTTATTACAAAAATGTAATTTCCACATTCGTCATTTTCATTAAACAATTTTATCAAATTTAGCACATAATTTGAGGTAAGGTGAAAATGAAACTGTGGTGGAATGTTCATGTTTTTAACCAAAAATGACCGAATTCACCTGTACATGATGTGTGTCCACTGATGGATATTATTAGTAGAAAAGTCCACAGGGCCAGAAGTGACCATATTTGAAGAATCACCCTGATATGGAACTGTTGTTTCTGAATCTGTTGTGTTGACTGAAGTTTTTTTTTTTATGATCAGTTGGCACGCCACAATAAGAACCTCCAGCAGAGTTTGAAACCTGGCCTAGACCCCAGCATCGAGGGAGAGACGGCGCTTCGATACTACGCCAACCACACTGCTCAGATAGAAGTATGACAATTTGAGAGTTTAAGATAACTGCTTAATTTAATGGTTTTCTGTAACTTTATTACGACACATTTGATGACCAATTTACATATCGTTGCCTTTATCAGAAATTTAAGTCAAAGTGTATTATTTAAACATGATTTATTACTGATCTTCCAAAAAAAAAAAATTTTTATACTTTTTTAATTACATTTATAGATTGTTCGTCATGATCGCACAATGGAGCAGATCGTGTTTCCTGTGCCCAACATCTGTGAGTACTTAACAGAAGAATCAAAAGTGCGTGTATTCACCACCACAGAGCGGGACGACCAGGGCAGCAAGGTCAACGACTTCTTCCAGCAGTTTGATGACCTCTACAATGAGATGAGGTGGCAGAAGAAAATAAGAAGTGGGTTGTTTTTACTTTACTCAATTGTAACAATTTATCACAAGTTTGAGTCTCTGCCAGAGTTATTATACTGATGTATTGGTGTGTGTTTGCAGATAATGCCCCACTTTTCTGGGTGTCAAAACATATATCTCTATGGGGTAGTATCTCCTTTAACTTGGCTGTGTTAATCAACTTGGCTGTGGCTCTTTTCTACCCATTTGGAGATGATGGAGATGAAGGTACGGCTTTGATTCTTGACATCTAAAAAATTGCATAATTATGGCCCTATCATTTCCGTGGCACGAAACACAAACTGAATTTAGCAAAAATTGGATGAATTAATCAAAAGTACACATTCAATCGTATATGGACTAGTGTCTGTGAATATTAAATTTAGATATGAAGTTTGCATGGTCTGTGTGAATTAGCGGCACAGTGTCATCTGCTACACTTACTCAGGTACACATGTAGTGTTTTTGTGAAGTTTCATATAAACTTTTCTAGAGCTGCTCTGAGAGTCACTTAATCCAGCATTTCACCTTTTCATTTAATAAAAACTAAGCTCGACTTTAATACAAACTGCTAAAATAAAGGTTTGGTTTAACTTGATCAAATTATGACAGAATTATATATTGTACAGTAGATTGTACTTCTTAAAGTAATAATAACAATAATAATAATTCAAATAAAGTTTTTAAAACATTATTTTAAAGGTATATCACTGGTTTTCATACATGTTTTAAATAAACCTCTTTAATTGCAAACCTCTGTTGTGCCCACATTTCATATGGCATTCTTGCTGTTAAAATTATAATAAATGATTAAATTATCCTATTAAAATGGAAAACACTGAAATATGTTTTTTTTTTTTTACGAATTCTAAGGGTCATTACATCATAATGATATTAATTTAAGGGGTAGTTCACCCAAAAATCTTCATGCAGTTCTTTTTGTCTGTTAGGTATCTTGCCTCCGTTCGTGTCGCTATTGCTTTGGGTGGCAGTGGTCGTGAGCACCTTCACATTGTTTGTTCTTCCCCGGCGTGGAGGTATCCTGGCGTTCCTGGTCACTGTCATCTTCCGCTCTATTTACACACTGGGCTTAGGACCCACACTGCTGCTTCTGGGGGCTGCCAACGTAAGGCAAATTCATTACTAACCATTCACGCTTCATTTAGCCCGTCAGTATTCAGCGTCCGTGAACTGATTAAGTGTCAAAGTGTATTTTACATTTATAAACCAACCGAACTTCTATTAGAAAAGACCATCCACTAACACCTCATGTCTGCTGATTAATCGTTAATACCTATTAATTAGAAAAAGCCGCCCGATATCTGGCTAAATATGAAAGATGGCAGCAGAGGATCTAGCGTTGCCATTTTGCATCAGTGTCAGTTACATGTATGATGACAGAAGCGGCTGATGTGCTTGATGTGCGTTCAGAGAAAAAATGAGTGATTTCATGCCTCCCTCTCAGCCAAATGGAGCTCCAGCCTTCAAACTGCTGACACGTCCCTCTGTTGTGTCAGTCTGTTTGCGTCTGTTCAAGCTGGCGTCTCCTCAGCCATTATGGCACCACATGAAGGACCAACAGAGACATGTGCTGAAACAGATTCTAGAAGTCTGGGATCTGTTATACTAGATGCCACTCGCCACATCTTCTAGTAGTCGCCACAAACCATGTTTATCCTCGCTGCAAGTGCAGACCATATATATTTTCATGGTTTTGAGTAAGTACTAGCTGACGCATGAATTTGCACTAAATTCAAGGCTTACGGCCTGGTTACACCTAGTCACTTCATGCATGTTTACTGATCAGATTGACTGTCTCTAGCCTATAACACACTCAAAAATTTGGGAGGAGTAAAATTTACATATGTGGCTCCCAATAACCAGATGCATTTACACTTGTCCAGTTTCGTCTTTTGTCTCATACCTCCCCCTTAAGTGGTTTGAGTGATCGGATATATAGATTATATCCATCTCGAAAGCGTTTCGGAGGGCATTTACAACTGGTCTCCTCACGTTTGGATAGCTATCTGATCAGGGAAAAAAATGCATGACCAGGTATAAACAGGCCCATATTTACTTGCTTTGAAGATAACAACAAAGGATATGGAAACATTTTCCTTTCATTTAAAAGATATTTAATTAAAAGCCTATTTTTCCCCAACTATGCGTGATTTATATGGTTTAGGTGCATTATATTATTTGCATTTATCGTTGTTTTTTCTTTGCTATTAGTGAAAAGTGTTTATATTGAAGGATATTTTAATGTGATTGTAAGAATCGATTGTAGCTTTATCTTCTAATGTCTTCTCACAGCTGCTGAATAAAATCGTGTTCCTGGTTAGTTTTGTGGGGAACCAAGCAGTTATCATGGACATCTTCTTCCTTCTGCACGTTGGTTACGTCATTGTGTGCATGCTGGGTCTGTTTGTGCATGAGTTCTTCTACAGTATCCTGGTACGATTTCACAATTTATATATATTTGTTTTAATAAATTAAATTAATGATTTAATTCTGTTTTTTTTTTAAGTGGTCCAGGGATGCTTGCTTTGAGAGAAAAAAAATCTCAATGTATTTTTTATGGCTGTCAAAGTTGTTAGCTTAGGATATTAATTAAATAGATGAAACAATCATTTAACACATTTACTGATTTTTTTTTTCTATTACAGTTTCTTTCTGGCTTCTAAAAACTGGACAGAGATTAGTTACAATTAATTTTATTCTATTGACAGCGCTAGTTTTAACATTAAGAAATAAAAAAACTAATGTTTTTGTGCACACAGATTTTTTTTTATGTTTATAAAGGTTTCTTGTGCTCACTAAGGCTGCATTTATTTGATCAAAAATACAGTAAAAACAGTAACATTGTGTAATATTACCATTTGAAATAAACGTTTTCTTTTTTAATATATTTTAAAATGTAAATTATTCCTGTGATGGCAAAGCAAATGGTCAGTATCATTACTCTAGTCTTTAGTGTCACATGATCCTTCAGAAATCATTTTAATATGCTGATTTGGTGCTACTGAAATTATTATTATTATTAACAGTTGTGCTGCTTAGTATTTTTGTGGAAACCGTGATATTTTAGGGGTTTAATGCAAGTGTAATGCAGATTAATTTAATGCAAGTGTAATAATTTATTTTGGCTTTAGAACAATGATAATTTAAATAATTTAATATTTTTGTAAACATGTTTGTATAATATTCCTCTTTCTTTCCTTCTCTAGTTGTTTGATCTTGTACGTAGAGAGGAAACGCTCCTAAACGTGATGAGGAGTGTGACAAAGAATGGCCGCTCCATCTTCCTCACAGCTGTTCTGGCTATCATCCTGGTCTACCTCTTTTCCATTGTGGCCTTCCTCTTTTTTAAGGATGACTTCCTTATGGAAGTAGACCGCCTCCCTTCTTTAAGTAAGCATGAAGTGTACATGATGTCCCCGTCACGCTCTTTGCTGTAATGGCCTCCAATCTCTCCAGCTGCACATTGCATAGAACATGTGGTTTTGGTCTTTCGTTTCATATTTCCCAAATGTTCTGCACGGATGAAGTCATTATCATGTGCTAATGTGCAACCCTGTGAATCGCATATGTAAATGACTTGGTATGAATGTTAATTCAATCAATTCAGTATGAACATGTGGATGCGTGACGGTGAAGACATTCCGTGTATGTGTGTTTATATGAACACATGGCCATGTAGCGTTGTTGAGATAGGAGAGGACCTGCCAGCACATGGCACCTGTTGCATAACCCAGCAGTGGCCACACTCCCTTATGTAATCACTTCCTCTGTGCACTGCAGCACTGCACAAGCACTTCATAACGCACACACGCAAGGTATCTCGCTCTCTCCCTCTCTGCCATGCGCGCTACACAGTTTGGAGCACAGTATGTTCTGTCGCGCATGCGCGTTAGATTCCGGGAGATTTGAACTAATTTGCGGGCATCAGGGAGCCGCTATCAATAGAGACTTGGAATGTCTGCGTACCATATAACTCCCACAAGTGCATAAAATTCGTCACAACTACACAAGCAGTTTTTAACCGAACGTTAACGTTACTCTGTCAACAGCCTATTGTCTAAATTACCGAGCTAACAGAGCTACGTAAACAGAGTGAACATGAGAGCATCCGACTGCAGATGTCAATAATGCAGCGTAATGGAATAATCTCCCGATCAATCTCCGCTTCCCAAAAGTTATAAACTGCCTCCGGAACCCAGTTAAGGTACAAAAATCTATTCAACAAAAATAGTGATGCAGTTAAGTGTTTTTTTTCGCTCAGCCGAGCCCTCTCTGTTGCTGTGTGGAGCAGCCTGTGTCAGTCACCTCTTCCTGAACGTCCCTCACTCACTCACTCACTCTAACTCACTCATCCGTGCATGCACTGCGGTCTCGTGAGGAAACGCAGCTTTTTGATATAAAGTTTTTCTTGTTCCCGAATACAAATATTTTTTTAAGTATTTGTTCGAAATATCTATTCCTAAAAAACACGTTATTTGTACCTTTCCGAATACCGTATTCGGGTTCGGCTCCACCCCTAGTGTGTATATATATTTATGTTTTTTATATATATATATATATATATATATATATATATATATATATATATATATATATATATATATATATATATATATATATATATATACACATGTATACAGTATGTGTGCCTATGTATATATACAGACACGTACACACACATAGACAGATATATGTATAAATATATATGTGGGTATACATATACACACCCACAGACACATTTATACAATATATATAAATATAATATATATATATATACACACACACACACACATTATGTAAACAAAAGCTTTTATGTTAGATGTGATTAATCGCGATTAAATCGATTTGACAGCACTAGAAAAAACATGTTCAACTTCTTCAACTGAAATAATTATGACAAATAAGCTAAATCAAACTTTTGAATTCACAAACGCATGCTATGAATGCAGATTTTAACATTTTTACCAAAAAACTCAACTGATGAGTATTTGTTTGGTTTATTTTTTAGAGAGGCCAAAGGTGAAGGAGTCTGTGAGCTGTCTGACTGAGTCCTGTTCCAACTCCGCCTTTAGTTCTCACCACGGTAAGTCAGCTTTGTATTTGTTTTTACAGTGGCAGCACTCCTCAACTTTCTGGACAGGTAGGCCACGCATAAAATGTATGAATGTCCTTGAAATAGACAGTAAAATGTCAAACCAAGTGGCATTTAGTTCAAGAAATGGCGCACAAGCACACTTTTCCGGCAAAACATTTCACAAATAGAAGCTTTTAAATGATAAAACAATAATAGTGAGAAATTTAAATGTATTTGGACACTTTGTTTTTTAGATGTTCTGAGAAATATTTTTGCAGATGCCACTTGATCTGGCTAATGTAATGTTTTTTGGCTAATGTAATGACATTCATGCATTTTTAAAAGTGATTTAGGTGTTACTTAAATTATACTTTTTAGAACCACAGTTTGCCATATTGATGTCCCATCAAATGGGACTTCCATTGCACAGCTATGCTTGTGTATTGTTAGACTGTAAAATCCTGGACTCATGGATTTAATTGTGTAGTTTGAATGTCGCATTGAGAAAGACATCAAGAATAATTCAGCATTTACTGTGCAGCACTGCAGTTTCTCTTTTGATTTAACCTCTGTCTCACCCTTCAGCTGAATGTTCTAGCATAAACTGCGTTAGTTGTTGCATGTCGTGTGATTTGTGTGTGTTTATGGTTTTTTGAAGTGTATGTTTGTGAAAGGTTGGTCCTGTGTATTTATTATAGAGGTTAAGGTGCTGAGATGACCCGTGTGTGTGTGTGTGTGTTGAGGAGATGACTCATGTGCTGCTTTGTTCTGCTTTGCCCTGGGAGTCTTTAAAGATCACCTGTGCTTCTAGATATCAACACGTGCGCACTTTCTCTCACGCGCTCACCCTCTTTCTTTCTTTCTTTCTTTGACCTCTCCCTCACTGTCTCCCATCTCTCTCTCTGTGTCCCTAACTTATTCCTTACTTACCTTTCCATGCTCATCTTCCTGTCTTTTTTACTTTGTTGATTTGTCTTTTCTTAGTATCTGCTCCTGCAAAATGTCTTTTAAAAGTCTAATGGCCTTCTCAAACTGTGTATATACACTACAGTGGGGTCCAAAAGTAGAGTACTAGTAGAGACCACTAGCAAAAATACCTGTTATTTGCATGTGATGGATAGATGAATAAATGTAATGATTGATTGATGGATTATTATGTATTAATATGAATTATTCTAAAAAATTCTAAAAAATAAAAATTGTATCATTAAAAAGAAATGTAAATGCATAATTTAAAATGTAAATATTTCAAGAAATATATCTGAAAAATAATAATAATAATCCTGGAAAATTATAAATCTAAATAAATAAATATATAAGTAAAAATATAGTTATAAAACTGAATTATATAAATAAGTAAGATCCTCAATATAAAGTAATTAATCTAAATATATAATTAGAAGTCTAAATATATAAATAAATGTGTAAATGTGTATAAACCTGAATAAATATTTATGAACCTGCAGAAATGCTTAAAATATTAAATATATAAATAAGTAAAAATCCTGAATATATAATCATTATTTCTGAATAGATTTGGAAAAAAATTAATTATATATATATATATATATTCTTGAATATATAATTACAAATGTGTCTGAATGTGTTACTATGTCTGTATATTTGTGTGTGTGTTCATCCCAGTGGAAGAAGCAGATAAAGATAGTACAGAGCGTGTGTGTGACACCCTGCTGATGTGCATCATTACGGTTCTTAACCATGGGCTGAGAAACGGAGGAGGAATTGCAGATGTTCTGCGCAAGCTCTCCAAAGAGGTGAACAGAATCTCATCAACGCAACACATTCAGACATGAGATACGCCAATAAATCCTTTGTGGTGTCACTAATACTGTCAGTATAATCCCTGTTTAAAGCAGTGGAATCTGCAGGCATCTGTACATCATGCTTTTAAAGACCCCTGCATTAATTTACACTCTCTCTGAGCATGAAGCGTTGCAAAATCAGTCATGGCTGCTTCAAAGGATCTGTCAGGAGTCTTTTTTGTGGATGATTGAAAACTGCTGATCAATAATTTGATAAAAAACTGCATTTAGGTCTTGTTTTGTAATATTTCACTTTTCCAGCCGAAATATATAAAGTAAAATCTTCATTTAAAATCTTCGCTGTTGCTCCTCAGGAGCCCATGTTCCCGGCACGTGTCGTGTTCGACCTCTTGTTCTTCTTCATTGTCATCATCATTGTATTGAACCTCATCTTTGGTGTGATCATTGACACCTTCGCTGACCTGAGGAGTGAGAAACAGAGAAAGGAAGAAATTCTGAAGACCACCTGCTTCATTTGTGGTATGTCTTTCTTAAAGGAAACATATTATGAAAAACAGGGTAACAGGAAACTAACAGAGGTTAGCTAATCATAAGAGTTTGTTTCTATATTTTGTAGTATTTCTGAGCTAAAATGAAAATGAATTGCAGGGTTCATGTTATCATTAAAAACGTGGAAATGTTTGTCTTTTTATTTAATTTTTTCACAAAATCACTGAATCTTTCAGTAAAATTGATATAAATTGTTCTTAATACCTCAAAGTGGAAATTCTGGGATAAATTGAGTGCTGTGATGGAGCTTAAAGAGGACCCATTACATTTTCAACTTTCTTTAGTGTGTAATGTTGCTGTTTGAGCATGAAAAAGGTCTACAAAGCACAAAGTCCAATTCAAAGGGACAACAAATCTTCCAGGAATGTATACGGTCACAGTATTCCACATTTAAATAATTCCCGCCCAAGGCATACACACAAAAAAAACAAACAGGTGCGCGGCCTAGTTGAGTTGCGTTAGTAGTGTGTTGAAACTTGCAGCTATGGTAAGAGGCGTGACATTTACGAAACACACTCTAAGCAGTTGGCCAATCACAACACACTGGTCCAGCATGGGCCAATCACAACACACTGGTCCAGCAGACCAATAAGAGCACACTGTGCTTTTCAGAAGGAAGGTCTTTATAAGAAACTAAAAGACTGGGAAGAGGGGTGCTGCAGCGATGTAAAATATGTGACAAATAAAAAATTTTTAACATTCAAGCATGAAAACCTATTATAGTAGACTACAAAAACAAGACTTTGTAAAAGGGCATAATAGGACCTCTTTAAGGTTTCAGTTTATTCCACATGCATAAGTTACTGTAAAGGTACAGTTGAGAAAAATCTCAGTGAGGGCTGAAAATTGTCAAGTAAAACCTTTGTTGCCTATTTTAATGCAAAAAAATAAAATGCTGCAAAAGTGTAGAATATCACAGCTTTAAACGCAGGTATTTTCAACATCTGCACACCAGCGAAACATCTTCGAATGGCTTGGAACTAGCCAGTGGTGCGGCTCTAAGCAGATGTCATGCCCTGTCACATTCTGTTACTCTGACTTCCTTTGAATTTTTATATGAGGTCTGTGACAGGCCTTTTTATTTGATGGATTCAACTATGATCATGGTGACATTTACTCCACTGAAGAGGACATAAAGACCATGTTAGAGAAAAACAGATGTGGGGGAAAGTTTTATAGTGACTATAAACAGTGGAATACCATGAATAAAACAAATGATTTTGACAGACAGAATGGCTTTTCTTTGAAGAATCATTCATTCTTATTATCTGCTCATCTTTAGGACTTGAAAGAGACAAGTTTGATAACAAGACCGTGTCGTTTGAGGAGCACATCAAGTCAGAGCACAGCATGTGGCACTATTTGTACTTCCTGGTCTTGGTGAAGGTGAAGGACCCCACCGAGTACACAGGACCCGAGAGCTACGTGGCCCAAATGATTAAGGTTAGTCCTCTGGCACAGTTGGTACCATGATACAGTGACCCCTAAAATGTATTTGGACCCTTTGTGTCTGTCAAACGTTATTGGATCATGTTCATAGTTAATGTGTTGAATAAGAGAAAGACTCCCTTGATGGCATTCCTAAAGTCTTTCGATGTGTGTGTGCTCTAATTTGTTTGTTTATATTTGTGTGTGTGACCTTCTCTTGCTCCTGGTATCTCACAGAGCATACTGAAGGTAGTGTAGTAATTAAAGGCTTCGTTAAGACTGCTTTTTCTCTATGATAATGGGCTGAGTGGGACTAATGTTTATCGTGGAGGGTAGGAGAACAATCTGTGTGGTGTTATATAGAAATTTCATATTTTCTGCGGGTTAAAGGGTAAATTTACATTTACAGCAGTCCATTAGTATGGGTTTTACAATTCAAGACAATTAAAAATTATACCTACGACTACGCATATTTTTATGAAAAATTAATTATAAATCAATATTTTTTTAAATGGAGAAGTTGGAACTGGTTTTGCAGGAAAACATTTGTAGGGAATCCCCTTCACAGCTGTTTAAAAAGCATTCCGGGTCATGAAGAGTGTGCATGAGCTCTGAAGAGTCTAAAATATATCATGATTGATTTTTTTTACCATTTTTGTCTACTATACATACAGTAAATGCCATACTTCCATTTGTGTTTTTAAAGTTTTGATGACTTTACTGTAACTCTTAAATGCGAGTTCATTTGTCCAAATTTACACTACCATTCAGAAGTTTGGGGTCGGAGAGATTTGTTATATAGCTCACCAAGGCTGCATTTATTTGATCAAAAATACAGTAAAAACTGCAATATTGTGAAATATTATTACTATTTAAAACAACTGATTATTATTTTAAAATCTATATTTTAAAATGTAATTTATTCCTGTGATGGCAAAGCTGAATTTTCAGCATCATTACTCCAGTCTTCAGCATCATATGATCCTTCAGAAATCATTATAATATGCCGATTTGGTGCTCAAGAAACATCAATGTTGAAAACCGTTTGCTTTTTATGGAAACCGTGATACTTTTTTTTTTTTTTAGGCTTCTTTGATGAATAGAAATGTTTTAACATTATACGTGTCTCTTTTGATCCGTTAGATTTAAAAATATATCTACTTTTATTCAGCAAGCATGCATTAAACTTACCCCTGACTTTTTCGGTACTGTATATAAATGTAATTTGTTTTATGTGTAGATCTTGGTACTGACAGAAAGGAGTGCAAACACTGTTAATCGGCTAGGCTTTAGCGGCCGATGTTGATAATCTGAAAATGGCCAAAGGTTGGTCAGTTTATCAGCCTGGCCAATAAAATTGCAAATTAGTAGACTGATGAATTCAGTGGAAATCTACAGAGCTTTTCTGCTTGATGCTTCATGCTCAGATTCCATGAAGTCCTGCTGATGACACATTGAGTTCCATTGGTACTACACTTACTTATTACTATAGCAGTGTCCCAATGTGAAGGCTATATATATTTCAAATGTTCACTTATATCGTACCTTGATGCGATTTTGTATGCTAGTGTGTTCTTTTTATTATGTACAGAAATGGACCATGGTAAATCTTTAACACAGGTTTTCAATCCTATTTGAATATTAAAAACCAGTTGCTCCTTGCTCCCTGAAACAATTATTAAACTAATATTAGCACAAGTTTTGCCTCAAACCACCTGACAAATGAAGCCACGCAATGGTGACGAATAAGTTAAGATGAATAAGAAATAAAAACGTGTGGCTTTTAACTCTGGTTTCTCTAGCTATTTGAGTAAATGAAAGCATCATACTTGCATTTAAATGTGAATTTGCCAACCACCACCGAACTCTCGGCCGCCCTTTTTAAAAAAAAAAAATGCTGCCGTCACCAGCGCAATGACTTATGGGGTAGGATTGGCTGCTTAGGATCCATTTATGTATCCTTTTTCTCGTCGCTTTTGAATCAGGGTAGCCTTCGTCGCGGCGCGGTGACGCAACGGCCTTCGAATACGGCCTTCGAATACGGCCTTCGAATACGGCCTTCGAAGGATGCAGAATTGAATTGGGACAGCCTTCATCGTGCCGCGGTGACGCAACCGGCCTTCAAATGCAACCTTAGGAGGGCGCACCCTTTGAATTGGGACATCCTTCGTCGCGCCGCTCTGACGCAATCAGCCTTCAAATACGGCCAATCGGCCTTCAAATACGGCCTTCGCAAGATGCAGCCTTAACATTGGGACACAGCTCCAGTGTTGCTACAAACACAAGGGTCCTTATTAAAGCTGTGATGGGAGAGTTAAGACATGGGCGACGCATAACTAAGGGTTGTTAAGTTTTGTCAGTGTTGTTCTTTCTCATATTTGGATGGGTTAGGAAACAATAACTGAATGCAAAACACTACAGCCTGGCTTTTAAATTGTTGAGCATGTGTTTGTAGACTCCATTCACCTGAAAACACAAGTAATGCAACTCTCTGCAAAAGCAGTACGCTCTAGCTGCTTCTCTGCTCATATTCAAAGAGAAAACCCTTCTTTTGAGCACAGCACAGTTTCAACTGCTGGTTTACATTGAGTGTGTGTTTACAAGTGTGTGTGTGTGTGTGTGTGTGTGCGTGCGTGTGTGTGCGTGTGTGATTATCACTCACAGGCTGCTGGAGAAAGAGTGTGAGCAGGTACTGCAGCAGTCACAGCATTATGTAACCCATCTCAAGTGGCCTGCTATTAGCTCAGCCTATCCTCACACGTGCTCTCCTGTCCCACACACACACACACACCTGCCACGCCGCTCATTATCACACAGTGAGTCAGGCGTCTCCTTGGCAACACCGTCGTCATGCACTGTCGGCAGGAACGAGAAAAAAAAAACTCTTCGGCCTCTAGACTTGTGATCAATGCAAGTTCAAAGGTCACACATTCACTGTTGTATCCGTTTCTCCCAGCTGGGCGTCTCAGAATGCGTGTGTGTGTGTGTGTGTGTGTGTGTGAACAGATGACTGCAGGAGTGCGTGCGCTGCGGCTAGCCATACTAATCAAACTGATAATTGCAATCATGCTGCTATTTCCAGAGCTGAGTCGATGGCAACGCTCTGAAACTGCCTTTCCATTGCAAAACAGCATCTTTATGATGATGAGAGACGAGGACACGTGATCGAACGATTATGCTGTCTGTCAGATAGAAAAAGAAGTTTAATGGCACTTTAATGACAGTCCAAACACCTTTCCCACTCACTAGTCTGCCGCAGTGTGCTTGTGCCAAAGCGTATATGTACATTTGTGAGGTGTTAGCTGCCATGTTATTAGGCGCTTTGATGTTAAAACGCTTTCTTCTATATACCTTAATGATAAGCCAATGAGAAGTAATCCATTTGCAGGTTGATTTGGCTTGATTTGGTTGTTTGTTTGGGGTCTGTAAGATTTGTTTTTGAAGGAAGTCTCTAATTTTCACCTATACTGCATTTATTTGACAGTAGAAACTGTAAACTTGTGGAGTTTTTTTTTTTTTTTTACTATTTGCAATATTTTTTTTCCTAATATATTTTAATTTATTCCTGTGATGGTAAATCTGAAATCATTCTGATATGCTGATTTGCTGCTCAAGAAAAATGCCTTATTAATATCAATGTTAAAAACAGTTGTCCTGCTGAATTTTTTAATTTTTTTATTGTAAGATTGTAAATGTCTTTTTGATTAATTTAATGTACCCTTGCTGAAGAAAAGTATTCATTTCTTAAAGGGGACCTATCATGCAAAATTCACTTTTAAAGCTGATCAGGAATGTACTCCAATGTGACATCACATTGGAACAGGCCCCGCCCACGACTGGCGACGGAATCTGTCCTATTAGCTTAGCTCCTCCCCTCAATGATCTCAGCCTGCCATGTTTATCTCCTCGCCAGAGCATTTAACAGCAGCATTCAAGTATGAAATGTAATCTTATTAAAGCTACTATAGTCATTCAATCAAGTGCTGTGAGGCATTTTCTGTTTTCCTTTTGTTGTTCGGTTCATATTGACAGCATATATGGCTGTAGGTACTATATATTACACTGTTGTCACTTCAATACACAGACATAACCTTGTGTGTATTTGACAGTTTAAGTGCAATATGACGTGATAGAGAACTTATTTTAATACTCACACGGAAAACCAGAATCAAGAGTTTAAAACTGATATGGCTGTAAAACGCATGCAAATAAAAAACTTTCATGATGACGAAGAACTCAACTGTCACATGAGCGTGGCCGCGATAGAGATGATAATCAAAACTGAATTTTGAACTGTACTGTTAATTTAAAAATGTAACATGTTAATATTTGCCTTGCACACAGTTTATGAAGCAACTGGATTGCCTTTATCATTGAATGTTCAATGTTAATTAATCATAGATCATTTATGATAAGGGGCTAGTTGCATGAACATAGCCATTATGTTAAGACTGTGTCTTAAGAACTAGTACAAACAACTAGCAGTTATTTAGGGGTATTCAGTCTTACTTTTCGGTATTAGACTAATCTACGTTTTTATATACCTGACTTCAAAAAAGTTCTGTGCAGTCCTAAAGAAAAAGTTTGATGACTAACTTGTAAGACTAGTCTTAGCAGTTTATGCAACCGGGTCCTGGTGACTGACTAATTCCATCGCTCAATGTTGTTCATCAAGGTTTCATGAGAAAGATTATTTGTCCCTACTCTATCTTTCAGTTTTGTTTGTTTGTTTGTCCCCTCTGGCCAGTCATAACATTGTTGTTTTCATGTTTGGTTTTTCGCTCCCTTTATATCCTCAGGTTGCATTTTTACAAAAAAATGGGGCATTTCATGAGACTTGACCCTCACAGTCTGGTCTCTGTTCATCCATCCTCACTTAACCTATGTTTCCCCACTTCCTTTAATGTTTTTCATAGAATTCATAATGCACCATTCCCTGGAACCAATTAGCCGCAATTTATGCCCAATCCTAATTTCTCCTTTTTCCTGTTTTAGATCCCAATGAAACATTGTGCAAAACAAGATCTTTTCCAGAGAGATTGAGGTGTTTTGATCTGAAAGAGTGCTTGACCTTGTTCATTCGCCTGTTTCTCAGAAGAGCAACAGGGTTTTTCAGTGTGTTTTTCTTGGAAAGCCTCATTCCCTATTGTATAGCGGAGAAAGGAGAAAAGCACTGCGTTTGAGTATGAATGTGCGCGTGCCTGGGTGTGTCTCCTCGTGAGTGTGTGTTGTTTCATAATTGTGTAAGGGAAGGCAGTCTTTTCCCACCTCTAAACACATCCTGGAACTCTCTGTGTACCTTGCAGCTCTCCTGTCAGGCTGACTGTGAAAGCACCTTACATAACTGCTGTGATGAGAGACTGTGCTGTTACCCCCTTCCTTATCTCACACACCCCAGGCTAGATAAAATCATATACATACACATTAATCGCATACGCGCTCAAACACACAATTTGTAGAACACAAACAAATATCTTGTACGTGAGGTGCTGTGTGGGCACACACACTTTACAAACATAATGACTCACTGTTATTATCGAAAACACAAAAAAGCATTTATAACTGGCTGTAGTTGATTTACGGGACTACTTCCTGTTTCTATAGTCATCTTTGCATCCGGGTCTTTACGTTGTCTAGATCTACCTCTATATGCTTTAGATTTTGGAGTTGGAGTTTTAGCACACTTGCTCTTATTTGGAAACATACAATCGCTAGTATAGAGGGGTCATGATGATTGACTCGGAAGTCACTGTTCTAGTGTAGTCAGGCTATGATTCACACCACTAAACCATTTAATATTTAAGTGTAGTCAGGGTCTCATATTCCTTTACATTGCACAATTTTTTTATTTATTTTTTTGACACCAAGTGATGAGTTTGCATTCTTAATCAGATTTTTCGCTGTTCTAACTTGGCACGATTAAATAGGTTAATGCATTTTAGTACACTACTGTTCAAAAGTTGTCTGTTAGTTTTAATAGCTAGGATGCATTCAATTGAACAAAAGTGATATTCGTGTCAAATCAACCAAATTTCAGAAACTTCCCCAGCTAAAATTTTTGTTTTTGTTAATATTTTCTCTAAAGAAAGTCTAGCATAAATAGTGATGAAAGCCAAAATATTAAATTTCATTGATGTATACTTACTGAGTAATCCACTATTTTGTAGAGGGGATGGCAGCATCATTATTTTATTTTTACACAGAGGTCTATTAGTAAAATCTGTTGACTTTAGTATACAACACACTGCTGTATACCGTCAACAGTGACGGTATAAAAATGGGAAAAGCTCTTCTTTACTAAATTTTACATGTCTGTAACTCAAGACGTATTTAAGATAACTTCAAATCCTTTTGCAATTTCTTTTTTAACAAACTTTTCTATAGGTATCCAAAATTTAAGACTTAAATGGATCAATGTCAGATATATTAGGATCTCAATATGACTGAGTACGTTCATTTGAAAATTTCAAATATAGGTCACTTTTCATACAGCTAAAAAAAATTCTTTCAAAGAGGAATAGCGGAAGAACAAATATTATTTTGAAACAATTGCATAGAACATACCTGTCAGAGTGCCATAAATGTTGTTTTTCCAAAGTTTGCATGCCTGTAGCTCAAAAAGTATTATATCTTTTAGTAAAGCAAGATATCGCAATATGATTTTAGATTCTGGTTCTTAACAAACTTTTCTTTTGAAGTCTTCATTTCAGCAATACATGGTTCAATCCCAATAGATATGGGAATCGCAATGCTGCTCAATGTTCAAATTGTTGAATCTTACATATTTTCAGTCGACAAAAAACAAATGTGAGTCACTTTGCAGTTTGCACACAGCTGATATAGTTATTGCATTTAAAGGGGAATGTCGGAAGAATAAATATTGTTGAAACTAGGAATGTATCTTTTTTCCCCCTATAAAAACAATTGCATAGAACACACCTCTCTCAGTGCCAAAAATCCACTGAAATGGTCAAGTTGAGACACATTAACTTGTTCTCAAAAGTGTATTTATAAGAATCTATGTTTGAATCAGTTTCAGGGATATTTGGAAGAAGGGATTTTGTTCATTTTAACAGATTCTGAGGCTACATGTTACCACATTGCCATCTCAATATCTCTGGGATTGAACCATATAGCCTTAAAAAAGATTTCAAAAGAAAAGTTTCATAGGAACAAGAACCAAAAATGATATTCAGAATCAGATATATTTAATACTTTAAATACAAAAAGTATCAGCTCTACCACTTAAAATCTGTACAATTTTACAATTTACTCATGGAACCATATTGAAATCCCCAAATCTCTGATATATAGACCTAGCAATCTCTGTAAAAAATTAAATAATGATGCTGCTTTTTAAAGTAATTTTTACCCCCCTGTAATTTGGCTCCAAATCTCAGGTGAAAATTGTCCTTTTGACCCCCAACCTTTAAACAGTAGTGTATATTTAGTTTGCATGGTTCCTCTCCACAACCTTATTAGAACAGACTTGCGACCCATTTTTGCGGCCCACCATTTGCCAAAGAGGCAGTTTCTGAGTGACAACATGCTGTGCTTTAGTGCACTACAGTCTTTGAGACCTTTAACTGCTACTGTTATACAACAAAACTCTGCTGCTATACTTACACTATAGAGTGTGAGACCGTCAGCACTGCCGGGTAAAACATCCTCCAATAAGTTATTGTTAAATTCTACAGCCATTAAGCCCACTTTTGTTACACATTCACCGCATTCAGCAATGATTGTGAAGACAATTACTGTCATTCTTCAAATGACCTGTTGTGTGCAGTGTTCCTGTTATTATCTATTATCGGTAAGTCTCAGTTTTTTGAGAACTATTATTGTTTTGTACTTATTCAGCCTATTTATTTGTTGAATACGTCTGTTAACTGTTTAAAGAGCTGCACTTAATCCATTAGTCCATTTATCGCAATACAACATGTCACTTTTTCAGCAGTCTTGGTTCTGGAAGTATTCTTCCCCATTCATTTTCTTGAAAATCAATGTCTTTTTATGCATTGAGAATGACCTGAATATAAATTAAAATGGAGTACAAAACTGTTTATAAATTTATACATAATTTATTAAACATGTAAATCACAATGTTTGGGCTCAGTAAGAAGTTTTAGCGTTTTTGAAAGAAATCTCTTATGCTCACCAAGGCTTCATTTATTTGATAAAAAATACAGTAAAAATGGTAACAGTGAAATATTTGTATATTTTTTTCTATTTTTAATACATTTTAAAATGTAATTTATTCCTGTGATGGCAAAGCTGAATTTTCAGCAGATATTCGTCCAGTTTTCAGTGTCGCATGATTTTTCCGAAATCATTTTTATATAATGATTTGGTGTTCAAGAAACATTTCTTATTATCGTCAATGTTGAAAACAGTTGTGCTGCTTAATATTTTAGTAAAAAAATTGATATTTTTTGTTTTGAATTATATTATGTATAGAAAGTTAAAACGAACCCAAAAAAGTCTTGCTGACCCAAATTTTCGAATGATAGTGTAAATGTGTAAAACAGTTTTTTTCAAAACAGTCGTTGGGAAACAACATTGTCATCTCTCTCTTCCCTTCAGGAGAAGAATCTGGACTGGTTTCCCCGGATGCGGGCCATGTCTCTGGTGAGCTCGGAGGGAGAGAGCGAACAGAACGAGATTCGATCGCTGCACGAGAGATTGGACGTCACTGTCTCTCTCGTGTCTCAGCTGTCTGGCCAGCTCTCTGAGCTTAAAGAACAGGTAACATACAGCACGCCATCCAATGGGACAGCCCGGTTTGACAGAGCAAAACAGTCTTTCCCCTCACAGGGCCTCTGAAGTGTTTACTATTAGGCACTGCTGTGGAAGTGCGTCAGAGCTGGGGTGGGACGGTGCCCCGGGGCGATGTGGATGTTCCGGCTTTGCTCCGCTGTGTCGGATCACTGCCATCACCTGCCTGGCCCACATGTGATTCCGCACAAACAGTTTAACCGATTCACATGACACAGGGAGAGGGAGAACTTTAGGTTTTAATAGAATGAAGTTAGAAAAGATATTGCTGCCCCATGGCTCAGTTTATTTTTTTTGTGTCTGCATGTTTGTTTGACCTTAGACTGCAGAGTTGAACTGTGTTATGTGGAGAAACGCACAAGAACTGCACAGTCATTGAGAATCGGCACTGGTCCAAACCAGTGGGCCAGAAACATTCGAACTAGAACATTTAACCACACCGCGGTGCCCCTCACGTCCTTCTGATTCCTAACGGTCACGAGGAGCGGGCTTACTGTAATTCTCCTGGCAGTGCTAGATGTTAAATAACTTATTAAAGTGATTTCTCCTCCGACAGCCAGGCCTAATTAAACAGATCCTCCACACCTCTCAGCTCCAGCTTGGCTTCCAGCTCAGATGCAGTAGGCCAAATCCCAACTTGTCATGTGTTCAGACAAACAGCTCTCTCTGATTTAGTGTAGCTCACTGTGTTCCACCTCCATTTTCTCACTAGGCCTGTTTACTTAGTAGTTCCCTTTTTTTGTCTGGAACACCCACGGAAAAGGGTACAGTAGTGGCCAAAAGTGATGTGCAGAGGAGATATTTGTTTTGAATGACCCTGCAAGTTCGATTAAACCATCAATATATATATGTATATATATATATATATATATATATATATATATATATATATGTGTGTGTGTGTGTGTGTGTATATTAAATTTAAGGGTAAGAGCAAAACACTAAACTTGATTATTTGGCAAAAAAAGGCAAACTAAAGCAATAGGTTTCATACTAAGAAATAAAATCTGCAACAAAAAAAAGCATAGATAAAAAGCTCACAAGAAAAAGCTTACATTTACTACATCAGTTATTAATATTTTGTTGGTTCTCTCTTGCTTTTATGCGTGTTCATAATTGCTTTGTACGATAGCCTGACCAAAAATGATGTCCACTCAATTTGGCATGGTTCTTTGTGTTATCACAAATAAAACAATTGACTTCAAGCACAACTATGCAATATGCATACAAAATCTTTCATAATATTTGAATAAAGGGTGGGGATATCAGTTTTCCTAGGCCGGACATTACTTTTGGCTACTGCTGTACATGATTTAAACCCAGTGTGTTTGGAAAAGTAAAAAAGGGACCCATGGAACAAGATATTGGTCCAAATGACACTGTTGTAAAGGAACAGTTCAGCCAAAAAATTCTATCATCCTCAAGTTGTTCCAAACTTGTATGACTATTTTTCTTCTGTGGAACAAGACATTTTGAAGAATGTTAGTAACCAAGCAGTTTTAGTTGTTCATTGTACTAAAAAATTACTGAGACGTTTATCAAAAGTCAGCATGACGTTCATGAGTAAAATAAAGCCTGTGGTAAACATAACTTGACGATACTTTGACGTTTTGTTCTACAACATACGCTCCACACACTCACACCTAAAACCGTCTTATTTAGTAACTTATTAGAAACATACATTTTCCAAAAAAAAAAACAGAAATACTTCAAAATTCGCAATTTTCTGTATGGGTGTGTGCAGTTTATGTTGTAGAACATAATGTCAAAGTACAGTCAACTTACTGTATCTTTACCACAGACTTTATTTTACTCATAAATTGGAAAAAACCCATTATAAAAACCCATAGGAAAATCTCGAAGGAACCAGCAGCGAATTAGTCGATCTCATGTGAGTGACAGGTTGCCCCGCCCCCACGCCAGTAAACACGTCAGAGAAGAGAAGTGATGTCGTTGCAAGAGGAAGGGGATGTAATTTTGATTACTTGACTGATAAGTAAACTTGTTTCAATGAAAAACCATCAATTGTGAGCTCTTACACAGAGAATTCTGTTTTTTCACTGTAAATTATAAGATATGTTCTTTAACACTGTACATGAAATGTCTCATTAGATCTACTACAGTTTTTTACTGTAGAGTAAGGGAAGTTATAGTTAACCAATTAACAGGTTTTTACTGTAGTCTTGCAATATTACACGATCTATCTTTTTTTACAGTGTAAAGTTTTTTTTTGAGAGGTGACTCAATTGGCTTCCCTGTTTTGTGTGTGTGTGTGTGTGTGTGTGTGTGTTTATCCACATGTACAGATGACGGAGCAAAGGAAGCATAAACAGAGACGGGGCTTTCTTGCTCCATCACAAATGAACCATCAAGCCCCCCCTGCACTCTGAGGACGAACTTATCACCCCTCCACACACACTCACACACAGATGCTGATGTTCACAACCATGAACAACACTACACTCATGGTGATATCACACTTTACATCATGACATGACAGTTGTCCAGTTAGATGAATAGAAATGACTACAGACTTGAGTGTCATTTCATAAGTGTTTCCTCGTTTAAATCTTATAGATGGAAGACGTTTGTTAATGCACAGAGTGTGTTTATTTGGAAAATCACAAACCCTGGGCTCATGAGGGAATTTCCATTTTCTCCCAGAGGATGCGGCTGTTTTTTTTTGTTTTGTTTTTTGTTTTTTTTCAAGGGTCAAGTATTAACTCCCTCTCATTTTAAGTGTCCTGTCCATAACTGGAGTATTGCTGTAACTCAAAGTGGACTTTAATCTGTGCTGGAATAACTGGAGAGATAAAGTGCCTTTAGAGAGTTTCATAGTTTTTTTATAATTCAAAATTACTTTAATGAAAGATAAAGACTGGAAACATTATCTCATAATCAGACAATCATGTGACTGTTGGGAATGTGTTTGCATCACCTTCTACAAAGACCTAAACGCTAGTCGTAACTCTTAATGACTTTTATTTTGTATTTTTATCTCAGACATGTGACTAGCATGTTTGTGCTCGCCTTATATACAGTTGTACAGAAAATAATAAAGAATTTATATTTGGTATTACAATGCTTAGTTTGACTCTGGATGTTGTAAAGAATGACTGTGACCCAAAATTAAACTCATGTGATTCTCTAGTCTATTCTTTAAACCTTTTAGAAACTCAGATTAAAGTTTGGAGTTAATCCCGCTATTTCCCATTAATTTTATTGTTAGTCATTTCTCATGTATTTTTAAGGACCATTTAACCTTTTTGACTCACTTATTTCTAGAACACAGTTCCAGTAGTGAGATTGAATAAGTGCACTCAATAACGTCCACAATGGTTTCGGACACCCAAATGGCTGTTCCCTCAAATAGTGCCCTATTTAAAGTTTTTTTTTTTTGGCTTTTAGTATGAATATGTTAGCCTTACTGTTATCTATTAGCTAGTGTGCTCCTAAACAATGACAAAATTCGCATTTAGAAGACCAAACCCAATGTTGAAAATTAAAATCAGGTTGATGTCAGAATCGAACGTCAGATTGACGTCAATCTCCAAAAAAAATGTTTTGTGGTTGAAAATCGGGTTGACGTCAGAATCCAACATCAGTCTGTCCGACGTTGAATGTTGACGTCAATCTGACATCGGGTTCTGACGTCAACCAGACTTTCATTTCCAACCAAAATGCAATCCCTCCAACCAAAATCATCCCCTGACTGACGTTACTACTTTCTACTCAAGGATCTTGACAGAAATGTAGTGGAGTAAAAAGTACGATATTTGTCTTTTAAATGTAGTGCAGTTAAAATAAAAAGTTTCCAAAAAAATAATACTCAAGTAAAGTACAGATACTCAAAAAGTGTACTTAAGTACAGTACTCAAAGTAAATGTACTTTATTACTGTCCACCTCTGCTCATGTACACAATTTATTTGTGTTCTCATAGCAAGTGGTTACGTTTGTAAATCAAAGTCAATTTAACTGAAATGTTTGGTTAAACCAAAGTCTTAAGTAAGTGTCGGGGAAAGTTACTTTTAAAAGTAATGCATTACAATATTCCGTTACTCCCTAAAAAAAAGTAACTAATCACGTTACTTAATGTTACATTACTTTCGCATTAGTTTTTCTCACCTGGACTGGGGTTGTTTGTTTGTTTTTTAATAACAACCACAAAAAAGTTATACTTTTGGTAAATGTAAATGCCTTTTCACTCCAAAGGTGAAATGAATAAGCCTCAGGCTGAAGAAAATGCAAATCACAAACTAACCTTTTGCAAAAAAAGCCAATGTTTTGTTTACCTAAAGTCATTATTGCTTATTAATTTGGTTGAATTGGATCATCGAAGGTCAGCAGCAAAGACATTGGTTAATAAATTGAGATTAAATACATAAAGTATATTTGTGTAATTTAACATTTAATTGTTACAGGTTTGCATAATCAGAATTTGCATTTCACTGTTGTTATTCACTTTGAACAATAGTGGATCTGTTTTTGCGCAAGTGAGATGAGTAAATGCATGCCGGAACTCCATCATATTTACACAGCGCCTCTGCACCTTAATCTTGATTTCTCTCAGCATTGGGAGAAGAGAGGTGTCAGTCAATAAATGGGAAAACAAAGTAACTCGGATATTTTGTTGGAAATTTAAAAGCAATGCGTTACTTTACTAGTTACTTGAAAAAAGTAATCTGATTACATATTGTGTCGATAAGGATTGTTGGAGTAATTTTGCATCAAAAAACATCCGTTGATTGCTTAAGCTACAGTATTGATTTAGGGTCCAAGACTCTGCCTAGTTTCTTCAGAGTACAAAGACCCATGTCTGCTCGTGCCTTCACTCTGGCACGGGTTAAAATTAGCCCCTGACGGCTCCATTATAGCTCACAGCTGTCACTAAGCAGGGGAAAGTCCAACATGTCTGGAATGCACCATCGGGGACCAGAAGAGAGTAAGTTGGATAACTGCCACTCTTACTAAATGGCCACTCTTACTAAATGTCCCCTCTCACACTGATCGCACTTCTTTCTATCTAGAAGCAAATGTCATAGACATAGCATTTATTCAATGTTTTATCATTTTGTTCATCATTTGTAAATCCAGTCTCCCCTCAGAATGCATTTTAATGACCATTGATCCCTCCATAAGACTTAACACCGTCATTCTCACATTTCCATCATTCAGGTGTGCGCAGTTGGTGAGGCAAGACAGTGTACACCATCCTGCATAAACACACTCATTAATCTAAATATAGCACCCTCCCTTCCTTCTTTCTGCATGTGACTGTGCGTGTTGTTGTCATGCTGGTTGGTCTGAGAGCAGATGAGATCTGTCACATGAGCTGGTCTCGGAGAGGCGAGAGATCACCCCTGCAGCACTCTTTCCAGAAAACACTGCAAATCTGAGGGGGATTTTTCATTTGACTCAGTGTTCCTGCTTAATCGAATAGTGTGCGGAGTGACTTGCTGAAGTTCTGCAGGAGAGACAAAGAGATCAAAGCCCTCAAAGAGATCTGGCCCTTTTTTATTTTGTGGAATGAAAAATATGTTTTTCAAATGTTCACACTACTCTTGTCCATAGAATGAAAGTTAATTGTCATCAAGCTAAAACAAAATACATAAAATCGATAGCTTAAGTATACCATATATAGATTTTTAAATGTATTTATTTATTTCCAGCAAGGAGGCATTAAATTAATACAACTTTGTAATATTAGAAAAGATTATTCATAAAAAAATCATGGAAAAAATGTATCAAGGTTTCTACAAAAATATTAAGCAGCACAACTGTTTTCAACATTGATGATAGTAAAGAAATGTTTCTTGAGCACCAAATCAGTATATTAGAATGATTTCTAAAGGATCATGTGACACTGATTGGAGTAATGATGCTGAAAATTTGATTTGAATTCATCGCAACTATATAATAGCAATTTATTTTTAATAAATGGTGGATGTATTATCTCGGCAAAGGAGAAGTGCTCACTTACACAGATTTAGACAGATTTGTGAACAATATTTGAGAGAAATGGGCCTTATGTGTACATAGAAAAAGTCTTAGATCTTTGAGTTCAGCTCATGAAAAATGGCGGCAAAAACAAAAGTGTTGCGTTTATAATGTTGTTCAGTGTATTTAAACAGAGAAAAGCATTCCTGCACAATTGTTATGCAAAGTCAATATTATTACAAGAATAATGTAGTAATATAAAATAACAAAGACTTATTTGTGTCAATGGCAGGGTAAACAGTGATACTTCAATTTGTGGATGTGATCCAATGATGGCATAGTTTGGCAGCATGAGAAAAACACATAAGTATGAAATTCAGTTGATCATTTTTAAAGGACATGCAATTGGATGATAAAGGAGAGAGAGTTATGTAAATGCCTTTTATTAGAAATCAGCTCAAAGGAAAGATGAGTCATACAATGCTTACATTTATGAGTGGTTTTTTTTTCCTATGCCGAAGCATCATGTTGCATCTCTTCCCAACACCAGACTGAAGGTGCCTTTAAAGCAACAGACTCTTTTAACACATCAAGCAGCCGTCTTCCTGTTGGCAGTGTTCAAATCACTCCTTTTCATTTGCTTACAAGTTTCATTGACAACGAGTTAAGTACAGACTGAGATTTTTTGGATTGATTGTCAAGTTTCGCTCAGATGTCACCTTGCCATAAATATGCAATAGATATATGTAAAATAAAAAGGTTAAGCATGTACCCTTCCATTGAACGTACTATCTGTTTGTCTAAATACCCCTTTAATCATTTCTGACTGCTGTGTACACTGTGTTGTTGTTTTTTTACAAGTTCTCTAGACAATTCTACAGTTAAAGTACTGTATTTATTTTGGTATGTTTGTTATATTTTAAAAAATTGACACCTCTTCCAATATAAAACCATACTGTATATATAGTCAAAAATCTAAATTTCTAATTTCTCTGTTGCATGACTAAATCTAACTGATCGTTATAAGCTAACAAGTTTTACTAAAAATAATACAAAGAAAATGCAAAACATATAATATGTATTTATGTATGTATGTATATATTAGTGCTGTCAAATCGATTAAGCGTGATTAATCGCATAATATAAATATTTGTTTATATAATATGTCTATGATTATATTTATTTAGACATGTTATATATATGTGTGTGTGTATGCATATGTGTATATATATATATATATTTATATATGTATACACACACAGACACATATATATGTATGCTGTACATTTTTTTGCATCAAAGATTAAAATACTCTCCTTGGCAGTGGTAACCAATGTAGAAAAATACAATGAGTCTAAAAAATGCATAAAACTTTCCAAAATATTGTAATATGGCAATACAAACCTAGACTCGTTCAATTGCTTTGATAAAAGGTCACATGGCAGATAACTCCCACTGGGGCAGATATTGCAGCAAACTAGTTGTTTCTTCTCTAAAGGCACAAACACTCCCACGCGCCACATGTTTACTTCTCGACAGAAATCTCTCGGTGCCCTAAACTTTCTGCCAATTCTGGGCAGAAGGAGATCCCATCTGTAGCCCAGCGAAAAACACCTGGTACCTGTGCTTCCAGATGAGGAAAGCCCCCAGCAGACAGATGATCGCTTGGGCCAGATTCAGCAGCATCTGCAGAAGGTAATACATCGGTAGAGTGCTTACGATGGCACTGCAGTCTGTCACACCTCTGTATGTGAAAGTGCGGGCGATGGGGTCCTCAGAGTCCAGGGAGCACACACAGTCCTCCTCCATTTCCTTGCAGCTGTACCTGTTGGTCAGGGCGTAATGGTAGCACTGGAATGCGATGACCAGTACGGAAATGACCAGCCCCATAGTGCACAGGAAGAAGTACAGGAGCTGGGTAGAAGTCATTTGTGATGATTAAGGCAGGGAGATGGAAACAAGATTTTTCTAAAATGCCTATACTTTTAAAATTTAAAACCAGCTCAGTGTCTTGGTGACTCAGGAATGTTACTGGCAATATCTATGTTCCATTAAATATAAAAAAATATGCCTAATTAAAGAGACAGTTCACCACGAAATGTTAATTTTGTCATTAGCACAACATACAAAATGTATTTCTTATGTGAAACACAAAAGGAGATGTAGGCATAATGTTTACCATACGATTACAATGGATAGTGATTTTAAATGGCAAGCCCCATGCAAAAAAACAACAACAACGCATCATGCGAGTATCATGAATGTGGTCTTGTATTTTGTGGCTTTTTGTGTAAATAATGTTAAATCTGCAGTGGCACCACACCCTAAAGGTTCCAAAAGAGGGTTTAAGCAGCGATGTTATAGAAGAACCACTTTGGGTTTCCCAGAGAATGTTTCGGTGAACAGTTCTTAAAATGGTGAAGAAATTGTTTATTATCTGAAGGTTCCATGGATGTTAAAGGTTCTTCATGAAACCATCAATGCCAATAAAGAACCTTTTTTTAAAAAGAGTGAATGGCAAAGAGACGCTTGGACATTGCACCTATCATATCCTTTGTGTTTCATGGAAGAAATAAATAAAATAATAGTGTGTTGGAATGACATGATGGTGAGTAAAAGATCTTGAAATAATTTTTCATTCAGTTCAAATATGATGATATGTAGATTTTTTAAATTCTAGACCTGTTGCTATAGCTAGAAGTATCTTGCTCTCGGAGCTAGATGTACTGTAGCACCTTTGTGAGTTTTAAAGTCTATGTATTTACATACAGTATGAGGGGGAAATTGTAATTGTCAATTTATTCAAAAGCTGCGTTTATTTTGCACCTTTATGATGAACTGAACCGATGTTCTCTCATCAGGCACTCTGGTGATGCAGAAGAGGATGAATCCCAGTAGAGACACCACACACATCTGCAAAACACGAAAATACAGTAGAGAAATGTGAATAGACTTGTCACTCAGACCCCAAATGTACCAAAAATAATTGAGTTAGAGGGTGGGTCACCATTATCATGTGCAACTCACAGTCTGTTGCTGAAATTTTTTGTCATTGTTGCCATGAACACATACCAGTCACTGGATTGATCTAATCTTATTTGCAGTGCAGCAGAGCTGTGTCTGCCAGGCTTGTCATGAGCCAACCATAACCCTCATTGTAATCAGCATTGTGCAACTCAGCATTGAGCTGTCATCTGATAATATATTGACTGCTGCAGAAAATTGAATAGCTTGACCCCCCCCCCCCCCCCCCTTTTTTTTTCCTTTGAGCCCTCCATGATATCTTTATCTCTCACGCTTTTTATCTCTCTCTTTTCTTCTGTCTCTCTCTCTCTCTCTCTCCCTCTCTCTGTGTGTTTTCCCCGCTTATTTCTCAGCGTGATTGGAGTCTTGTGACTAACGTGTGGTATCTAATTTGATTGTTTTTCCCAGGTTCTGAGGCAGAGAAGTCTTGGTGACCTCAGCGTTTTTCTCTAGGAACAGTAGCCCTCTCGTGAGGCCTAAACTTGAGATCTCTGATCTATATTGCTCCAATAAAATGTGTGCGTTTTATGATTCTGAATTTGTGTATTCAACATAGCCGTCGCTTTATGTTTTATTGCCACATTAGCTAATGTTTTACATAATAAAAGTGTTGTTGGGGGTTGTTTGGGGGGTGTGTGGCAGTCAGAATTGAACAGAGAATGCTTTTTATTTTTCATTTCGATTTCTTGATTTGAATTGAGGCAGCAAACAGGATGCAAAACTGCAATTTGAATTGAAATGTAACATTTTAACAACTAAAAGCAAAGTTGGTAACACTTTTAGTTAACCACATTCATCTTAATGTTAATTTCAATACTAATATATTATTAATATCAAAAGTTGTTTTGTAGTTGTAATATTTTTTGTGATGTTATTTAATGGACCTGGGCTAACATGAGCTATACAAAAAACAGTTGTACTAAAGTTGAACAAAGGGACAGTTCACCTAAAAATGAAATTTCTGTCATCATTTACTAACCGTCATGTTGTCTGAGTTTCTTTCTTCTGCTAAACACAAAATACGATATTGTTAAGAATGTTGGTAACCAGAGAGTTGATGATAGATAGCCATTGACTTCCATAGTTTGGATGTCAATGGGTCCTATCAACTGTTTAATTACCAACATTCTTTAATATATCTTCTTTTTTGTTCAACAGAAGAAAGAAACTCATACAGGTTTGGAACGACATGAGGGTGAGTAAATGATGACACAATTTTTATTTTTGAGTGAACTATACCTTTAATACTGTAACAAATGCATTACAGTTACACAAACTTAAATTAAATAATGTAATTTCTATTATATTCATCTTAAAACTGATGCATGCAAAGATATTGTTCTGTATTTCAGACCATGTTATGTTTTCGTGACTACGTGACTGAACATGCATGTCTGCACTCAGGGATTGCTTTGAGCTGGCTTGAATCTTTTGAACAATCGTTTGCTATTTATAAGTTTGATCTTACTCTCTTGTGATTCTCAAATAAACACAACTGTAGTATTTTTAGGATTTATTTAGCTGAGGAACAGCATTCAGACTGCAGGAAAAAGTGGCCCAAATCTGATTTTTAATGTGACTTTTTCCATTACAGTGTGAACTGCACAAACCACATGGCAACTGATTTTTTGATTTACCGGTAAGCCACTTCCATACACTGTAAAAAAATCGGTTAAATTTACACTAAAAAAACGGCAGCTGGTTGCCAGAAATTTTCCATAAAAAATACGATAGTAACATTTTAGGTTTTACAGATTTAACTTAAATTTAATGTACAATACCATATTAACTGATACAATGTTAATATACCAATCTACTGAAGTTTTTTACTGAAGTATTTTATAACTTTGTAATACTGACAGACACCAAACACAGTGGTGATGAGAATCACATGATAATTCAAAGCCTATCGCAAGCAGTTTTTCCACAAGTTGAGAAGGTCAAAACTAAGCTAAAGGAGGTGCACAATGTTATTCACACAAACACTAAACACCATCATTGTAACACACATGACATTAAAAATATGCAATAAACATTAATTTACCAACATTAGATGTTACATAAAAACTTAAATGTACATAACTTATAGGAAAAACAAAAACTAAGAAGAAACAGTTATTCAATGAAAATACATAAAATGTGAGGGTCTTGCAGGGAATTCTGGGAATGTCCACTTACAGTTTTTCACTGTAAATTATACAAAGACTTGTTCTTTTTCACTTCCAAAAACGTTAACGGTATTTTACTGTAAAATTACATTAAATGTATGGTTCGATCTATTACAGTTATTCACCATGTACCGAAACTTTCTGTTAACCGTTCTGTTAACTTAACTGTTCTTCAACGTAGCATTCTTTTACCGTTAAAATCACAATCAGTTTTTACAGTGTAGCCCGGACCTCAGTCTGAACAGTCATATCATGCTACTTTTATGACTTTTCCATAAGTTTTAGGATGACAGCTTTACACAAGCAAAACTTTAGGGGTCGTATCATAAACATTGAAATATCATCTCCTCGTGCTTGTCTTTGTCCTTCTTATCGCCTGTGCATCACCTTAGAAATTAACAAATAACACTGACTTCAGTGGCCTTCCCAGTAAACGTGCTGTATATGCAGGCTTTGTTTTTGTTCTTTTGTGAATGCGAGCCAGTTCAGGATCGGGATCAGTTCACACTTGAATCTGATATTTAAAACACATTTTTAGAAAGACAAAAAAAGCCTTGCAGTGTGAACGTATTATTTTTGTACTTGGATGCGCACATGCTCTCTCTAACAGCATGCTTATATGCTTATGTACAGTACAAGGCTGTGTGGCCAATGAATCTGATGTGATGGCCTCATGCATGAAAGAGTAAAACAAGGCATGCTGGGAGTAGAGGGAGAGGTTGATGAAGAGCAAAAGGAAGCTTACAATGATGCCGGCCCAATGGGGCGTCTCCCTGGCCAGCAAAGAGGAGCTAATGGCAACCATGAGGAAGGCCACCCCTGCTACTGCGATGCCCAACAGAAGCTGGAACAGAGCGACCAGCAAAGGAAAGCGGCAGCCACAACATGTTTGGACATCCTCCAGTAATGGGCCTTCAGGTTTTGCTTTTCCCTTCTTCTCATTGGCAGGGGTTGCGTTGCCTCCTCCAGGCGACCCCTTCGGACTCGTCCCCGACCCCATAACTCCTCCTGTCTCGTGCTGAGATTCTAAATCTTCCTTTGAGGCCGACTGGATGTTCTTGCTCTCGCCCTCTATCTGTTTGTCCTTTTTTTCTTTCTCGCCTTCCGTCTCTTTTGCTCTCTTTAGCTAGACTGTTCCTTCAAGCTGCCTGCCGCCCCGCTTGCCCTGCCCTGCCCTTCCCTCCCTCCTCACTGGAGGCTTCTCTCCCTACGCGATCCCTGCTCGCTATTCGGAAGCAGAAAGGGCTCTGAACTAATATGGAAAACATTTGGAGCAGATTCCACAAGAGCCACATATAGAGCACAAGGAGAGGAGATGGAAAGGAGGGAGGGTGTGGAAAGGAGAGGGGAGACATAAAGGGGGACTCCAACACACGACAACTAATAGACTCCCTAAAACTAAACAGGAAACAGGGATCTTACTGAGAGAGCAGAAACAATTCTTGTCACTGGCAAACATGTGGGCGAGTGTTTGAGTCCTGCCAACTTCCTGCAACATACTGTGTAGACTACAGCCTGGAGTTAGTCACATGATTTTGATGAAGTTACGTGATCCGCGGGCATGTGAGAGGGTTACAGTTAATCTCTTATGAATATTATGAGAGAGAGAGTAGATATTTCACTTTATGTTAATTATGGAGATTCATTAACTACATGCATGACACATTTCTTATTGAATATGTCTGTATTCACCTAGAGCTTAAGTAATACTTTTTTTTCCTCATTTTATATTTCATGCTCTGATTTTAATGGGTTCATCAGCTGAAGTGTTCTGAAGGCTGGGTATTGACAGAATGTGGTCTATTTTCAGCCACACTATATTGAGAGCTTATTCTATGTGCTGTTGTGTAATGTCACACCTCGTCTTATATCATGTAGGCATATAAGCAAAGCAATCTCAGTAGATTTTATAGATGTCAATTCATGCTCAACATGCTGCACAAAACTCTAGAAACGTTTCCATTATAAAGTTGCAAATACCATAGCAGACAAATTGAAAAACAAATTGAAACAGTTCATTTCGTTTAAAATAAATACCAGATAATCATAACTGTCCATTTGCATTTAACAGATTACTAATACTTACTGATAAGAAGAAAATTTTATTGACATCAAGCATAATTATGACCCCACCCCCCACCAAAAGAGGTATTATCATCTTAGACAAATAGTTAGAATTATATTTGACAAACCTGATAAACAGCCTATATGAAGGCATTTTGATAATGCATTTTGAATGTTTGTTTACTTTAAAGTATGAAATATTTTTGTTGATGTTGTTTTTTCTAAAATGACAAAAATTATTTTGTGTTGGTTAGACTATAACTATTTGAATTGTCTTTATATAGAAACATTTAAATGTTATTAATAATACTATATTAAGTACTGGCATTTGATATTTACATGTGTAGATATTATTCCTGAGACTTAAAATGCAATTATTTTAATGCTTTAGAGCGATATGCTGAGGATTATTTTTCAGAGTCTATTCAGCAATGAACTGACAACTTTCAATCCCCATTTAATTCCCAGACTCTCGAGCTGGTGCATTTACACGTGAGTGTGCGCGCGGTTCCTGCCTGGTGGAGGCGCGCGTGCGCGGTAGTCGCCACGAGCAGACTGAGTGCTGGGCAAAGTGGCAGCTCAGGCGAGCGCACACACACTTCATCATTCAGAGGTGCTGTGCGAGACCGGACACAACGCACTGACGCTCCGCTGATACTGGATTAACCAAACCTGATTGTAAAAGAAGCGAACAAGAAAGTGGGGCAAAGTTATGGATGAAAGAATACCTAGAATGCAGGGCAGACAGTTCCTGGATCACGCGGATTTCTTGGGGTAATTTTATGTTCGGTTGTTTTGTTTTTAATTTTGTTTCAAGTAACGTTACTATTTTTTTAATGTGTGTTGAGATTGAAATAGTGTTTTCTTTGTATAGGGTTGAATATTCGTCCCTCTACATGTGTAAATCCAAAAGAGGGATGAAGAGAGAGGAAGGAAAGGTAAGCAAACTGTGGACCCGTGAGGGAAACGTGATGTCCGTCAGGTTCACGTAACACCTCGTTATTAAGAATTTGAGTGATAATTATTACTTTAAGAACTTTTTGCAATGGCTGCTTCCCATTCACAGGACGCGTACAAGTTACCACACAGACTGATCGAGAAAAAGAGGAGGGACCGAATAAATGAATGTATTGGGCAGCTGAAAGATTTATTACCCGAACATCTCAAACTTACGGTAAAATCACCTGAATTTTTTTTAGTCTTGTTAAAATGTGTTTTGTACATTTATATTAGGGAATGCATGAAATTAGCGAAATCCTATAAATGTTCGTATCGTCTTACAGACTCTTGGACACTTGGAAAAAGCGGTAGTTCTTGAGTTGACGCTGAAGCATTTGAACGCTTTGACAGCTGTCACAGAGCAACAGCACCAGAAGATCATCGCTTTGCAGAACGGTAAATTACATAATATGCAACCCACACAATACAACCTGAGAAACATCTATACCACATGAAGTAAAACAGAGTAAATGTAGCTTAAACACTAACATAACTGCACATATGAACGCATAATTATGTGTATTTTATATTTTATCTTATTTATCTGAATATGTCACGTGTTTTTATATATTTAAATCTTATATATTTATATCTGTTTTGCATCTATCTATCTATCTATCTCTATCTATCTATCTATCTATCTATCTATCTATCTATCTATCTATCTATCTATCTATCAATCAATCAATCAATCAATCAGTGATCTATCTATCTAATCTATGTAAAGTTTATTTCTATGTATCTGTCTGTCTATCTGTCATTTTTCTGTTGTATATGACAGGACTTTGTCTTTGTTTTATGACAGGTGAGCGATCGTTAAAGTCCTCCCTCCAGGCTGACTTAGACGCGTTCCACTCAGGCTTTCAAGCATGTGCCAAAGAAGTCCTGCAGTATCTGAACAAGGTGGAGAACTGGACGGCGCGTGAGCAGAGGTGCACGCGACTCATCAACCACTTACACAAAGTTTCCGTTCAGTTCCAATCGGGCGCAGGGATCCTGCAGCAGCAGCAGTTGCCAGGCGACGACGCTCCAGAGCGGGACACGCAGAGAGACACACAAGCCAACTGCGTCCCTGTCATCCAGAGGACTCAGAACCTCGAGCTGAACGAGAACGACACAGACACTGACAGCGGATACGGTGGAGAGGCGGAGAAAGGCGATGGCAAATGCGAGAAAGGATGTGACACAGCGAAAGGAGTTAAGATCAAGCAGGAGTTCGGAGACGAACGTGTCACCAAAAAAGCCAAACTGAACTGGTCTGCGAACGGTGCATCTGATTCTGTCAATACCCGACCGGACGTGGCGCTTATGAACTCTTTAATGGGAATGACGGGTGTTGGTGGACAACAGACTCCCTTTTGCATGCCGTTTTACTTCATAAACCCGTCCGCAGCAACATCGTACATGCCTTTGTTTGATAAAAGTCATTTGGAGAAGTTGGTGTATCCAGCGGCTGCGGCGCTGACCACACCGTTCCCGTGGCTTTACCCCGGGATTCCCACTCACGCCTCCACCGCAGCTGCGGCCGCCGCTGCCATCGGTTTCCCCGGTGTGTGTGCCGATAAAACCTCCGGATTTGATGCAGCATCCTCAAAAGATGACGAGCCGCTGTCTCCTGATGGCGACCTGTCCAGCGACGCCGACCTGGCCTCTCCTGTGTCTGGGGACCATGGCTCAGAGAATGATGCCTGTCATCAGTCCCAAAGAAATGAAAATGATGGTACATAAAGCTGGTCCTTTTGACCGTTGAGTGCACACTAGTTTGCTTGTAAAATTGCTATTTATCTGTTTATCTTAATTTAATTGTCATTGAGTATTTAGTATAGTGTTTCTATGGATTTCCAAGCAAAGGCTATTCTTTTATTGTTTTTGTTTGTATTATTATAATTATTATTAGGATTCAAAATTTCACAACAAACTGGTTTATCAGAATGGGGAGAATGGGGGACGTTGTAACAGCCAGTGCCTTTTGCACTGATTCCTTGAGATATTTGAATGAAAATCCAATTGACTGCAGCCACTTTTATGTCCTTTATGTCTCGCCATTTAATGGCATATTAGTATTGACTGAAAATGTGTGAAATCTCAGACTTTGCTCTGGAGTTTTTTGGGTCTTTTATTTTTTTTTATTTTTGACGAAGAAATGTAGTTTAGTGCAATACAAATGAATCATCTTTAAGCTAAAGAACGGCACTTATCCTAGCTGAGTTTTTTTTTTTTTTTTTTTTTTTTTTTTGTGAAGATTTGGAAGTCACATATTGGACTCTTGGATGTAATGTTTGATATTGACCTCAAGCAGGCTGGTGTGACTGCTGCAGTATTTGTCAGATATAACTTTATATTATAGTATGACTGGATTCCAGTCCTATTTCGCTCTTTTCAATGTTCAGTGCTTGAAAGAGTTACCTACATACCTCAACATACCGTAGAGTTTGGGCCACGACTCATTTCTTAGAGATGCTCCTCTGGTAGGGGTGGTGACGAAATGTTTCGACCGATTTTAATTGGACAAATGGTGTGAGCAACAATCCTCTGATGTAATGTTACAGCAGCCCCCGTCTCTCTCTCTCTCTCCCTCTCCCGAACAATTGTTCCGAATCACTTGTTGTGAAGGAAATCAGCACTCCGGATGAGAATGGCGGGACCAATCACCTGTCAATCATCACTGAGAGTGCTTTGCCAACAATCTGACATCATTGTCCTGTGTCACCTCTAACAAAAATATACAAGGTATTATAGCACCTTATGGAACTTTGATATTGAATGTAATCTGTGTTCTTTTGGTAGATATAAAAGTTTGTACTGTATATATTCTGATAAAAGTAGTTATTTAATCCAGAGGTAAAGTGCACTTTTTCTTGCCTTCTCAGTTTCCTATAACACAATCCTCACTCTTCGTTTTTAACCCGATGCCCTTTGAACTCAAACTATGATGTATGTCTTTCTTAAGGAAATCTTCTTAAATACAAGGCAAGTGTTGGAATATATGTATGACATCATACTCTTGAGCTAGCATAAACAAACAAACAAACATGTGAGCTGGCTCATTTTAGTCTGTAGTAGGAGAGACAGCAGTTGAAAAGTATGTAAGGTAAGAGATCTGTGATTATATCAAATGTGTTTAGCCTTTTCTGAAACATTGTCACTATTCATGACCTTGAAAAAGCTAAATGGGTCATGCTGTGTATTGTACACATGTTGTGGAGCACTGTAAGATGACATGAATAAACATGTTAACAGACTTTTTAGATTGGAAAGATCTTACAAATCAGGATGGAAGGCTCTTGAGTTTTATTGAATGTGTTTATTTTTCTAGGCCTGGGTTTATTAATGCATAGGAACAGTGATGTACCAGCTGCCATTTATTTCTGCATTGTAACACATTTCATTGGCCCTATAGTGTCTTTGCCTCAAATGTCATTTGCCTGTATATAGTTTGTGAATATGCTGTATGTTTAATGTTCATGTTGTAGAAGAAATCTATGGATTTTTTTAAAGGATACACTGAGAGACTGCTGCACATTTCCTTAATGCTTTACACATTTGCTGTTTGAAATTATGCAGCTCAGTTGTCAAATAAAAATAAGCTCATGTAAACAAAATGATATCATCCCCCTCATTCATTTCAGCACCGATATGCACATCATATTCATATAAGCTTATTACACAATATAACACTTAAATAGAGTGACGGAATCATTCAGAGTTCATTGCAGTCAGTGTTATTTTCAATGTGAACCACCCAGAACACCCACTTACCTACAGCTGACATCAAGAGATGGCTTCATTTATGCATATTTAACATAACCTTTCGCTATTTAGTCAAAGGCAGCCAGGAAATCTAAAAATCAGTTTAGTCTGAAACTGGATACTACCTATAAAACTGGTACGAAACCTATAAAATGACCTTTTATATTAAATAATGGGATCCTTTTTGCTTATGTTGGGATGTTTGTGTTGAGAACCAAAGAATGAGTCAGCCTGAAAATCAGCTGACATGAGATTCATAATGTTGGAATGTTGAACAACCAAATTTAACATGTGATATGAATCTGTAAAACAAGGAAGCTAACCACAGACATACAGTACACTACATTCTTAGACAGAAAAATCTGCAAATCATAGCTTTGTGTGAAATAAAAAGGATAAACCAACAGCAAGAGCTCGTCTACTACATGCTTATATAAACATGTAGCTATAGATTTCTGGAAGTATTATGCAATAGAGATGTGATAAATGGTGTTATTTCAGTGGTTGCACTTGCTATTTATCTGTTTATCTTAATTTAATTTGTCATTGAGTATTTAGTATAGTGTTTCTATGGATTTCCAAGCAAAGGCTATTCTTTTATTGTTTAGTTGTTTACTTCTTCAGGACACCCATGTTGGAGATGTGTGAAGTGATAAGAGCGCATTCGGTTTTACATTTCCGCATTCTGTTATGCTGAACAAGTTCAAGAACAAAAACTTTGTTGCAAATTTGTGGAATCTGCTGTCAGTGTCCAGACGGAACTCTATTAGCACATTCTCAGACTGGAGCGAGAACATTATCGAGCTCACACTGACCTCTAGTGATAAAACTGTGAAGACACATGTAGTTTATTAAACAGTTTCAAATAGTGGTGTATCCAGGTTAACTGGGACAGATTTTGCTATGAGATGACTGGGAAAACTGTCTCAATAACCTGAATTCACCATGTGTGTCGTCTTGTTGAAAAAAGGGAAAAGGTAAACTGTGTAAACTGTGATAATTAAAGCACACAAGTATTTCACGGTTTAGCGCTTTACAAGGAAGCGAAGGTGGGCTATATTATTCTCCACAATCCTGTGTGTAGCCTGCATTTGTTAAATAGAAGGGAAAAAAAACAAAAGTTAAACCCTAAAAGATCTTAGTTTATATCTATGAGGATTTTATTTCAAAAGTTGCCTAATTGAGATTTATTAATATAATAATTCAGGCATTAGAAGAATAAAAATCAATAAATCTCTTTTAAATGGACAAATTAATAGACATTTCAAACTATTTATTTAACTCATGTTTTGAAATGAAGTTAAATAAAATAATATTTTAATCATTTATTTTTTAATTGAACAATAAATTGACATAGCCTATTTAAAGAGGTTTATTTACTTCATGTTTTAAAATGTAGTTCAATGAAATAATAAAATAGTAAACACATTTTACATTATTGTAAATTCTAGTAAAATAACAATAAATAAACAGTTTTTTATGTCTATCTGTCAATATGTCAAATTGTCCATTTTAAAAGTGATGTAGGCTACAGCTTGAAGTGTAAAGCTTGTTCTCATCCGCAGATATGGCCTATTTATGAATTAAATTGTCTTATGTCTTTTTTTTCTGATCCTGTCGCCCCCTTTAATGGACAGCATTAAGTATTACGGCCTTCATTGCTCAGATATCGCTTTTTAGGGAAAGTAAGTCTTACCAGTTAGAAAAGATATAAGCGAATCAGACTAGTCTGAAGGTCTGAGCTGAGTCTGGTGAAGCATAAGTTCTAGGTGGAGACTGGAGTCAATTACTCTCATAATAATAAATAATAATAATGTTTAAATATGCTGGCTTTCTCAAGCCAACAGGTTAATAAAAAAGCCTCAGAGAAACATCCACCTGTAGACTGAGAGTTTGGAAAAAGAGACTATAACCGGGCCCATGCGAAAACAAGGCTAAATATCTGAAGGGCTTTAAAATCAGCGCGATTTACTGCAATCGTTTTTCCCCTTAGTTGGTCAGAAGAACAAAAGTGGATGTTACTTACTTGTTCAGATGACATTTTAGGGTGAAAATTATTATGTTGGTCAAACTTCCAAAAAGTAGAATCTGTGATTCTTAATGACAGCATCCACACCAGCGCGGTGACTGACAGCTGCACATTCTCCGTTAAAACATTGGATTCGTCAGCGCTGTGCGTGCCGAGGTAGGCTACAACTCACGTAAAGTTGATAATTCCGCGATGAATGCAATTGCAGATTTCGATCAGAGATGGCGACAAAGAGGAAAAATTGCAGCTTGTAGTTTGTAATACAATTGTATTTGTTTCATAATAAAACTAACACAATTTTAAAGCATGCATGCTGTGCTCTTCAAAGGGATTTAAATTACCCAAAATCCTGCTAATTTTTGTCAGTATTAATGTACGTTCACTGATTCTAGCTTCTCTCTTTTCTGTCTCTTTCTTTTCATGTGAACTGAGTAGGCTATGCTTACATTCATAAATATAACCTTTATTCAATTTTCTAAATTATTAATAGGCCTACACGTGTGTGTCACACATGCTTACCTGCCTTTTGATGTAAATATGTTACGGACATGGGTACACAGTTAAGCCTTTTATTGATTTGTATTTCCACTTCACTTTTATCCAAAGAGACGGAACTATTTGTACTGTATATCACTGGGAAATACATCATACAATGCTAAAATAATCTGTCAGTAAAGGGGTCGCCTGCGAGTCGCATGCAGCACGAATGATGTGACCAACAACATGTTTCTGCTTCAAATATTATGCGCAGTTAACAGTAGGCCTAAATGTTGGTTTCAGACATTATTTTATTAAATTGCATTGTCAGTGCACTCGTAGGCTATAGGTGAAGGGTATGCGATGATGTGGGGCTATTTTAATTCCAAAGGCCAAGGGAACGATCTTATCAGGATGCATGTATCCTGGATCCATGAAATAACTGGCCTTTAAAAATAAAAATCTGCCTGCCTCTATGCTATGGAAATTTAACATAGGGGTGTCCTGATTTAAATGCCCCCTGTATTTTAAGGAAGAACATTTATTTATCCACTACGATATATTATTCATTCACAAAGAAAATTGGTGTCCTTAAAGGTTGGATTTTTCCTCTTTTTTTTTTAAATTAAGGCATTAAGATCAATTAACAAAAAAAATATTTTTTTATTCCTCTTTTTAGTCAACTTTAGCATGGGTGTGTTCAATTATGCTAAGCACTATATATGTAGGTAAATATATTTTATTCATACCTATTTGTATTTAATATATTCGACCAAATTCAAATGTGATTATTTTGATTTAATTACATTTATTCCGATCAAAGAGTCGACAGATTAATCACCAGTAAACCAGAAGTTTAATCTTCTTACGTCCGTGTCTAATAAACATTTTCTCAGAGCCTTAATTTAATTGCGCAGAATCAAGCGCAGCCTTGATGTTCTTCAACGCATCATCACATGACGGTGAGCAAAAGTGCTCGGCAGTACCATCACGTCAGCTGACTGCAGCCGTTTGTCTTATATCAGATCAACATAGATCACACAACAACACACTCTCAACAGACAGATACTACTCTTCAGATGCGTTGACAGATCCCGAAGACTCGCCAACATGAGAATCGCCTGTGTGCTGCTAGCTGCTGCCTTTTTGTGGACGTCCGACGCGATTGTTCGGTAAGGTCGAACAAACAAACTTAACAATAACAACACAATCCGATCATTATCGTACAGTGTGCCTTGTAAACATCGTGTGTGATCATTGTAGTTCATTTACGTTAGTTGCACTTACTAGTTTGTTTTAATAATATTTTATCCAGTTAATTAAACAGATTATAGTTGTCTCTTAAGACGTAACGTTAACGTTAGTGCCTCTAACTTATATAATTTTGAACGTGTGAAAATGCTGTCTAGGTAGGCTGCTCACAAGGTTTTAAAACACAGTCCTTTGTGAAAACGATCACAAAGACCCAGAGGTCGTTACGGGTCTCCCACTAGACAACGAAGCTGGTCGCTTGTGATTCAGCAGAAAATAAGAGCTGTTTACAGGTCAATATGAAGGGCCCTTTAAAGTTAAAACCTTTAGTAATACCGTTTAATGCACTGAAGCGGATGAATCGCACCCAAATGACTCAAAAACACGTGAATAATGTTTATACCACGTGGTCATCAATGACTTTGTTTTAGTGCTTATGGTGTGAGGACTTTGTTTTGTTCTTGTATTTGACTTGAATGTTATAAATTGACCAATTTATCTGTCAGTGACACACATACTGAGGTTTAGTTTGACTCACCGCCTTATCAAAGTCCAAAACACTACTACTTTTATATTGTTATGCACTAACACATTCAAAGTAAAAATGATATTTGTTAGCCTTAACTGATGCAACTAATTCATTTTTAATGTACTTATTTAACTTGATTGATTGTATGTATAGTCAGCCATTGGTAAGGTTCTTGTCCAACTTAAAAGTTGTAACTTGTGTTCATCTTGATAAAGTGGGTGGAAAGGAGCCTTGACTTGCGCCGTTTAGCATGAGAATGTTTGTAGTTTGCTGCAGGTGATGTGGTTATGACCGCAAGATAACCGTGTGCAGTTTAGTAAATCCAAATGTGTCTGTTTCTCTCCAGGATTCCTCTAAAGAAGTTCCGTTCCATCAGACGGACACTGAGTGACTCTGGCAGAGCTGTGGAGGAGCTTGTGGCTGGTTCTGTGCCCCTGAAATACAACCTGGGCTTCCCAGCTAGTAATGGTCCTACTCCAGAAACCCTCAAGAACTACCTGGATGTGAGTATTGCTTGTTTACATAATTTCCTCCTGTGTAGGGCAACTGTGGTTTGCGCTGTTTTGCTAATGCACATTAATCCGTTGGCTCTACTTAATGTAAAACAATTGACCAAACATCTCAATTTGTAACATCTGTTGTTTTTTCGGAATATCACTAATGAATTAATTTGACATCAGAGGCATGTGAATGTCTCGTTTTAACTGCAGAGGTTGCACAAAGCTGTACATCCAGGAAGTAGCAAATGCGAAAGGACAAGCAGTTGTTATAGTTTAACTAAATCAAGTAAGGTTACTGTTGGCGGTGGAAACGCAAGCCGGATCAGGGTTTACCGTCCCGAATCGTACTGTACGTACCGTACTGTACCGTACCGTACCGCTCGGTGGAAACGAGCCATTACAGTCCTTTTGCAGAGTCATATCATATGATTAGTAAATACCGCTATGTCGGCATGGTGGAACGTGACTAACAGTAGGAAAAAGTGAACTTGAAACTTGTTTTGTCATCTATATTCACCAAAATGTGCTGGTCTGTTTCCTGTCATAAGCTGTAATGGACAGCATGATGGTGTGATTGACAACTGGTCATGAGTTTGTTTGTCATGCTTCTGTTACAATGCCTTTACCATAGTAGGCCACAACAATCCTCTTTGGCAATGAACAGCTGATATTATTGCTTAAACGGGCTTGAGTAATTGATGCAAGATCTTAAGGGTTAAAAGATTCGTTTTTGAGGGACATATGGGAAATGTACATTATGATTCTAAAAAATGTTTTGTCCTAAAAATGTTTTCTTTTCTTTTTTTTTGTAATCTTATCTCAATTACATCCGTAAAAAAAAAACGTTGCTTGGTATTTGTCGATTTTTTTATTTTTTTTTATTAGTTAAGGTAAATAATACATTAGAATTAATAATGTACATTTATTGTGACATTTATTGCATTTTTCTTATTCAATTCTGAGATTTTCAATTCACAGTGGAACTGAAATCTTCAATATTTGCATGCATAAGTTTCTGTTTTTTCGGAGGACCTAGTAATTGTAAACAAGTTGTAAATTGTATTTTTTTAGGTCTACAGACTGTTGTGGTGCTGAATTTTGAATGAATTTTTTGTTTACAGGCTCAGTACTATGGAGAGATCGGCCTTGGCACTCCTGTCCAGACCTTCACTGTAGTGTTTGACACAGGATCCTCCAACCTGTGGGTGCCCTCGGTCCACTGTTCCCTGACTGATATCGCCTGCTGTAAGTCAACGCGGAGCCTTGGATTTTTATCTCAAACAATATTGTCATATCAGTGTTGTCCTTAAATTATTAAAAATAAATCTAGATGAATTCTTCAGGAAACAATAAGTTATTTCACTGTGGCCAAATGTTGCTCAACCTTGTCAGTGACATCTTTTTAGTGGTAGCAAGTTTATTCCTGTAATCTGAACAAGAACTTTTTAGAGATTGTATCACTACATTTCAACATAATTAGGTTAAGTCTTGCAGATCAGCCTCAGTGACAACTTTACTTGGTGTGAATGTTTGGGTGTTTTAAAATGTGAGCAAAGTTCTGTATCTTTAGTGAAATTTGCATATACAATAAGAGATAAGGGCACCATGAAATCAAAATTGACTTCATATTTTATGGAATATTGCAGTATTTATTATGAATGATTTATTCGTGCACATCATTAACTTGCTCTTTTAGTCTTTAATCAAAACGACTTCCCCTCCCTCTTGCAACGACATCTCTTTTCTTCTCTGATGACATGTTTAGGGTGGGACAACCTGTCACTCACATGATATCACAGCAATAGAGACAGAGCGACACGCGTCATAATCTGAAAACCATGCCCACCGGGGGGGAAACAATCCAACCGTCTCCATTGACTTTGCATTGAGAGAAGCCGCATCCTTGTAATTTCTGACGTATAACAAAAAACAAAACGATGTCTAAAAGCTGCTATGTGACTAGGTGTACAGCAAACAAGCTAAAAGCCCAGAAATACGTTTTTATAAGCTGTCAACCCCAAAAAAATGGACACAAAAGTGGATCCAGGCTGGAACGAATGGCTTAATTGTGGGATCCTGACACTCAGTATGCACTAAAAAATACACTTACCAGTGACAAAATATTTACTGCAGTGCACACTTAGTCAAATATCCAAATATCAGTTTTATATATTATATTTCTCTAAGCTAAGCTGTCCCTGCCGCCGATTACGTTCCCTTCCAGTGGACGTAGTTCTCACAGTAATATGATGCCTTGTACTCTGTTTCAATTGCCTGTATCCACTTTTGTGTCCCTAAATGCTCGTTTTTTGGGGTCGAAAGATTATAAAAACGTATTTCTGGGTTTCTAAAACTATTCATTTCGAAAATGTTGATTATAGACAATACATTAAGTTTATTGTAAAATATGCATAAATATGCAAACATTTAAGTATTTTGAGAGCGTTGGGAGACCGACTCGATTATGTCATTAGCAGTGTGTTTTGCTTGTTTCAACTCTCTGATTGGTGGAATTTTCCGTACAGCATCATGGGTAATGTACTTTTTAAACCACGAATTCCGCTGTTGAACAATTATTTTACGTAGAAATAATGCGGCTGACGGCTTCAACAGAAGCAAGTGCTATTAACAACCTCGTAGCTCACACAGTTTAAAGGTTTATAGGTTATTGTTAAAAATCTATTTTCCTATGGAGAAAATGAATGGAGTTTTTACTTCTGGAACCCCACTGTTGCACTCTCTAGCAAACCACAACCATTCAACGAGCCAATCAATTCCTGATGGATAAAATCAAGTCCCACCCTACTGTTTTTCTTGTTCGAGAAGCCATTTCACTCGGATATATGTCACAATAGAGAAGAAGACTATTGCAACTTCAGTATTTCTTTTTTTAAACCTGTAGTGCTTCATCACAAGTACAACGGGGCCAAGTCAAGCACCTATGTGAAGAACGGGACTGAATTTGCCATACAGTATGGATCCGGAAGCTTGTCTGGGTATCTCAGCCAGGACACATGCACGGTAGGAATCAACAAGTTACAAGTCTGAACTTTTTTTTTTTGTCACCAGAAATGGTGAAGGCAAGAAATCGATATGTTACTTCTCTTTCAGGTTGGGGATATTGCGGTTGAGAAGCAGATATTTGGAGAGGCTATCAAACAGCCTGGAGTGGCCTTCATCGCAGCCAAGTTCGATGGTATTCTCGGCATGGCCTACCCTCGCATTTCCGTAGATGGGGTTCCTCCTGTGTTTGACATGATGATGAGCCAGAAGAAAGTGGAGAAAAATATTTTCTCTTTCTACCTAAACAGGTAAATGAATTCATTTAGGCCATCCTGGTTTATTCCAGATATTTATAAAATAAGCAAATAGTTACATGTCAGTCTGTCATAAACGTGTATTCAATGCAGTTTAATCATTTGGGCCTGATTGTTTTGGATGTCCCCGTTTTATTTGTGCGACAGAAACCCTGACACCCAACCTGGTGGTGAGTTGCTCCTTGGAGGCACAGACTCCAAATATTACACTGGAGACTTTAACTATGTGGACATCAGCAGACAAGCCTATTGGCAGATTCACATGGATGGGTGAGAGATTTTTGGCTTCGGTGTAATGCAGTGGTCGTCTAAACATTTAGTTGATTTATTATACAAATCTATGTTTAGAAATCAAGAGTTGGGAAATGGTTTATTTTTAGGCAAGATAGTATCTCATTGCAAACTGTCAATCAATTGTGGCTGTTTAAGCCTTTCCATCATTCATTGCTCTGTGTGGGAATCACATTTTAAGTGCACAAACTGTCCACTGTTAAGTAGTCTTTTCTTCTTCCACTCAAATCAGCTTGAAAATTTTAGGTTATAGATAGAGCTTTAAATATGGTAATTTCTTCCCTTTATCATAAAATATGAAAACTATGTAATATACTGGTCTGTCATGTGATAGGCAGGAATTCTACCACTGAACCACCAATGCAGAAGATCACTATAACAATAATGTTGTGTTAACAGTTCTCTGTTTATGTGTGTAGCATGAGCATTGGCAGCGAGCTGACTCTGTGTAAAGGAGGATGTGAAGCCATCGTGGACACTGGGACGTCTCTGATCACCGGCCCCGCCGCTGAGGTCAAAGCCCTGCAGAAAGCTATAGGAGCAATCCCTCTGATCCAAGGAGAGGTGCTGCAACTTGAAATATTGATATTATTATACATAATAGAAGCTTTGTGACACAATTAACTATCTATTAAGATATTATAAAATATTTTATTTGAACTTATTTAAACTTAATACAAATACAGACTACTGTTCAAAAAGATTGGGGTCAGTAAGAATTCTCTTATGCTCACTAAGGCTGTATTTATTTGAGCAAAAATACAGTAAGAACAGTGTTATTGTGAAATATCATTACAATTTAAAATAATTTTCTATTTTAAAAATCTGAATTTAGATTTTCTTCATTACTCCAGTCTTCAGGGTCACATGATCCTTCAGAACACAATGTGCTGCTTAATATTTTTGTGGAAAAACGGATTTTTTGATCAATAGAAAGAAAAGAAAAAAACATTCATTTGAATGGAAATTTTCTTTACTGTAACTTGACCAATTTATGCTTCCCTGCTGAATAAAAGTATTAATTTCTTTCTTTGTTTTTAATCATACTGACCCCAAACTTGTGAACTACATTTTTTGATAGATTTTTTTTTATATGAATATTTATATATTTTAAAAAGACTATTGTTAACAAAGCATGCATGATTGGTGTGTTTTTTTAATAGTGTTGGAAAATATAACATTTTGATTAAGTTCTCTTATTAAACACGTTTCCTCCGTAGTACATGGTTGACTGTAAGAAAGTGCCCACACTCCCCACCATCTCATTCGTCCTGGGTGGAAAGACTTACTCTCTGACTGGAGAACAGTACATACTCAAGGTTAGTCTTGTTTTGTCACCTCAGTGCTGTTGTTTTGATGTGGTACTTTGGATTAGCAGAACTGTAAATTAGCGTTAACAGAAAACGAGGTGTTGTTTGAGGAAAAAGTTGTTCCTGAGTCAGAATAAAATCATGTGCCTGGTGTTTCTTTTAAATCACATGCAGCTAGTAGCCAGTGAAAGCAAAACACTGAAGTGATTCTTACGTATGACAAAGACATTCTAAAGATTCTCTGTGTGTGTGTTGTTTACAGGAAAGCCAGGGTGGAAAGGACATCTGTCTGAGTGGATTCATGGGTCTAGATATCCCACCTCCCGCTGGACCACTGTGGATTCTGGGGGATGTGTTCATAGGGCAGTACTACACCGTGTTTGATCGAGAGAGTAACCGAGTGGGCTTTGCTAAGGCCGCCCAATTGTAGACCTTAACACTTAAGATGTGTCATGAAAGTAATAAGAAATCTAGGAATCTTTCAATATCATCTCTGTGTAAATGACAGAGTAGCGGTATGATTGATGTGTTTGCACTGCTCTTAGCTTTCAGATGTTTTCGTTTTAAAGAGGCATGTGAAGATGAAATCATTCAGGGAAAAGTCAAAAAGATGACAATTTACACTCATTTTCTTTTTAGTCGAGGCTTATTTGAATCCTTATGTGATTGTAACACCAGGTTTTAACATTTATTTTATAATTATGTCATTGATTTTAAACACTACCTGTTTTAAGATTTTTATTGGTGAACATGACCTTCCAATAACAGAACAAATCAAAAATGGACAATAAAGTTGTTTTAAATCCACCTATGTTGTTAAGCCTTTTCATTTAAACAAGGGCCCAGGTTTAAGGTTGCATTTTTTTTAAAGATGCATAATATAAATTAATATTAATAAGTTGATAATTTATGCATAAGTGCATAAATTATCTAAGGCAGAATTTTAATATTGGTGCATCCTTAATATTTGTCCATGTACAGTTTTGACCATGGTCATGTTGTTGTGAAGTGCAACAAAGTACAAAGTAGAATCCTTTATCTTTTAATCTCAATACTGAGAAAGAAAATACTGCGTCATTGAGCAAATTCATGAAAAATATATACAGGAAGAGGGAGGAGTATCAAGACTCCTTACAATGATAGCACATCAGCAAACATACAAACAAACAACAAAAAAAAAGTCAGCGTACTGGATTTTTAAGCACTTCTTACCAAAAAACATGATCTGTATTCCAAACTATATTAGAATAAATGTATTCATAATATATTTCCAGAATACCTTAAATGTACAACATTCACTCCTTGTATTCTATTAACATTTTTAGGATTGATTAGGCACACATTTTTTCGAACAATGAGTTAGGGTTGTGTTAAATGCAATCCATACACAATGATTTAATTACATCCAAAAAAAACGTATTGCATGTTTTCCACGTTTTACGCATACATTTACATTCTAGTCTTTTCAACAGCTGCTAAGCTGCTTCTAATCTCTTTTTTTGTGGACAGTAACTGCCCTGCCTTGCAGCATTATCTGTTTTTACAAATAGCCATTCTACAGCAGAGCATAAACCAGGGGTCTACAGGCCCCTAGAGAGTCGGGTAAGTGCGCGTAAGCAGTTGGGGCAATGGGTCGGGATAGGGAAAGGGGTGCGTTAGCGCTAGCTACACATATAATACAATTACCCCGGGTTTCACAGACAAGGCTTAAGGTAGACAGCCAGACTAAAATGCATGTTTGAGCTGTTTTAACTGTAAGCTACTTGCACTGATATATCTAAAAATATGTCAGTGCCAGTGTTTTGTCTCAAGATGCACACCTGTAATGTTTTTGTCTAGGGCGCATTTATGAAAGCTACTTAAATGTCCTAATTGAACTAAGGCCTAATCCTGGCTTAATCTAAGCCCTGTCTGTGTAACCAGGCTTTAGAAATGTGCTGGACCAGTGTGGATGGAAGAGAGCTGTTCGAAGAAAAGAGAATAAGAGATTGCTGTCTGTTAGCATTCATGTTCATCTCAATGACAGGGAGATTGATTGTGATGGGTTACTCAGGTGATTGACATCTGAAGTGCTGGAACTTGAAGAGGTTCTAACAGGTTAAACGAACTGACGCTGGTCCTCACAGTTACAGATGACACTGGACAGATCCTCACAAATCAGATTCGGGCATGTCCGGAATGTCTTTGATATTGGGCATTGTGTATCCAGTGCTGCAGCTACCGTTGAGCGTGACGTCTGCACTTGAAGCAGGGCCGTTCTGCTTGCGGTAGTTGGCCGGCATGGGCGATGGGGCTTCGCTCGGCGTCTTTGCGTTGAGAAGACTTGCGTCATCTTCATCCTCTTCTCTGCTCCTACAAGCGGTGTCTTTTATAATGCGGCCCTTCTTGTAGGAGACGGTGGACAGGCCTCCTGCGTTCTCGTCGATGATGTTCAGACAGCGCAGAATGAAAACCACAGGCACGGGGAGGATGGCGGTGACCACCAGTGAGATGCAGACAGCCAGGCCCCAGGGCGGGTAGCTGAGAGTCTGTTCTTGAGCCTGAGAACAGACACAGCAATTGGATTATTCCGGCAAAGGAATAATTCCACTTTAATCCTGTGGTAAAACTGTGCATCGGAAAACCTTAGGAGGACCTGGGCTTAAAGAAACACAGCTTTTCTTTTCAGTAAAGTTTTCTGAAAAGCAATGGCATTAACTTAAATAGTCACGTATAGATCAATGCTCATAATTGCACTAGTCACACCAATAAATGTCCTTACCCTAAGCTTTCTTTCTTTCTTTCTTTCTTTCTTTCTTTCTTTCTTTCTTTCGTTCTTGACAATTACTGTAATAAGATGCACAATTCACTTTATCATTGTTACAGGTTTGCTATAGTTATTATATTATATAATCAGCAGCGTATTAGAATGATTTCTGAAGGATCATGTGACGCTGAAGACTGGAGTAATGGCTCCTAAAAATACAGCTTTGCCATCACAGGAAAAAATGACATTTTATCAAATTCATGCAGCCTTGGTGGGCATGAGTTGTTTTTTTCCCCCAAAACCATTAAAATCAAAATTTTGGGATTTATTTATTTTATGGTGAATGCAATTTTTTACATGCATTTGCAGGTGCTATGCTCCCTCATGTTGATTTATTGTCTGTAATATTGTGCTGTTGGTAACATTTGTAAATGCTAAATATTTTCCCAGAAAACTACTTTAAAGTGATTTTTAAATGACAATAAAACTAACTTTGATTTTGACACGGTCGCTGTGATGTGTAAAGGCGGTTTTGAAATCTCATACTTCTCTACTGTATAGTAAGTGAAAAACAGTATGTGACAAGAGTTCTGTCAGGACCACTAGTCAAATACGATGACAATTAGCATACAGTTTGGATTGGCGGTATGGTTCTGTTCTGGGCAAGAACTCAAGAACAGCAATAACCCCCCTTAGGGTGAACAAAACAGAACCAACATGAATGTATACAGATATCATTAATTCAAGATTTTAAAGTACAACATATTTCAATAAGGGGAATCAGAATGCCAAATCCTGACTGGGCGAGAGGAGGAGCTGGCGATGGTGGAGGGCAATCAGCTCCTGAGAAACGCGATAGCTGCTGATAACACTGAAGGAGCTTGTCGTATTTCTATAGGTAGATGTGGATCAGCTGCGTGACCTGTCAGAACTGACGCTACGCTTGATTAGAATGACTGAATTCATAGGACTCAAAAAAGTAGGTAAAGGGCCTTTCCAAATACCCACACTTGCGGTCTTTGCACTTTACCACTTGTCTACTAGCATGACGTATTCCTGTATTTGGCCCAAGTGTTCAAGTAGGCGTGAAGACTGCAAATGTGAGTAGAACTTTTGATTACCCGATAGGACACACTTATGTGTTTACAGAGCTTTATATTGATTTTCAATACTTTGCATTTTAAAATAAACTTCTAAATGTCTGGTCAGTAGTCCCTAGGTGCTTCTAATTAAGTGAATTAAGGGCACTGCGCTTTGGCATTTTTTTTAGACATGGGGCAGTCTTGCGCACTCACTTCCTGTTGCATGCACGTGTTCTCAAGTGTCCAAGATTACAAGTGTGGGTATTTGAAAAGGCCCAAAAAGTACCCAGATGACCTACTTCCAGCGGGATTCTGAAGATAAATACGATGGACACTTTACTATCCCATCCTCACGGGAGAGGATGACACTGGAAGGTCACATGATGTTGACAACATCACATGACATTGAATGTAGATTACATTCATACTACACACATACTATATAGAACATACTTATTGGCGGTCTCAAAGTAAGTACTTATTTAAAATAAGTACTTACTCAAGAGAGAATGTGATTTCAGACACTGCTAATGATTTTTTCAATAAGTGCCTGAAATAGTGTCTGTGGTTAACACAAGCTCAAGATATGTTTATTTTATAGCATAAAATACATCAATACACCCTTGTGATTTTTTTTAAGTTTTTACTTTTCTTTATCAAGAAAAAATAGAACACCTATTGGTGAAATAATCAGTATGGAATCTGTACCTCTCTGAATAAAAAGTGTCTGAATAAAAAGATGACCAAGTTCAAAACATTTTTATGAAGTTCAAGTTCCAAACATTTTTGTATCTTAAGTATTAAAGTGTACTCACCAGTTGCTGGTTCCATGCGCTGTAACTAGGTGGCGACAGTCCCAGCTGAATGAGACTTGCGGCCAGAAGACCCAGCAGCAGAACTGGTGTGACAAACTTCCACATATAGTAATAGAAGCGGTATGGAGTGAAACCAAGCATGTCCTTCAGATCCTCAAAGAACCTGAATAAACCCACAGAAGAGAGAGGCATCAATTCCACAATCACGGCAAATTAGCTTAGAGTTGCTGCTAAACTAACTGCAGTTTGCATTTTTTGCAAAATAATTTTGTCAGATAAAACCTAGTTTAGTGTTTCGATCTTCCCACTTTTTAAAAATATTTAAAAATATAACATATTTTCCTTATAATTTGATGGTTTAATCAAACTAAAATAAATCCCCATGCCAATTCTCTCTATACATAACTTTTGGCCACTACTGTATGAAATTTAATTATAATTACAATATAATTATACTATATTTATTTTTCATTGGTTAGTTTGTAACCGTAACAAACTTTAATTTCAATAAATATATATAAAGATGACAACAAATACTTGTCTGCAGTATCTTAAATCAATAAGTTATTTTTAAAATTTAGTCTTAAATATTTTAAATGGTTCTAATAAAAAAAGTAAAATGAACAAAACAAAAACAACGTATGAATAGTCTGTACAGTATGTTCTCTGCGCAAAACCACAAATAGATGTCCATATTTTAAACTCAAAACATTTTTCAAATATCTAAAAATATCTTTTTCAGATATCTTAGACGTTCAAATTGCGAACGGGCCTTTTTTCAATCAAGATGATTTAATCAGTCAATTCCACAATCAATTGAAGATAGTAGTTTTTGTCATTTAATTTGGTTGTGAAAGCAATCTATTCTTTTATGATTACATGATTATAATTACATTCTTAAGGTAGTATAAGACCGTAACAAACTTGAATTTTAATAAATAAATGTAGTTGATAAATTCTCTCGATATAAATACGTCGCTCATCATGCCACCAGAGGGCGCTGTAAGCTCTCTAATAGAGGCTGAGTTCGTAACATACTTGTCGGTGCCGTAGACCCAGGCCACGGCAATGTTCTCCAGAAGAACAACAATGAGCAGGGGTAGAGTGGCAGAATAATCGTCAAACATGGCCACAAAGTAGTTCCCAGATCGCTGGACAAATATTAAACCAATAAAGAAGGCAAGTACACAGCAACCAACTGTAAAGAAAGCAGAGAGCAACAATGTGTATTAGAAATGGACAAAAGGATAAGTTAACCTGGAAATGGGAAGGGGGTACGATATTATCCTCTCAGTAGTTTATGAAAGCTCATAAGACTTATTATAATCATACATGTAACGCGATTTTCTGCGTTTGTGGGTGGGCATTGCTGACTTTTGTGAGTAGCGGAAGTACATGTGGAAATGTGTCTCTGTCAGTCCGATAAGTGATGAGTTTTCTGAACATAAATCGTTACTTCATACTATCATATCCATCAAAAGAAACCTTTACGTGGATACATTTACGTGAAATTATTTAGGTTTAATCTGTTTAAATGTCAATTAAAGCCATGCAGTATAGTGTTAAAGTAAAAGTTTGGGTTCAGTAGAATAAAAAAAAAAAATTATGGATGCATTAAATTGATCAAAAGTGACAGTAAAGACATTTATAATGTTACAAAAGATTTATATTTTAAAGATTAAGGGAAAAATGTATCACGTTTTTCACAAACATATTAAGCAGGACAACTTTTTTCAACATTGATAATGTTTGTTGTGATTAAAGGAATAACAGTTAGTTCAGCTACAAATGCAAATCTAGCATATGGTTTCAGAGACCGATCAAATAAGGATCCATTATATTGTTGAAACTTTGAAGTAAAAATGTTTCCTTCTCTCTATATTGCAGAGTCATGTTTTTGTTTGGCATTGGCTGACCTGTGAGGTATTCCTTCCGTACTTTGAAGGTGTCCACAATGGGGGTAAGGATGCCCTGGATAGTGCCAAACATGCTGCCCAGTCCCAGATTGACCAACATAAGGAAGAACATCACAGACCAAAAAGGTGAGGCTGGGAAATGGGTCATGGCTTCAGTGAAAGCGATGAAGGCTAAGCCTGTGCCCTGCACCGCCTGTGAGAGAAAAGGTAAAGGTAGGATTCTAGCATGCCCTCAAAAACATGAACATAAATAAATAAATAAAAAGACAAGTGTAAGAATAGAATAGAAGCTTATTTTGCACAGACAAACATACAACATTTTTTTAAATTTTAATGTCAAGATGTACACCTCTTTATTCTGTACTTAAAATGCTGTATTCTGCATGATTCATTCAACATGTTTTAGTGTGAGGGTTTACATCGAAGCAAGCAGAAACTTACAAAAATAGATTTGAGTAAAACGAAACACATCAAAAGATGCAGGAGGAAATGTGACTGTGTAAAGAAAGAGCCTCATATTCTAGAAGGTGACGGGTTCTTAGAGGTGTGTATGTGGTTTAATCTGATTACGCCAACACGTACCGCATTTATTTCCTTTTGTTTCATCATGCAGTGCCTCTTGATCTCGTTCAAACTAAAGGCCACTAAAGTACTTCCTCTGCAGTTTCCTTTATTTTGGTTGCTTTTATTTTATTTTTTATATATAAATAAATAATTGATATAATTGATGTATCAATTACAAATAAGGATTTCTGAGAAAAAATCTAGTTTAAATGAATTGAATTTTAGAAAACATTTATATAATTTTCAAGGAATTATTTTCTACAATGTATTTTAAATATATATATTTAATAATTATATTAAATATTTCACAGCTGAAAGGTTTGTTTGAACTGCGCCCTCTACACAGAATAAAAAATAAAAAAGGTAATTGCGACTTTTTATCTCACAATTCTGCCTTTTATTCTCAGAAAAAAAAGTCAGAATTGCGAGATGTTAACTCGCAATTGTGAGACAAAAAAATCGCAATTATCTTTTAAAAATGTTTTATTCTGTGGTGGAAAAAAGCTTCCACATAAAGGGCCTTTACATTTGCGAACCTTTTTTTTTTTGTTGTAAAAAACAAAGAAGCTGGCCCAGGCCAAGTGAGAAAAAGTAACGCATAAGTAACAACAACACATTCATTTCCATAAAAAAGTAACTTAGTAGTTACTTTTTTAGGGAGTAACACATTATTGTAACACATTACTTTTAAAAGTAATTTTCCCCAACACTACTCATCATTGACCCCTATCTATTTTGTTTGTTTGTCAGATTTTCTAATAGCTGTGAAGTATGGGTAATGGGCTTTAAAATGTCTTTTGATAGTGAGTGCTCTCTAGTGTTGTATTAACTTTCAAAACATGACTGGAGAGAGAACCTAACCACCAGGGTTAAATTCCATGGAAAGTTTGTGTATATCAGTTGTCTCTAAGGTTTCCCCGTGTGTCTCTAAGGTTTCCCCGTGGTGTATCAGTTCACTTTAAGCTCCTCCTCACCTTGTTCAGCTCCTCTTTGATGTCGCAGTTGTCTAAGCCTAGGCGTGGGTAATCGTTTTCCATCACGCCCTGGATAATGCTGGTCATTTGCTGGTAGTCCTCTGGGCTAACATTACTGAAGTTAATATGGTGTGGGATCAAGCTTGGATTGATCTCTTTGCCAAGGAAATCAATGATCTTCTTTGTGTTCCTAAGATACATTAAAACAAGAAATTCAACTACCGGTCATTGGGCCTGGATGCAGTTTGATGACATTTATGGACTGCATATTTATTTTCAATAATATTTGGAACCTGCTTCTCATGGTTAATTGGTTTTGAACTTACATTTCCACACATTTGTCAATCATAATGTTGGCTTTGAAGCCCAGCACAGCGAACACTACTAGAGTGGCCAACACTGAGGTGAAGAAGTTAATGAAGGAGACCAGCACAGCATCGAAGTGGCAGTTGTTGTCTCGCTTGTTGTAGCTGGAGAAGGCGATAACACCACCGAAACCAAGACCCAGGGCAAAAAAGACCTGCGTGGCAGCTTCACGCCACACTTTGGGCTCCAGCATGATTTCCAGCTGTAACAAGATAGTGTAGTTTATTGTCACATGCTAAATCATCCACAGTGATATGCTTTTTATTTAGAATATCTGAAAACATCAGAAAATATATCAATTTGCCCATGGTTAAACTGAGAAGCCAATAATCTCAAAATGGACACATATTTCTTTTTTTAACCATGCAGGCTGATATATAGACCGATTGCTTCTTTAAACATTGGGCTACATCACATATTTTAACATATGATCATATTAAATAATTATCTTGAGTCATACACACACAGTCTTAAAGGGAAATTCTTTCATCATTTACTCACACTTGTATCGTTCCACAGCTGTATGACTTATCAGGGTTATTATCATTAACTAAAACTCAAACTATCAAAAAACATTTTTGTTAATTGAAATAAAGCAAAAATAAATAAATATTAGATGGACAACTTAAATTGAATGAAAGTTAGAAAATGTTAAATATTGCCTCAGCAACTACCTGAAATAAGTTTAAGTTGAAGCACTAAAATGACTGGAAGGAAACTGTAAAAAACTGTAAATAAAAAGCTTAAAACTGAACTAAAACTAAAACTGAAATAAAAATAAATGAAACCTTTATAGTAATCTTTAAAAAGAACAAAACCTAATAAAAGTGACAAAATCACATAACAAAAAAAAAAAAAAAAAAAATATATATATATATATATATATATACAATATATAAATAATACCAAAATAACACTGTGACTTATTTTTCTTTTGTGGAACATAAAAGAAGATATTTTGAGAGAATTCTTTTTTTGCCATATAATGGATGCCAGTAGTCACCAAAACTGTTTGGTTACCAACATTTTTCAAAACATCTTTTTTTGTGTGTATTCCGCAGAATAAGAAATGCATCTATGCAAGGTTTGGAGTAAAATACAATAGGAGAGTAAATTATGACAGTATATACATATCTAGGTTGAACTATCCCTTTAAATATTAATAGAATCACACTTAATCAGCCTTTTTAGCTACTGAATTACACCCTTGATAACATAGATGTAAAAACAGCTCTAAAAAGCTTATAGCTTTATAAAATATAAAATATAGGATTTTATATAAAAAAGAAGAATTACAACCCCCCCATTACAGCAGCCCAGTGATTGTAATGGCTCTGTACTAATTACCATTGTGTGTGAAACAGAAGCAGTACAAATCTAAAGCTTTGGCTACGTACTATCATTTAATTGTGTGTAACACAAACCACCCTCTGATACGACTCTGAAGCGACATATAACTCAACAAGGGACACATTGACAGCCCTTTGCACTGAGGAGAAAATGTGACCACATCTTGTGTCTGTGTTGGATGGATATTATGTAAAATAGCTGGCACAATTAGACAGTCTTCTGCATTTCAGTGTGTGCTGATGGAAGATTTAATTCACTTCTGCCGAGTCACATCACAAATGCATGCTGGGAAATCCGGCTAGGGTATTGTTTCCATAGATACATCTACTGGTCTTCACCGAACTGAGACGAGTGATACACATGGGAATTAGTTATGGATGATTACGCTAATTCTCAATAAATTGGATTAATTGCTGCAGTGTGAACCAGAGCATGTAGAGTAAATTGGTCTAACCATTGTGGTAATGTGTCATCTTCTCACATGGTCTTACCTTTGGGGTGAACATGTGGATGATGCCGTCTATAGAACCTTTGAGTAGGAAAGCACGAACCAGGAAACAAATAAGCACCACATAGGGGAACAGAGAGCTGAAGTACATCACCTGCAGTCAGACATAACCAAACAGATTATCAAATAATGTCAATGTAAAATTGAATGCTAGTGTAAGATCATTTTCTGCACATAAGGGGCAGAAAAATGTGCCCTCACTTGCTGACTTTGCTGACAAACTATGAATCGACTGTAAGGCTTTTTTTTAATTTTTATAGTGCACCCAATTCTGGTTTGTTTTCCAAACCTCTAAAGTCCCCCTGAGTGTGAGTGAGTGGATGCGGGGCTAATTTGCATATTCATTGAACCGTGTATAGAGGGTATGCGTATGACGTCACCGTCGGCCGGGGTGAATGCGGTCACGCCCACAAGTGGCAAAAAGACTGAGCGGCGGCATTTGTTTTCAGCGTGAATGCCGTGAAAAACACACAAAACACATCTAAAACTGGAAAGAGCTTTGCGATTGACTGTACAACTAGATTTGACCAGAAATCTGAGGTACTGTATATTTTTACAGACTGCAAAAAGCTACAGAACAGACTATATTCTGCATAATTGGATGTTTTTAAATAAACACTGACAAAAAACTATACAAGTTTTAGGCCTGGACGATATGATGATATACAGTATAACATTAATGTAAGTGATCACTCGGATTTAGACCTATCTATATTGTATTTATATAAAACTTTTACAGGCAAATTTTCTTCATTTATTTCCCCGGCGTCGAAATCAGGCACATATAAATGTCAGGAAACACGATTCCTGGCTGCATGTCAATATCCATGGATCACTGGATCTTTGATAAGTTTTAAGGAACACTATATCAAGTCCAACTTTTAGTTTAAACTGATAATAGTTTGTTTTACTTGCGTTAACGCAGTTTCCCCTATTAACTCCAGTCACGCAGCAGCTCTTCTGCCACTCAGTCCCGCTGAGGGGGGCGTGTTCCGGCGGGGAAGTGACGTTAATGCATTCCCTCTATACTAAATGAGGCAAGGGTGAAGAGTTACATTCAAGTTATTTTAAGGCATATTTTTTAATGTTTAAATATGTCATTTTGGTGATCACAGATGAGTTTTAAGGGATAAAATGATTGACTACAGGGGGACTTTTAGTTACGTTTTCAAACCTAGACAGTCCGTCATTTTACAAAAGAAGAAATCAGATGCATTTGTTCAAACTTTACAGTGAAAGAATTATTTTATTACAATACACAGCTCATTTTGAATGAACGTTGATGAAGATAGATGGTTTCTTTAAGCCAAATGGTGGAGTTAAACCTGAATGTAAATGTGACTGTAAATGTGTGAATTGAGACACAGCTGCAGACACTTTGTGTGTGATGTTAAATGCCAGCCTGCATGGCCAGTCCGGTCAGACTGAAGCGTATTTCCAGAAATCTGACATATGGATTTTGTTTTGATCTAGTTTTTAATAACTGGGTTTCATGTGGTATTTTGCCGTTCAGAATACAACTAAACACAATTTTTTCTGACTGTCTGAACAAAGTCTAGTCTTAAGTGTCTACTGCTTATCCTGCATGACAATACATGATAGTCTTCTACAGAACTGAGATGATGATACTGATTGCAGTTTGTCGAGAGATGTTGAAACCAAAGGCCTTGCTCTAAACATGTACATCAGAAGAGATGGAACTGTTGAGTTTTATATCTTCCATTTTTGCCAACAATGAGATCATGTGTGACTCAGTGTTGTTATTGTTAACTAAAACTAAATCAAAAGTGATTACAAATAGTTTTCGAAAACTGAAACAAAGCTAAAAAATATAGATATTAGATGAAACATTTTAACTTAAAATTCAAAATGTTTCCTTGGCAACTAGCTGATATAAATAAGATTACGTTGAAGTATTAAAATTACTAAAACTAAATGTAATGAAAAATAAATTAAAGCTATAGAAAAAGAAAAAAAACCTAATAAAACTGATAAAAACCAAATTACTAAAACTTAAAGGGTTAGAAAAAACAAACAAAAATAACGACTTTATTTCAACTATTCATTTCCTTCTCTGTGGGCCTCGAGTCAGTTCACTAGTGTAATAGCGTATGCTTCTGTTGTTGTACGTCACACGCATCACGCACATGACCAGCGTCGGCCAATAGTGAGCCTACGTGTGACGTAGCTCTACGCAATTACACTAGTTTAACTTACTAGAGGCCCAAAGAGAAGGAAATGAATAGTTGAAATAAAGTCGTTATTTTTGTTTGTTTTTGCGCACAAAAAGTTTTCTCGTCGCTTGATAAACTTAAGATTGAGCCACTGTAGTCACTTGGACTATTTTAACGATGTCTTTACTAACTTTTCGAGGCCGGCAAGTTCAATCCCTGAAGAAGCCTATGGACTAGTATGGAGGAGTGATCCAGCTCTCAGATTTCATCAAAAATATCTTAATTCGTGTTCCGAAGATGAACGAAGGTCTTACGGGGTTGGAACAACATGAGGGTGAGTAATTACTGATAGAATTTTCGTTTTTGGGTGAACTAACCCTTTAAACTATAATTGAAATCTGAAAACATAAAAATAAAATCTCATTGGATATATTATTAAATATATTATAATAGTGTATAGATTATATAAAAAATACTACAATAACAATGATGTGACTCAAAACCTTGCGGCAATGGGAACAGTTGGTTCTCTTTATGAGTTCAGTCCAGTCATAAAGTCACACCCCAAACATAATTTCATAATTTTCTATTTTACAAGAACGATAATTTGAGGACTTAATGATTAATACTTAACTTAATCCTTAAAGCATATACATCATTTATTTTATGGACACGTTTTAATTTGGTTCATATTATTCATTTTTAATGTGTATTTTAGGAACTTGCCTTGAGGTTATACATTTGAACAGTTCATGCTGTTCAAATCCAGATTCAAATCCAAGACCTTGCCATTACTAGCACCATGCTCTGACATGAAAATGTGTGTGTCATATATTAATTTAAATTACTTTTTGAAGTAAACAAAACAGCCTTTGTTGATGGCATTAGTGAATTACTGTACATACTGTATGACCATAATGCTCAAAAGGCTATTCTGACTCATCTCTGATTCATCAAGGGCGGACCAGTCTTATAGTGTAAAGTCTTAACTTTAACTATCCCACAACTTAGAAGATTAAAAGACATTTCTTTATGGTTCCCCAAAAGTGAAGCATCAAAAAGGTTATACGAAGATCTTTCAAATAAATATATCCTTCTTCCTGCAGACACAACTCTAATTCTACAGTACATTATCCTCAAACACCAATAATTGTAGTTGATTAAGGTTACTGGGTACAGTGCCACAGAACTGTGAATAGGGATGGTGCACATAAAACCATGGCAACCATTACTGCCATGCTTTTGTGCACACAAAATGACAAAGAAGAAGAAGGAAAAAAAATCACTAGGATTTTTCTTTTTTTGGTGAAATACGCTTTTGTGGGAATGTTGAATGAGAGATTGGTATTCTTTTGTGAGGTAAATCCTAGATTAGGCTTCAAAGACTGTCTTTATCAGAGTATAGCATATATATCCCATACTATAATATCCTTACTGACTGAGGGGCCACGCTTACACAGTAGAAGGGATTGCAGTCCCTTTAACTGGCAATATATTGAAGTCACCATGAAACCAAAATGAACATTTCCTCTTTTTTAATATTGCTGGAATATTGCTGTATTTATTAATTCTAAATGATTTATCCGTTCACATCATTATTATTAGTATTATTTAATTCATGTGCCCTTTTAATCTTTAACTTCCCTTCGTCTCTTCTCTGATGACGTGTGGGCGGGAAAACATGTGAGATCACAGCAATAGCAAACCACAACCATCCAACGAGCCAATCAATTGCTGATGGACAATATCAAGTCTAGAGACGCTGCTGCCAAACACTGTTGAGAGACGCATAGACTCAGGGAATTCACATACGAGCTCTCTCTCTCTCTAACTGCATCAGAGCCGGCCCGAGCCTTTTGGGGGCCCTAAGCAGAATTTGGATTAGGATTATTAGGATTAGATGCTTAAGAAATTAGTCCTACACATAAGAGTGATTTAAGGACAAAAACCTGACAAATGTCTTGCAATACATCATCTGAACAATGCTTTGAGGTGTGGTAACTGTAGTCTAAGCAGAATAATTGACTCCGGGCCGGTGAATTATTGAAAAATAATACACACCCGAGGCATTACCACCTCGGGTGTGCATTATTTTTCTAATAATTCAACAGCCCGGAGTCAATTATTCCTTACCTATGTATAATTATATGTATTGCACTATGATAATGGATGCCTTTAAAAAATGAAAACCCTTCAATATGTTGTTTTAACTTCTTTAGGGGGTTTTAATACCCACATGACTTGAAAATCAGCTGTCAAAAGTTCACTGATGTCAGAGAACCACATTTGGTTTTATCCGTATGGACGCTGCATCACGTTTCACAAAGTTGTGCAGGCATGGATCACATGAGAGGCCGATGGTTCTCATTGATGAAGGATCAGTCTGAGGGTCAGCGTTTCTCTCTGTGCTACTTTTAAGACATCCCTTGAGGTCTTGGCTGACTTTATTCTGTAACTAAAGGCAGACTTTCCTAGAACGAAATACAAAACACTTTTCTTACCTTTCCAGAAGACTGGATACCCTTCATCATAGCAAGACACACCATGGTCCAAGCAACCAACAGGCACAAAGTCATCTTCCAGTTAAGCCCTCCACTCTCAGAGATGGAATCGGAGATATCCAGGGCCACACGATACCAGTAGAACGTAGTAGCTGAACTTTTCTCACACTCTGGTTCAATATCTACACAATAACATGAAACTTATAATCTTGTACAGCATTATAAGATTCATTTGAAAAGTTATTCAGTATATTAAAATCTATTGTTTCTGTCTACATACAGTATGTGAATGTATTTTGAAAAATAAAAAGCGTAATTTCATGGTCTTCTTACATGTATTCGTTTTGTTTTTGACCAGGGGACACTCGTGCCAAGGAAGAGGATGCTGAAAGGACTGCGAGAAGTAGAAGAGACTCCAGCCGATGATGACATTGTAGTAGAGCGCCACAAAAAAGCACACCTGCAATTAGAGAGAATGCTGTTAAATGTATGAGCTACACCCTCTACTCCATCTCCCCAATTCTTTAAAAGGTTTAATTAGTCACCTCTCCCCTGAGCAAAGACAGTGTCCGTCTTTGGTTATTTTTATACAGTGCACTTAAAATATCGTGTGTCTACATGAAAGCACTGATATTCACCAAACAGCTGGCGAAGCCGATGCCACCCAGGCGTGGACTGATGAAGTTCCACACCCCGATACTCCCCCGTCGGATGCGCTGGCCCACTGCTAGCTCCAGAAAGAACAGGGGAATTCCTATCACCACCAGCAGAATGAAGTAGGGAACCAGATATGCTCCTACAAAGAGGAGAACTAGTTATGGCCCTATTTATTTTGGAACCAAACTTCCACATTGCTATACAGAGGACTTGGGATATACAGTATGCCAGATACAGTATATACATGTCACAAGTGACAGTATGTAAATGTAATTAAAGCAATTACCCATTGTAATCCAACATTCTTCAAGGTCAATGTTTGATAATTCTTAAACTGCCATTATTGGTATCATCTAAAAAAAATAAGTTTTTAATGTTACTGTGTATTTTTCACTGTATTGATAGTTTTTTTCCTGGTTTTATGCCGATTTATTAGTTTGTTGTTTCTTGATTTATGGTTATTTATCATGCTAATCATGTAATTTTTTTGTGTCTAATCCAATGTTGTTTTGGTATTATTTATATGGTATTTATTAATATTTTGAATTTGCTTTTATTTTTATATTTTTAATTTTAGTAAGTAATTTAGTTATGTTCTTTTGTTTTATTATTATTTAGCTTTAAGTTATTTTTATTTCACTTTTAATGATTCAACTTATTTATTTCAGTTAGTTGCCAAGGCAACATTTTAAATGTTTATTTTTTTCATCAATTAATTTACATTTTGTTTAATTTTTGCTTTATTTTGAGACATTTTTTCAATGTTAAATAGTATTTGTTTTGTAACAACACTGGTACAATCTAACAATTTTGATCAAATATGAAAGAACTGGTTAACCCACTGTTATTATCCTCAAATATTTTTCTCTCTTGAAATAAACTCTCATTACAGAGAGCCAAAGAAGGACGAGACTGACATTTCAAAACTGTTCAAGCATTGCCAAGGGCACAGGATAGGACATTCCTTCCCAGTGCCTTATGGGGAACAACTTCAATACAATGGCATTGCTTTGAGAGTCCTGCAGGTCTGCTGCTCTTCCAACATGTTGCAGTCATGTGCTTTAACACACAGAAACCTACTGAGATTTACAGATAAGTATGATTTTAGACACCACCATCTGGTATATTTAGAGACATCATGAATCTGAATCATGAATTGGAAACATAAACTAAAGAGTCATTTACAAAAATTAAATGAGACAGTAAGTACTGCATGTTCTGTATACTGCAGTATATTTTATTTCATAACAGCTTGGTTTGTAAGGTCTTCAACCTGTCTATTGTGTTAAGTGGCAACTATACAGTACAGGCTTTGGGATATCATGAATGAAATGTCATTAACAATTTTGAGCCATTTTGCATTGATTGATTGAGGCAATGAAAAAGGTGAGCTCCACCACTGATTGTAGCCAACAATAGGGGTATTTAGATCTTGTGTTGTGCCCAATTAACTTTAAAATAGTAGAATCTCACCAAAATTGTCATGTTTTTGCATTTTGTTTAAGGTTTAATGTAGGTCAGATTGGTGCGCTGTGAGATGCTTGTTTAAAAATGTATGACTCCATGGTTGTGCGTAAGATGACATCTGGCAGACTGGGGCAGCAAAACGTCATTGGTGTGTTTCTTTGAGGACAAAATATGCTGTCATTGATGCCACATACTGTAGATGGTGCGGTGTTGTGGTTGCTCTGCCCTGGCAAAGACAGAGACAGCCCACACACAGTGGCCTATTTAATCTAATTACAGATTTGCACAGCAGGGTGGTCACACTCGCTTATTATAACCTGGAGTAACAAGTAGTAAGACACGGCAGGGTTGTGGTCACATTCTCATGCAGTTAGACAGAAAATTGGTCAAACTGTACAAGTGTATACAAACACAATAGTTTCCTACTACAGTATATGAAACCTAAAATGTAAGACAGTAGAATTCCTTGTAAAAAATGATAGCTATTGCATTTGTTTCTTTCTCGTCTGTCTTTCTTTCTGATACAGAAATCATTCACTAACTCTGAAAGTGTCTTTTGCAAATGACATAAGGAGAACAAAGAGAGAGGCATGAGTTCTGTTATCTACTGCATGTCATTGCTCTCAGGGAGACTAGGGTAAGAAGCTGTAATCTGCTTTCTCTAATCACAGATGGGTAATATAACATGTGATTATCCTGTAACATGCAAAACGTTTCATTTCAATGCCATGCCTGACTGTTGTGAGAACATATATATCTTACTCAAACAACTATTTCTAATTTGTTTTTATTAATTGATATACACTGTGATCAACAGTATTGGGACACCTGACCATTACACCAACAGGGACTGTAATGACATTGCATTCTAAATACATAGACTCAATAATATTGAGTTGGTCTAACCCCCCTACAACAGCTTCCACTCTTCTGGGAAGGGTTTTCCCCCCCTAAAAATCTCATTAAAAACCACACCGTGTAGTGTAAATAATATAATGATATATACTTAAATAATTGTGTAAGTTGTAAAAAAAGTTTTTTGTTTTTTTTACTTTATAAGTTTAGAAACATTTTGAGTCCCCCCTCCCTTGCCTCACAGTGCTTTGGTCCATTGCCTGCTTTCCCTTTACCTCACCTACACACAAGTCCAGTGGGAGTAGTAACTTCAGTAGTTGTGGAACTTCAGTAAGTTGTCCAATAGGCTGTCAAGGCTATTTTATTCACTTTAAACATCGGATGAAGTGATTCTTTTCTCTTTAATACAGACGATGCTGAGTCATTAGCAAATTAGTCATGACAAAAAATTATGATAACTCCATTATAATGTTATAACATTACCCAGCTTGTTTAATGCTGCAGCTTGTTGGATAGTAAGTCACCCACTACAACTAACATGGCGATAAGCCTATGTGTGATCTGATATGAGGCTAATATTTTAGATCTACCGTTGTGTTGGGTTTTGCTAAATACGATGTTAAGTGGCAGATCAGTGGGCTTGCTGAATATTAAAGTAAGAGACGTCCTCTGTCCCAGACGAAACCTAAAATACTATGTGGAGGATGCCAGATAATTGAATAATTATAATATGACCACGTAGTCAACCTATGAACCTAACTCGTATTTATACTACTATATGTCCCTCCCAACTGCTGATGAAATTTACACCCATGACGAGAAGTGATGGCTCGCAATCTCTGTTCCATTTCAGCCAAAAGTTGTTGTACGGATATTACGCCTCAAAATGCCATTCATTTCTCTTAATCGTGTGTATTTTCAGATAAAAACATCTGGCCTCGAGACTCGTGTTTCCTGCAGACATGTGCAGGAAATGCACAATGAGAACTTGCAAATGAGGTATCAGACATGTCTGACTTTAGGTTGTCAAGTTTTTGAAATGAGGTTTGTTCAAGCATTATAAAAACAATGGTTTATTTAATTCCATTTATATACATTTATGCACAATTTATTTATTTATCTATCACAATTAAAAAAATATTCTGTAATTGCTAGAAGATTGTTACTTAACTGAAAAAGTTCAGTTTCAGATTCAATTCTCGGTTCACAGACTCTCAAAAGATTCTTCATTCAATTGTCTGTGTGTGTGTGTTTGTTTTTGTGATTTATGAGGATAGAAATTTGTATAATGACATGGGTATTACACTGGTATTACAACATTAACGTGATTTATGAGGACATTACCTGAGTCCTCGTATTTCAAATGGCTTAAAAAAACATACTAAACTGTTTTTTTAAAAATGTAAAAATGCATAAAGTTTTGTGTGATGGGTAGGGTTAGTGTAGGGGGATAGAATATACAGTTTGGACAGTATAAAACCATTACGCCTATGGAATGTCCTCACAAGTACAGCAAAACAAACCTGTGTGTGTGCGTAAATGTTTCTTTCCTAACTATGAGTAGAGGTACTGCACTTCAGTATGATGGTGTACTAATAGGATATTCATTTTAAATAAAAAAGGAAAATATAGGATATCTTTGTAAGCTCTAAAATAATGCTGATCATATATCCATATGTATTAAATTGATAATTGTCATTTTGAAGCATTTAATTGGATTTACACTCTTCTTATAAAAAATATATTTTGCTTAAATGCATAACCTACCACCACCGTTTTTCTGGCACAAATATGGGAACCTCCAGACGTTGCCCAGACCCACTGAGAAGCCCACCTGGGCGAGGATGTACTGGAGCTTGCTGCTCCAGGCGGGTCTCTCCTCCTCTTCCTCCTCCTCTTCCTCTGAGCACTCTTCAACATCCCGTTCCTTATTCTGAGGAACATCTCCAACCATTAGAGAGCTCTTTTTGAAAGAGTCCTCACAGCTATCTTCATTGGAGAGCAAATCTTTGACAGATTCCGTAACATCGTCATCGTCAATCTCTCTCTTGACGGTTTTGCTGTTTTTGGGCATTTGAAAATGTCTTTTGGTGATGGGGAGGGAGAGATTCTAGGAAATCCTTTTCGACAGGGTAGGTTTCGTTCAAAAGGGCAGATGTAGGTCAAAGAGAGGGATTTAGTCAACAGAAAGAAAAGTGTGGGTTGATGAAATGTTTATCATCTCATTTTCACGGTACAGGCTTCCTATTAGATACAAAAACAAAGAACAGAAACTAGACAGCTTAATTCCCCTAACATGATGCAATATGACACTTACTTGCATGTTAAATGTCCTTAAAAAAATATGACTTACAAATTAAATATTTTTGTAGCAATAACCTATTGTTTGACATCAGGCAAATCACACAAATCTTTATTTTTCTCCACCGACTGCATATCACAGAAACAGGTGTAATTCCCAGAATATATCATTAAGTTGGGACAATTTATGCATTGCGTTTAGGGAAAAAAATAGATAGAGAACATAGAGAGTAGGCTAATTTGGCATTCATTCTAGTAACAGCAAATTTGCTAATGTACAAACGTAAAGCACAATACAGTGTTTTCAATAGCAGGAGGCTGTGAGTTAACCATGACTCGCATCACAGCTTCCATCTGATATCAAATGTCATTTAAACCAACCGAATCGTTTGGGACACGATCATATTTCCCATCTAAATAATTGAATCCCCACTTCATAGCACGAGGTCGGTTCATTTGCATAAGAACCCAAACAGACATGAGCGCGCCTTCTGTGATCACGTGGCCGCATCGCCCCAGAATAAAGGTTTGAAGAGCGGATTTGCAATAATAGATGGACAGCAAAATGTAAAATAATAGTAATCACGCTATTAAATCAATCTTTTGTGGATCAAAACCTCTGGTTTTGTACATTGTATACTAAACCACGAGTGTAGGCTACAATGTGAATTATGCTGCTGGGCCGCTCTCGGTCGAAGCTCATGTGATTAACAGATTTCTTTCAAGGCTGCACCTTTTTATAAATCAGCCTCCAGCAGAACACATTTTGGCATCTTCGTTATTGAATTTACAGTCTCAATCTCTTAAGAAATTACGGCTATATTCTCTAAAATCTTTTAAAATGAGCTCATTAAAAAAAGCATCGTTCAAATAAGGTTTTGAAATCTATATGCGCATATAGGGTGTCAACAATAGGCTAAAGTAAATAATTTGTCATTAGCAAAGGCCTTTGTGTCAACATGTGTAGATCCAATTTAAATTCCGCTTTTTTTAGGAAAAATACTGATTGAAAACAGACAATTACGCTCATGCGAATAACACTTATTATTTACGAATGAAATACAATATACATTTGTAAAGAACTTCATTTTTACCCCCCGCCCGAATTTACTGTCACCCATGTGCGAGGTTTCATCATACACACTGGATGTGATTGCGCAGCCGTTCTCTCATCTGTGTGTCAAATAAGCACAATCGAATAGACAAATAAAACAATCTTACCTTATAACGAATCAAAAGCAAATGAGCTAAGGTTTTGAAAAGAGCTGTTTCGACCTAAAGACGGGTTATATTCGATGGTTTGGACATCTCCTATACAATCTGATGTAAATGTGATGCCGGAGGCGCAGATGCTCTGTCTACTGTATCAGTGTCGTCCGTCCCACACGAGATTGGGGAGGAAAATGATTTGTGTTCCTCGAAGAACTAAAATAGGCGTGTCTTATGTAGGCTTAGGCTATTAACATAATTTCTTTAAACAGATCAAATCATATGACAACACTTAATTTTGGTTTAAAGTGTGTTTTTTTATGTTTGAAAATCATTTTAAATCGGACCCCACCCCCACCCCATTACACAAAACAGTGGTACAACCCACTACAGCGCCCACAAGCTGATTTTTAGGAGTGTACCGGTATTGTAACCTCGTGCTTGGGAATCTTACATCAGCTTTACAATAAAATGGCTGAAATCATAGATTTCACGACATGTTGGAAACGCAGCTGTTTTGTCTGTATTATTATTATTATTATTATTATTATTATTGTCTTAGAACGGATGTACGGATCTGTAAATGGTAGAAACTTGAAATTTGGACTGTCTGAAACGCGCGCCCCTGCTCAGGGAATAAATGGACAAATCATAGACTGTATAAAACAGGGAGAAATGCGCGTAAATTACACTGTTGGGGGCGCTATAGAGAAAATAAAATTAATAACTTTTTGGTTATAACTCATGAACAATTTATAATAACAGTAAGTGTTTTACACTTACTGTTATTAAATTGTTCATGAGTTCACTTGACTCATGCTCTTCATATCACAGCTCCATTTATTTCCAGTCAGGAATTTTTGAAAAACGTAGGCTAATTTTGCCGACCATAGTCCTAGGATTTCCCCCATTTGAGATCAACAAAACTGGCGCAGAAAGATTTATCAAAAACATGTTTGACTTTTGTTTCAATGTGGCTCCTCAGCGAATTAGTGTCTGTGTATATTTTGATGAAAACAAAAGAACTTTTAAACAAAGTGTGGCGCTAAAACAGTGACAAAAATGTAGCTACATACTAATTGTAAATAAATTGGCAGTATTTATAAGTAAAAATATAACAACTGTTGTAGTTTAGTATAAATTAGAAAATGTATCTCAATTGTAGGCTATTTAAAATAGATTTAATCTACGCAAGCCCACCTTTTTTACTTTCCAAACTCATGTTCTTTCCTAAAATTGGTTGGTAACACTTTATTTTACTGTCATTGTTACACGTTACATGTAGCCAGTTACTGTAGTCATAACTAAATATGCATGATTACGTGCAACTACCCCTAAACCAACCCCTATTCTTAACCCTAACCCTAAGTAGCCTACAGTACATTTAGTTCATTATTACTCAGTACTTAAATGTATAATTACACTGTGACAAGAACACCTTAAAGGTGACATATTATGCCCCTTTTCACAAGATGTAATAGCCTATAAATCTTTGGTGTCCCCAGAATGTGTCTGTGAAATTTTAGCTCAAAATACCCCCCAGATCACTTATTTTAGCTTGTCAAAGGACCAGCTCTACCATATTTAAAAATAAATACTGAAATAAATAAATGCTCAATAAATAAATAAGCATACAATTAATTGCCCCAAAAAATACAATAAACAAATAAATGTAGGTAGAAATTAAATTATACAGTGAGACATAAATGTATATATCTCTTAATTAGCTTCTTTATTTATTCACCTTTGTAATAATTACCTTATTTATTTATGTGCATGTTATAATATTTTTGTCTGTTTTATTCTTCCTTTGTATTTTTTTACCCTATTTATTTCTTCAATGCTATTTATTTCTGCCTGTCGTTTTTACATTTCTGTATGCATTTCTGCCTCATTATGCAAATGAGGAGGGGCTGTCTTAGGGGGTCAACTTCTGCCCATTGGTTGGTTAGCATTTTACAGGATCTGTCGAATCTACATGGCTTTTCCCCGCCATAAAGCATTGTTTAGTAATGTCAAACTCAGCAGGCAGACGTTCAGTGTCCGACCTCTTAAGGGAAGCTGCTAATAGATTGGAAGAATTAGAACGCTGTAAGTTTGAGATCTGAAATGTTTCCTCGGGTTCCACACCACTGATACTCGAACTGGAAGCTGTTTATGTAAAAGTTAAGTAAAAGTTAAAAAGAATGTTCAAAGGACCACAGAAAAACATTTCAGATCTCAAACTTACAGCGACATTACTAAACAATGCTTTATGGCGGGGAAAAGCCACGTAGATTCGACCGATGCTGTAAAATGCTAACCAACCAATGGGCAGAAGTTGACCCCCTAAGACAGCCCCTCCTCATTTGCATAATGAGGCAGAAATGCATACAGAAATGTAAAAATGACAGTTAGAAATAAATAGCATTGAAGAAATAAATAGGGTAAAAAAATACAAAGGAAGAATAAAAGAGACAAAAATATTATAACATGCACATAAATAAATACTTAAAATAAGTAACTAATAAATAAAGTTGAAGATTATAACGGACAATAAATAAATAAGGTAATTATTACAAAGATGAATAAATAAAGAAGCTAATTAAAAGAGATATATACATTTATGTCTCACTGTATAATTTAATTTCTACCTACATTTATTTGTTTATTGTATTTTTTGGGGCAATTAATTGTATGCTTATTTATTTATTGAGCATTTATTTATTTCTGTATTTATTTTTAAATATGGTAGAGCTGGTCCTCCATACCTTTTTGGGTATGAGCAAAAACGCGCCGACGTGTCCCTTTAAATGCAAATGAGCTGCTGAATCACGTGATTCTGCTAAAACATCTTCCGAAAGTTTCGTTTACCCACAGAGGAAACCACTGGAGCTTCGAGCATCACTTTGAGCACAGAGTAAGTCATTAGAGAATATTTCCCAGATAATTACCATCAGTTTTTCATCGTTGAGTGTCTGTAACTTAGCCAACAGTTTTACAGCCTGTTCACTGACAACACCAGTTCAGAACAAGTAGTCTAGGTCTAGTCATATTTTCGTTATCACATGATGACTGACATATTGTCACATTATAAACATCTCTTTCTCCAAATAGGCTTAATAATTTTATTAGCACCAAATTAAAGAGTATTGCATAGTCGATGTTATAGGTCACTTTTAAAATCATGTCATATTTTATAATGATATCCTGGCCATGGATGCATTAATCATTGCATCTGTCTTTCAAAGATGTCAGGTAAAAAGCAATTATGCATCCTCTCATTCACCCTGAGAGGAAAGCCCCCTAAAAAGCCCAGGTTAGAGGATAATTTTTTTGCAAAAAACCCCACAAAAATCGTAGCATATCTACAGTTAATGTGACTGATACTGAATATGTAATGCAAATGTAAAAAATATAATGGAAATGCAAATACAGTTACTGTGACTGATACTGAATATGTAATGCAAATGTAAAAATAATGTAAAAATATAATGGAAATGCAATTACAGTTACTGTGACTAATACTGAATATGTAATGCAAATGTAAAAATATAATGTAAATGCTATACATTGTTGGATGATTATAAACATGGTATTTTGCCTGTTTATGCCTGCAGTGCAGTGCAGAAAATATGACAACAATAAGGTCTAAATGGAACTGGCCCCTCTAACAGTTCAACTGGGCCCAGCTTGTAGCACTTAAACACGGAACAGTCCTATTGTCATGATATGTCCCCTTTAAAATAAAGTGTAACCATTATGTTTATTTGAATGTGTGTAAAAGACAAGCAAAATGGGCAATTTGATAAAACAAATTTGGAATGTGCGTGTGTTGTGGATTTGTGTCTTACGGCATTTCTTGAAGATTTTAAGTGACTCCCAACACTGAGGTCAGTGTGAAGGATCTGGAAATCGTGACAAGTGACTGTCCTGCTGATAGCTGGAGGTGATCATAATGTAAGTTCCTGGAACTTTAGTGTGATGTTACATTGTGATGAGCCACAGGAGCAGTTTCCTTGTTCAAGGTTTAATCAATGACATCATTAGATGAAACATAAAGCAAATTATGCCACAGACATCTCAATAGATTTTTGGAACTACATTTAATAATGTTGAAACAACACATGGAATCATTCATTATACATACATGCAGAAACATGCATCATGCATTTCCCAGGGCATTATTTTGTGAATGGCATGAGACAGAATGTGATGATAACAAACACAAACCAGTCAGTCACAGATGGCAGGTTGTTCTACCTACCTGTTAAATAGTTAATTTCTTAACTATGCCAGTCAAGTAACATGATGCTTTGCTACTGTCACAAGTTGCTCTATTCGTTTTTTTTTACCCCAATACCAGATGTCCATTTTAAAATTGTGACTGTTGTAGTTTTGTAGAACAACCTAATTATAATAGTTTGCGTCAAAGAGTTTAATTTATCTATCATTATGACAATTTAAAGTATACAATAGATAATTCATAAACTGTTGCTTTCTTGGAGATAAAAATACAAATTCTAGAAAGTGGTATTTCATGCATCCAATCTCCAAGTTTGATCAGTGCTAATTTCCATTACTGAAATGATACTTAATGTAATGCGATATTATATTAATCTAAATAAATATGCATCTGAATCAAAAATATTCATTTTAAAGAGTCCTGTACTGAATGAGTGTCCAGCAAGCACAGGACGGTAAGCGGCTTTCCCCTGAGTGAATTAGCATTTAATACACTCTGACACCATTCACATTGAATCCCACCCATACTGCAGTTACCTTTATCCTGATGAAAAAAGATGGATAATACTCTCCCCTCTGCTTTTTCTCGCTCCCTTTATCTTTATCTCCCTCTGTCGGGTACCCTTTTATTATATCTAAACTGTCCCAAGATGGAATTAAAGTGGGAATTGGAGTGGACAGCAGTGCCTTCGGAAGATCTTGGAGATGCTTGACATTGAGAGGATTAATTTCAATGGGGTCTTAAAAGTCTTCTTTCTCAAGAAAATATTTATGTGCCATTGGGTTCAACTTAGTCATGGGATAATCAGAGGGTTGGGAATCCTTTAAAGCAGCACTAGGTTACTTTTCAACCTTCATAATATATTTCCAAGTCTCTTGTGATGGTACATCGACTTACAATAGGTTGAATGACACGTCTGCCATAGCCTGACGGGGTCTGTAGCGTTTTTAATCGTACTTTTAAACTTCGGGTTTCGGGTAGTAACCGGCGAACAAAGAGAACTACAAAATTCGACTGCTTTACGGTATATACGTCACTTCCACCACCACCACTTCCTTAAAATCGGACGTGCGAGCCAAATGTTATAGTCATGGCCGAAGCAGCACAGAAAAACAAGAAAGCAAAGGTTTTATCGGAGCAAAGCAAAAAGAGAAAAAGAGAAAGTGATCGCGTTAAAGGCAGAACGAGGATAACATTGGGCCAGCCTTTTCTCGCTGGCGTGAGCTGAAGGAGGAGGAGGGGTGCCCGACCGATGCGGACTTGGCAAAAAAAAAAAAAAAAAAAAATCAAACTAAAGCCTGTGTCTAAACGGCGTGCACAAGTTTGATAGGGGCTACATTCTTGCAAGTAAATATATAAGATGTACAAAATCATATTTTAGGATACCTAACATGTCTGTGATATTTGTTTATTTGTCTTGCCTCAAGCTATAATGCAAATCGATTTGTAAAATTTGCAGATTCATTTATGGTAGCTTGATATTATAATATTGACGATATATGGTTATTATCAACCACTCAAACATTGCATTGAAGTATCATATAGATTCAGTAAAACGGTAACCAATAGACTACTATAATGACGCTGGCTTGTAAACGTGATCATCGCGATCATTTGTCGTTAGAAAAAAAATAAAACCCATGAAATTATATTCATATGACATGCTGAAATATGTGCCACTGTACCTGGGATGAAGACATTTCACACGCGACGCAAGCAGAACACCTGCATGTGACCTCCTCCTACAGTGTTCAGGGCTATCATGGTTGTCAACAAATGCACGTGCATGTAGGATGACAGAGTTTACGACAGTAGTAGAGGTCTAGAGGACAATACTGTTTCCCAACTGTAGGGGGACCCCACCCCGAGAGCAAAAGTTCCCTGGTGTTACTTTAAGGAATGAAACCAATAGGAAATATCATAGACAAAAAAAAAAAAGATTTGATATCAATAGGTTCACTTTGGGAACTGCAATATTCACATATGAAATTGAATATTGGGTCAAGAGGGCAGTGTCAGGTACTTGCATGAACCCGTGCAAACCCAAAAAAAAGACAATTAAGGTTAACATAATTAGATACTGCAGCAACAGGAATAGTCAGTCAGTAATAATCTTGTGAACAGACATTTTATCAAGATCAAACTGTATGAACTGAGTTTAGACACAACTTAGCTACTTGTGATTTTGTTAAAGAGTTATTTTTTCTGTTTGTTCCGTTCTTACATGCAGTGTAAAGGTAGGTGGGAAATATTTTACATTCGATGAAAGCTCAAATAAAATAAATAAAATTCCATAAATATTATTATTAAAATATATTTTCTGTATTTTTTTCTTTATGGTGTGCAAACAACATATGCAATACTACTAAAACATAGGGTGTGTTTACACTTGCAGTTCAGTTTGCTTGGTTCGTTCGGTCCGGACCAAAAAACCACAACATTAGTCCTGGGATGCTTAAGCGTTGATAATGATGCCTGTACCGAACTGTGATGGGCAACATCGCCACGATGACAAGAAAAAACAGATATACTTGAGCATTCTGTCCTTTTTAAGTTGCATCGTGACATCATGTCTCATTTTTGGTTCGTAAACATGTCTTTGGTCCCTGTTGTGTTCATGTTTCATTCAACCACACCAGAGTTCGTTTGGAAGCGGACCGAGACCCATCTTTTCAGGGTGTGTTCACTTCACATTTGGCATGTTTGGTTCAATTGAAATGAACCCTGGTGCGATTGCTCTAGTGCGGTTCATTAGTGTAAACGCTGCCATCTGAACCCTGGTGCGCACCAAACAAGCGGACCGAGATAGCTGAAAAGATGGGTCTCGGGGTGTGTTCACACTTGTAGTTCGGTTCGCTTGGTTTGTTTGGTGCGGACAAATAATAAAAAAAGCCTTTAGTCCTGGTCCTCTTAGTGTTTAGGTCGGCATTACAACGAACTAAAGGCATAGGAATATGTTCACAATCTGATTGGTCGGCTTTTATTATTAAGTGACGGAACTTACTGAACATCCAAAACAATGCTGTGTGCTGGGCTAAACGGGCCCGTTGTATGTGTGTAGCCTGATGGTATTACCAGCTGAGAACTCGTGAAGAGCTTATACAATTTGTAAAGGAGTCAAATCAGAGGCAGGAATCCCTCCGTCACACACAAACAAAGATATGCTGTGTGTGGTTCTGATGCCTGTACGGGCAACACGCAGCGAGAAAAAAACTGGCATAAATGAGCTTTCTGTCCTTTTAAGGGTCGCATCTTGGGACACCATGTTCTGTTTTTGGTTTAATCATGCCTTTGGTCTGTGTTGCATTCATATTTAATTCGAACCGCACCAGATTTCATTTGGAAGAGGACTGAGACCCATCTTTTCAGCGGTCTCGGTACGCTTGTTTGATGCGCACCAGGGTTAAGATGGCAGCGTTCACACTTCAAATGAACCGCACTAACAGAGCAATCGCACCAGGGATGGTTTTAATCGAACCAAGCATGCCAAGTGTGAACACACCCTCGGTCCGCTTCCAGACGAACTCTGGTGTCGTTCGAATGAAATATGAATGCAACACGTACCAAAGACATGTAAACAAACCAAAAATGGGTCATGATGTCACAAGGCGTGACCTAAAAAGAAAAGAAAGCTCAAACAAACATACCTGTTTTTTCTCTGCATAGTCACGATCTTGCCCATCACAGTTCAGTACATCAGAACCGCTTCTTCTCACAGCACATCTTCGTTTGTGTGTGTGACAGGGGGATTCTTGCCTCTGTTTTGACTCCTTTACACATTTTTAAGCTCTTCGCAAGTTCTCAGCTGGTAATACCATTATATGTAGGCTACCCACATACAACGGGTGCGTTTTGTCACGATCCACACACGGGAAACAGAGATCCAATTGCAGTAAGAATTTATTGGGGAAATCCGTAATCATACATCCAGTCCAGGCAGGGGTCAAAACCGAAGTAGCAATCCAAAATAAACCGACAAGAAGGTAGTACTCAGAAGTGGGGTGATGAAAAACAAGAACTCCGGAACAAACACTAAACAGGCAGGGTATTTATACACACAGAACAAACATATTAATTAATTTGGGGATGTTCAAATTAATTAACCAATCATACCATTGATCAGCTCTACCAAACTTGGATGTCTTTTTTCCAGTAATAAACATTAAGTTGTTTTGATTGATACTGTGAAGCAGCTTTGATACAATCTGTTTTGAGAAAAGCGCTATATAAATATATTTGACTTGACTTGAACAAACAATCATGATGGGGAACAGCTGGGTGCAATGAACAGTGATGAGTGCAGACAAGGATTTTGGGGAATGTAGTTCCAATGTGAATGACACCGTGGGGAAGAGGACCAGATCCATGCAGGGGAACAAAAACGGGAAATAACGACTTTGCCGGCGACCAGGGCGAAGCAGACAGTCCATCGGGCGGCCAGGGCGATGCAGACAGTCCATGGGGCGGCCAGGGCGAAGCAGACGACCCCTCGGGCGGCCAGGGCGAAGCAGACGACCCCTCGGGCGGCCAGGGCGAAGCAGACGACCCCTCGGGCGGCCAGGGCGAAGCAGACGACCCCTCGGGCGGCCAGGGCGAAGCAGACGACCCCTCTGGCGGCCAGGGCGAAGCAGACGACCCCTCTGGCGGCCAGGGCGAAGCAGACGACCCCTCTGGCGGCCAGGGCGAAGCAGACGACCCCTCGGGCGGCCAGGGCGGTGAGGACCCCTCGGGCGGCCAGGGCGGTGAGGACACTGGCTCCGGCTCAGGAACAGCTGACACTGGCTCCGGCTCAGGAACAGCTGACACTGGCTCCGGCTCAGGAACAGCTGACACTGGCTCCGGCTCAGGAACAGCTGACACTGGCTCCGGCTCAGGAACAGCTGACACTGGCTCCGGCTCAGGAACAGCTGACACTGGCTCCGGCTCAGGAACAGCGGACACTGGCTCCGGCTCAGGAACAGCGGACACTGGCTCCGGCTCAGGAACAGCGGACACTAAAGGTCTGAAGAGCGTCTCCAGGATCCGAGCTCTAAATAGCCGATCAGTGCCCCTCCGGTCACGAGAATGGGCATCTCCCGATCTGTCTCTGACTGGGCAGACATGGCGTGAGCCGTCTCTGTCTGGGCAGATGTGACCTGAATAGTCTCTGACTGGGCAGACGGGACGTGAACGGTCTCTGACTGGGCAGACGGAGCGTGAACGGTCTCTGACTGGGCAGACGGAGCGTGAACGGTCTCTGACTGGGCAGACGGAGCGTGAACGGGCTCTGACTGGGCAGACGGAGCGTGAACGGTCTCTGGATCCGCAGACGTGACGTGAGCGGTCTCTGGATCGGCAGATGGACTGTGTCTCTTCCTCCTTCTCCGTCCATGAGAGCGAGAGGGCGCTGGGCTGGACGGCGCCAGCAGTGAGGGCTCTGGGCTGGACGGAACCAGCGGTGGATGGAACTCTGGGTTGGACATCACCAGCCCAGGGTCGAGGAAGGACCGAAGCGGAGAGTGGTGCCGGCGCTCACCTCTAGCACCTCCTCTCCTGCGACCACCACGGGTTCCAGAAAACCTAGCCAGACGGGTTCCCTCAAACGATTGTTCAATCCTGATGGAAGGAGACTCGGGGGATTTGGCTGCCATGATCTCCTCCGTTTGACGGGCCCATAGCGCAAAACATTGAAAAATGTTCATCCGTGGAGGCACCTCTTCGGTCTTAGAATTCCCCCTCTCGATGGCTGGTGAAGAGCCACGAAAATTCTTACCGCTGGATCTAGACATGACGGAGTCCTTCTGTCACGATCCACACACGGGAAACAGGGAGATCCAATTGCAGTAAGAATTTATTGAGGAAATCCATAATCATACATCTAGTGATGTTACGTCTGACACCGACGCTCAGAAGCTTGCTTCAAACTCGAACGGTCCTTGCAATGAACCACTGCTTCGGAGCTTGTATCATTACGTCACTAGTCACGTGAAAATGACGTCTGAAGCAAACACACTGGTTCACTCCTGTAGTGAACCACCTGACTGCTTTGACAGCCCAATCCAGTGTTGACAGATTTGAAACCTGGCGGCTGTATTTCTTATAAAAGTGAAGCCAAACCATTGCAACACCGTGGGTTGTAGTAGTCGGTGTTTGGATTGGCGTTATTGTTGAGGAGAGTGGATTGAGTTTATTTCAGTATTGTGATGGACCCGAGAAAGAGAAGTCGTTCCCAAGTTTGGGAACACTTTAAACTTATTTCCCTGGATAAGGTTAGTTCTTTGTCAGTTCTGCATACAAATATTTTTACATATGTAGTGAATGATATGGAGAAAGACAGAAACTTCAAAAACCCTCTGCTACATTACAAGTACAACCAGTTACACAAGCACATCCTTTTCAACATACAAAAATATCAGTCCCACCAGTTAACAAGTTATAGAGTTCTGCTTCCCGCAGATAAACAAGATAAAGCTTTTACACATGATACTGCTAAAAAAAACTATAGAAACCATTACAGAAATTATATTGAATTAACCATTACATTTTCAAACTTCATGGGAATTTTATTGGTTGTAATGGGAATTATAGTGGTCTCTGTGGGTCTCTACTGATATGTGTTGGGTTCTATTGGTGGGGGCATTAAATCCTGATGGAATATGTCCCAAACACACTACAAAAAATAATTCTGTAGTGGTTTAAATGGTAAAAGCCAATGGTTCCTATTGATATTTTAATAGAAACCATTAGAATTTCTGTGGTTCCAACTTTTTTTAAGCTGGTCTGATCTTCTGTCCTTGTCTAAAGAAATAATTACTCAAACACACATCATGCTTAATGTTTTATTATCAAGGTGAACACATGAAATTAATCAGTATCTGTAAAATTCACCTACATAAATGAGTTTCACAGCACTAACACTGTTTCAGCTTTGATCGCCTCGGTAAACACGTTATAAACGGGGCGTTAACATATACGCCTACTTGCATTTTATGGTTGTCAGCTTTGTTGCATTACATTTACTTCACCAGGAGATGTTGCTGCAATTTCTATCTGAATGAAGCTTCGAGTAATGAACCATTTTCAACACAATTGTATCAGAAAGCAATAATGCTTCGAAACGCTTCACTTGGCCATCACTACATACATCCAGTCCAGGCAGGGGTCAAAACCGAAGTAGCAATCCAAAATAAACAAGAAAAAATACAAACGGGCAGTACTCAGAAGTGGGGTGATGAAAAACAAGGACTCCGTGACAAACACTAAACAGGCAGGGTATTTATACACACAGAACAAACAATCATGATGGGGAACAGCTGGGTGCAATTAACAGCGATGAGTGCAGACAAGGATTGTGGGGAATGTAGTTCCAATGTGAATGACACCGTGGGGAAGAGGACCACTAGTGGACACCCAGGGAAACATAAACCAGACACTGTGACACGTTTAGCCCAGCACACAGCATTGTTTTGGATGTTTGGTATTCCTATGCCTTTGTTCGGTGTCAAAAAATGCCAATCTGAAGTTCGCTAAGCGGACTTTTTGGTCCAGACCAAACGAACCAAGCAAAGTGAACCGGACTACAGGTGTGAACACACAAATAATTTACAAATACAGGCCTATATATCGATTTTAAGGTTTTGTTTTTTATCAATATTCTGAATTCATTTTTATATTTTCAGTTCTCAAATGTATCTCACATTTATTGAAGTAAAACAATTAAGTTTATGAAGGCCAAAAGTAGCCATTGTGAATGGACAATTTGTGAGCTCTTTACAATGTTAAAAGGAAAAGTGATAAATAGTCATGGGGTATGTTTTTGTGACTGGGCATATAGGCTATTTATGCATAAACATGCCCATTGAAGTATAATTGAAAACTCTTACAATGTGAATGATAAATTCAATGTGTCTGTCACTGTCACTTGCTTAGTGGAGAAGAGGAGAGATGTATCTTCAACTGAACAGAGCTGCTCACTTTTAAACTGAAAAGAGAGAGGAAAAAAAGACATGATTGGTAGGAAAGCAGTTACAAAATTTATGGAAATCAAGAACCTGTTGAGAGTGTGTTGACAGTTTGTGTTTTAGGATGGTTGAGCTCAAGAAAATTAAAAACGAGGTGGCTTCAGAAGTATTATTTGACAGTTGATTAAATAAAAATCAAAGAACCCTAAACTCTTAACCAAAGAGGTTTATAATAGTAGCATAAGGAAGAATCTAATCACAGATAGCAACTCAAGAGCTGAAGCCACCTTTTATTCAACAAGTTCTTTCTCTCTCTCACCCACTCTGAAAGAAGGAATGGAAACAATTAGCTTGAAGAGCAATGACCAGATAAAAGCAACAGACCAGTAACAGAAAACCCTTTACAGTACAAACAGGAACACTATCCAAACTTGAGCTCTGTTCGGAGCTGAGCAGGCTTTGACTGTCCTAATCTGCAGTGTAAATCTGCAGGCACTGCCTGTCTAGTCCCTGTCTGGGTTCCATACTCTCAGACAAAAGCTCCGGACACTTGCCCACTAACAAAGGGGTCGATGCCACTCTCCGCTAATTAAAGCAGACAAGGCTTGCTGATGGGGCCTTTTTGAGCAATTGAACATGGTGAATGCTTCTCCGGGATCTGATGAAACACGGACAGTTGGTTTTACTTTAAAAGCAGACTCCTGCAGCCACTCAGAGGAACATATGATCAAAATGTGTCCGGTTTCTAGGGAATAAAATGTATTTGAATGCTCTGGATAAAAGCAACTGCATGCCAAATGAATGAATTTTAATAAAAATCCCCCCCCCCCCCCCCCCCCCCATGGTTTATAGAACGTCTTGATTCATCAAAAGGACCTGCTTTTAAAGAGTTAGTTCACCCAAAAATGAAAAGTCTGTAATTAATTACTCACCCTCAAGTTGTTCCAAACCCAAAAGACTTTCATTCATCTTTGTGACACAAATGAAGATATTTTTAATTAAATTGAGCGATGTCTATCCCTCCATTGACAGCTACGACTTCAACTAGCCTACAACTAAAGAGATCATAAAAACATCCATCTGAATTGAGAGGTTCAGTCCATATTTTCGAAAGAGACACGATCACTTTGTATGACAAACAGATTGAATTTAGGCTTTTTATTCACAAGCATTGATCAGCGAACATAAACAGCACAACCGAACCTGATTGATGCTCGAGAACAAACCTCATTGGTTCTTACAGAAGCTCAAACGTGCTGTGTAACACATTAGAATGAACCTCATTTGATCTTGTGGAAGCTCAAACTGCTGTGTACCAGGGGAATGAACCTCATGGTTCGCGCACAACAAGAGAACATGCTTTTGAGCACCAGGTTACCACAATGTGAGTTGATGAATGTTTATATGTGAATAAAATCCTAAATTAAATATGTTGACTATATAAAGTGATCGTGTCTCTTCAGAAATGTTGGAATAAACCACTCAATTCATATGGATTAGTTTTACAATCTCTTTATGAAGCGTCAACGTGTAAGTTGCATAGCTGTCATTGGAGGGACAGAAATCGCTCAGATTTAATAAAAAATATCTTCATTTGTGGTCCGAAGATAAACAAAGTCTTACGGGTTTGGAACGACATGAGAGTGAGTAAATGATGACAGAATGTACATTTTTTGGTGAACTAGCCTATCCCTTTAATGAATTATGTTGCCACTAGGGGGCGCCATATAGCCTATGACAAATAAAAGCTGGAAATGCTGGGGTTGAAATGCTGTATCCTCCCATATAATAGCTTTCCAGAGTTGGCTCAAACAGCTGTTAATTTTTAACAATACGTTTACATTAAAATATAATCCTGACCTTATTAAAAATCAGTCCGACAATATTAGATGGGTTCTCTTCATGAAGTTTGTCCCTCATGTCATGCCACTCTGTACTTTGTTGTCCATAGCAACTGCGTTGGACGCTAAACTACAAACACGCGGAAGACAGGGAAACCGGTGCTGTGTAACACACAGCCAGGAAAATAAAGTGTTTGTTAAATACTAACGAGATCCTTGTCTATCATCATTATTAGTATTGTATGCTGTTGCTAAGATTTTACAATGATATAGTTTACTTTAACTACAAATCTGCGCGTTTGCTGTTGGTTCGTGATACACTCGATATAGGGACTCAATAGCATAGTAATGGATAACATCGAACAGGCAATAGATGAGGAGTTGATGAAATTGAACCTCGATCCTTCTGAAAATTATTCAGAGTCAGAAGATGACATCTTTACTGTTTTGGATGGAAATGTAAGTGGCTTTTTTTTTTGTAATTCAGTTCTTAAACCTCTAACTTACTTATTTTGAATTTAGTTGACTTTCCAACATTGTATTACAACCCACTTTATTATGAAAACTTTATTTGACAATTTAAAGTTATATTTAATTTATATTGTATTCTTTACTGGTGAAGAAAACAATTATGGGTTAAAAAACAAACATAACATTTACATCGAATATGGTAATCTATTGTGACATTAAGAAGATATAATTTATAATTCACGTAGTTCATCCAAAAAGATGTACGTTTACTCTACCTGTCCTTTCATCACTGTCAATAACCTGTTTTCACAGAAGCTAACGTTGTATGCAGAAGATAGGCTGCCTGACTCAGTACTCGCATATGTTGAAGCTTCAAGAAATCGAATGAATGCCTTTGAACAATTCATCCTTGAAGACGTTGAAGAAAAGGGTGAGAAGCATTTTAAAAGATCAGATTGAAATCCTGAATTAAAACCGTTTAAAGATTATATTATAGACCGCTTACTTGAGGTATTGCAGTGTTTTCCCCCTTTCTGGTTCCCCATAGATTTGTCAAGTCAAGAGCAGTCTCACCTTAATCACAAAGATAATCCTACAACTGAACCAGCTTCAGATTTTATAGAAGACCCTATAAAGTGGAAAAATAAAGTGAGTCATGGTTATTTGTTTGTGGTTAAATGGAAATGGGATTATTATCGCTCTGAGTCATCGCAGAGGAAAGGAGTGTCTGTGTTTTGTCCTTAACTTAACCTTTGATTCAGTTAGTCCCTCACAGTAGCAAATGATCTGTTACATATCCCAGTTTTGTTTATGTTCAGTCAATATGAATTTAGGCTGTACATTCTCAGAAATGACCCTTGTTTATCCTCGGACATGCCGCATACTGATGATGTACAAACATACTTCAGATGATGTAGGGCAGGCTATTGCATCCTATTTTGTTAGTTCATGAATATGATAAAAATGCACATGTTTTTGTCAGGTAATCTCTGAATTAGAGGAACAAGTTGGACTTCTAAAAGACGTTGAGCCACAGAATGCCCAGCAGGAGATTCCAAATATGTCATGGATGGAAGGTACATTTTCTGTAATGATGTGGTTAGATGGGCCTGTATTTTAAGTTTATTAACACGCTAGTAAAAAACTAGGTTAACACTGCTGTTAAATCTGCACACATATCTTCAATGGTTTTGTAGATTGCTTATTATCTCTTTATATTCACCGAATTGTACCTTTACTCTGTTTTTAGATGTAAGTGAGCGTGATACATTGACTGAGATTGAATTGCAACTCAGTCTTGAGTGGAAAGAATTAGAGAAAAGACTCAAAGAGGAAGAGGAGCAGAAATTAGCTGCACAGGAGATAGAAAGACTGCTGCAGTTGAACTCGGAAAGAGATGAAGAAGAGAGGAGGAGGAGAAGATTGATGGAGTTTGAGGAGGAGCTGAGGAAGATAGAGGAGGCCACTCAGGTAGGACTGTCTAACACTTTTTTTTAATAATCTTTTTAAAATTAAGAGAAAAGTTGATTGAATAACAAAATCTAAATTCTGTATGCCAATAACAGATTCAAAATCCTGGAGTTAAAAACGAAGTTAACCACACAGAAGATCTTCAACTGCAAATGGATAAACATCAGGTGAGTTTAACATGCCTAAGATTGTAGAAGATGCTATTTAATAAATGTGGGAAAAGCCAAAAAATTTAAATAAAACATTTCCATACAGTATGTAATATAAAAATAAATATTTGTTAATATATGAATGAACTGAGTTGGTGTATTATGTAAAAACACACAAACGAGACAATTTTTTGAGTGTATATGTCAAGTCAAGTCATCTTTATTTATATAGCACTTTATACAATACAGATTGTTTCAAAGTAGCTTTGATAGTGATAACAGGATAAATGATTCAATGATGCAAACAGAGTTAATTTCAGCTGTACAGCAGCTCTAAAGGACAACAGTGTCATTGTTCAGCTGAAGTCAGTTCAGTTTTGATTCAGTTCCGTTGTAAATATCACCAATTATTAAATTAGTTCATTTAATCTATAAAGCAGTTCTCCTGAAAACAGTGATGTCATCATCCAAGGCTGCGTTTCTCAAAAGCATAGTGAGCTAAGTTAAAGAGACCATTGGTGGCAATGGCTGTACGATCTACTTAAGCTTACGGTGGTTTTGGGAAACAGTCCAGCTCAGTATAGTGACGAAGCTGGTCATAGATCTAATATTAGTGTAGATTCCATTCGTCTTACGATGGAAGAAGTACATCAGGTGTTATGGGAAGTGTTCCTGGTTCTGGTTGACCTCTGGGGTTGCTTTGCATCCTCTGGCACTGGAAACCTGCAGCGTGTGGAAGGCAAGATGGATTCATTTAAGTATCAGGAAATCCTTGGAGAAAACGTCATGCCGTCAGTGAGGAAGCTGAAGCTTGGGCGTCAGTGGACTTTCAAACAGGACAATGATCCCAAGCATACCTCAAATCCCACCAAGGCTTGGTTGCAGAAGAAGTTCTGGAAGATTCTACAGTGGCCATCACAGTCATCACTTGAGCCCCATGGAAAACTCTAAAGAGGCTTGCCCTGAGGCTTGTAGGCCTACTAGCAAGGTGTACCTAATAAAGTGCCCGGTGTGTGTGTGTGTGTGTGCGCGTGCGTGTATGTGTATATGCTTATATATGTGTACCAGTCAAGGTTTTTTTGGTTAATTTCAGAACTTAATCAGGAAAATGGAGGAGCAGATTGAGGAGGAGAAACAGGCTTTTGAGGAGGCTCAGGAGGAGGAAAGAAGGAGAACTCAGAAGCTTCACTGCAGAGCAGCCACAAAGATCCAAGCTGCTCTCAGAGGAGCCTTAGCTCGTCGCTGGAGCAAAAAAGAGCTGAGGAGAAAGAGAGAGGAGGAGAAAAGATATGAGGAGGAGAAGAGGGAATGGGAGAAGATGAAGAAGGAGAAGGAGGAGGAAAGAAAAAGGATCGAGGAGGAAGAGCGAGCACAGAGGGAGGAAATAGAGAGACGGAGAGCAGATTATGAAAGAGCGAAAGAACAAGATCGCCATCGTCTGGAGAGAGAGCAAAGACTTGAACAACAGAGGAGGAAAGAGGAAGAAGATAAGAAGAGGAGGAGGGAAATGAAGAGGAAGGAGGAACAGAACAACATTACAAGTGTAATAGATGATGGCAGAAGACAGAAAGTGGATGCACACAGGAAGAATAAAGAAAAGGAGAGAACAGAAGTGGAAACGAGTAGCCAGGTGGAGGATGAATTTAAAAGAGAGGAAAATGAGATCAGAGGCAATGAGGCCATTGTGAGAAAAATAGAAGATAATGAAATAATAAGACATGGGAAGAACATGGAAAACACATTGGATGACGACAGGAATGCGACGAAAAAACAGGACAAAACTAAAGGCATAAGCACAGAAGACACAGAAAGATTAGATGATATGAGACCGCAAACAAAGAGTGATAAAGACAGAACAAAGAGCCATGAAGTAAAGAAAAGAGTTGATGGCAACGTAGAGCTTGATTCTCAGAAAGATCTCTCACAATCAAGAAAAAGCTTTAAATTGACCAAAACCACTCCAGAATCCCACATAAATGCACATCGAGGTCTTTCCAATGACCTTGGCATTAGTTTAATTGGTTCCTCAAGTGTTGCAGATCACCTAAGTGTTGAAGCGACTCCGAGCGTAGATACAGACTTGACTATGCCGGCTTCTGGTTTGAATGATGTAGCACCTGAAATGAACACTAGAGGACATCAAAATACTACAGATATTGAGCTTAAGGACCATGAACCTGAAAGCCAAGAGTCAGTTTCAGTATGCCTGCCTGACAGCACAGAGCAGAAGCGACTGGCCTGGATGATGAGCTGCACTCCTTGGTCCAAACTATCATTGCAGAATAAAAGGAAAGTGTCTTCGGCACAACAACAGTCCCAAAAAAGAGGGCCAAGAAGAAAAAGAGTACCCGGTTTACCCCCTCTGTCTGTGAACACTATTCTCAAAACAGGAACTTGGAGCTCTCTCAAACAGGTAGAAATGAAAACCCATTTCCTGGCTGAGATATGTCTTATATGTTCCTGCTGACTTTATTGTCATTGTGCTGGTAAAAATCAGGTTACGACAGTGATGCTGGAAGACCTGCCGGGTTGTTGCCTGTCTACACTGTCCGAGTGTAACAACCTGCAGACTTTGACACTTAGACGCTGTGGACTCACATCCTTGGATGGATTGAACCAGTGCGCTCAGATCAGATACATTGATGTACAAGTAAGAAAGAACAAACTATCTTATGCTTACCAAGGCTGCATTTATTTGATCAAATATACAGTAAAAACAGTAATATTTGTAATTATTACTCCAGTCTTCAGTGTCACATGATACTTCAGAGATCTTTCTAATATGCTGCATTGGTGCTCAAGAAACATTATTAATGTTATTGTATGTTATTAATGCAATGTATGTACCATTGTTTCTCACATTTAGGAGAACTCAATTACCCATGTGGATTGTGGAGGTCTGGTCAACCTTCAGGTCCTCCTGCTGGGCAAGAACCAGCTGATGAACACACACGGTTTTGATGGAGCTGAAAATCTGCAAATTCTTCAGCTCTCACACAACAACATCTCTCGTATCAGTGAGTATGTTCACTAGAACTGCCTTTATGCTTTATGTATTCTATTTATTTTTCATTGCAAGCACTAAAGAAAGAGAAGCTGACTGTTGGTCAGTTGGAGCTGTATGGATCTCGATTGTGCCACAGAATTAGCATTAAATATTAATTGTTGTCATTGTCCTGTAGAGGGCATCATTGTGCCAGTTTGGTGACTTCAAATGGCCTTTTGCCCTCATTCTCCTTGCAAAATAAATCTTGATGTCTCATTTCTGAGTAAATGGCCTCATATTGAATAAATATGAATAAATGTATCATAAATAAGAGGATAAATGCAGTTTAAAGTTATTTGCTTTCAGTATTAGATGATGTCCTGCCAATGCTGCCTTTTTATATTAGATTATCCTTTGGCTGGTATTAGATATTGTCACCATGGCCTAGAATTATCCTCATACACTCCCCCACTCCCACTGAATGATATATCTATGCTTTCTTAGGTGGTTTAGGACCCCTGAAAATGCTTCTGCGATTATCAGTGGACCATAACCAGCTGCTCAGCACGAGAGGTTTAAAGGAAATTTATACCCTTCTGCATCTGGACTGTTCGTACAACCACCTATGTCACGTTGAGGGTTTGGAGAATTGCGCTCTTCTTAACACACTGGACCTCAGGGGAAACAGTCTGACTGAGGTAAATCTTACACGACCAAAGAAACAAACTAATTTAAACGATGAGAGGTAAGATGTCTTCAGAAGTAATATGAAGATCATATTGATAATCACAATTTTCCATTACTTTGTTGTTTTGTTAGTAATTGTGAACTGTTTGATGTTCTTACTCTACTTAGCCCAACTGAAATCATAGACTTTAACCACTTACAATTTATAAAGAGATATATATCCAGCTCAGTGTCCAGGAAATGCGTAATTTGACTGTGTTCATTACATGAAACCAGCATACGTTATACTGAAATCCTATGCTGCCGTAACTTTAATTGAATTATCGTTATCTGTTTTGCTTAATGTGTGGATATTAGTCATGTTCAGGATGAGGCTTGATCCACCCATCTCTGGTGCTGGGACCATGTTCAGTGTTGGAACATAAAATATGTCTTTCTGTGTGATCAAGTGGTCAAGAAGGAATTGTTGTGTTTTTTTTTTTCTGGCTGATGGTATAGCTGCCTGTCCTGCAGAACCATGTTCTTTTGAGGGACCTTTACCTGGATGACAATCTTATATCTTCCATTCTTGATCTGGAATCTTATTGGCTACCTTTGCTCCAAAACCTTTCTGTGGCCCAGAACAGGTAGGCCTCAATGGAGAATGGCTGTGTCTCAAAACCTATTCAGTTGCCTACCTACTCATTGGCTGGTGGCTCACAGGTTTTCAGTCTCTTCATTTTTCGAACATAACACACACAGTTTCACTGTTAAATCCTACTTAAAGGTGAAGTCTTGGCCATGTTTAAATACATTCTTATGTAAAATGTAATACAAAAATCTACAAATGTACAGTGCTAAGATGTTTTATTGTTTAAAATAATTGGCTCACTTTTCTCTTTCTTTAGTGTAACTCGTTTAATTCCATTCTTGGACTTGGTCTCTCTGAGGACACTGGATGCCAGTAATAACTGTCTGTCAGGTGAGCTTACAAAGTGGGGTGAGTCGACTCGACTCGACTGTGGTATCTGTTATAAGGTCTTTAATCTTGACGATTGATGGATAACCTATGTAACGAACAAATAATGCTTTCATCTTATTTATCCTTAAAGTGATAGTTCACCCAATATTGAAAATTCTGTCATTTACTCACCTTTAAAACATGTATGCTGTTTCTTTTTTCAATGACTTGTTTCAAAGTCTTTTCTTCACACATAACTACAGTATTTTTCAACTTGGAATATAGCGCAAGTCACATGAAACACTTAGAGTGCTGGTCACTATAATGGTCACTATAAATGCTTGTTTTATTGAGTAGAGCTGCATTGATTCTGCATGTGACTCTTTTGAAGAATATTTTTCAAAATTGACCTTTTCTGTTACACTGAAAAATAACAACATTCAAATTTTGAATGATATAAGGGTGAGTCAATAATGACATACATTTTTAGTGAACTGTACTTTAAAGTACCATTGTGGAAAGCAGTTCTGTGTATACTAATTTACAGAAATGTTAAATTATAGTATCTAGGTGTTTTCATTCAGTCCAAAATGGCTAACATTTGAAATTGCAGTAAAATTATAACCATTTCTTAGAGTATTTCTGAGGGGGGACACTGTTCTGACTCTTTTAGACTTGCAGAACGTTTGTCGGAATCTTCAGAAATGCACCAGTCTCCAAGAACTGAACCTGACTGGTAGCCCACTACAGCAGGAAAACAACTGGAGGTAGGTGTGATCCAAGGACCCAGTTTAGGACCTTTTACATTGACTATTTAGTTTCTCTGTTTCTTAAGGTTACTTGCAACTACTAAGCCAAAGTGCAGGAGTATATTTGTTGTTGAGAGAGAATATTAGTATATACTGTAGGAATTGAAATGTGGTTCCTCCTTTTATTATGGAGAGATTTATCTTGGATTGGGCAGAAGCTGTCATGTGTGCATTCCAGCAAAAGTCATTAAGCATTTCATAATTGTCCGAGAATGTGAAACTAATGTGAACAGGGACATTGGCTGGAAGTGCACCAAACGTTTAAAGTAGAATAAACATTCTTCTTTACCGCTGAGCTTCCGGCCCATATCACTGCACCAGCCATTGTATCTGTGTCCACTATTGGATTACCCAGTGACATCTGTACGCACGTGGATTTAAGTGCTCGTAATTCAGAAAATATTTGCTCAGTGGAGGAATATTTTTTAAGCAAATGTGCTCCTAAAGTGCCAGCAGTTTGCAGAGAGTTTTTGAGCAAATTATATGTTCTAATGTGGTAGAAAAAAATGTGTGAGAGACAGAACAAGGATATCAGGGAAGTATAGAAGCATGTTGGAATTTATTTCTCAAGTACCAGTCCAGTTCATTCAGTCAAAATGGAGAAAATAATATCATACATACCAAAGAGGTTCGTTGACTCTCACGACTTTTTAGTTCAGAAGGCCCAGGGGTTTATTGTTGGCAACACATTTTTTTCTGACAGAATCTTACTTACTAAATTGACTTGCTCCTTAGTCAGCAGTAAAATATTTAGTTGTTCATTTTGTTAGTTCATTTTAAAACTTCATTTACCACATTTTGCATGTGGCTTCCAAGGAGAAATCTGAGGTGAAATATATCTGTTGCGTCTTTACATCTGTTTTATTCTGTAATGACTTATAGGAAGTTCACTCAAGTCAGGCTCAGTATTGTGCTGAACTTTGTCTAACCCTCAATGCCAACAACCGAATTAGACCCAGTGTTTTTCTCGATCTCCACTGGCCCTTTCATCCCCGTCCAGTGAAAACACAGCCTAAATTAAAGCACCAAAGAATATTTCAAAGAAGTACACAGCGCACGAGCACTCAGAGTCTGGGAGAGCTGACTTTAGCAAGATTAATCGAACTGCTGTAAGTTTCTTTGTTTACAGGGAAGTTTTCACGAGTAATGAATAGAGTCCTTTTCTTGGTAGTAATGGGAACCTGACGACTGGACACGAGATGGCCAAAAGGAGCATTTGTGTATAATATGACCATTGTAAAAGTGAAACAGCTGAACATGTCCACTTTTTAGTGACATAACAAATGCATAAGCTATTATGATTTCTCAGATATAACGTAACTTCCTGGTAATTGCTTTTTCATAGCCCTGATTTTAGGATATGTTGGCTTTTAGCAATGTTTTCACCTATTTGATCCCCTTTTATGAAAAAATCAGCTTGAATAAAATACTTTGTGCTAGTGATAAACCATCAATGCATAGTTTCTCTCTCCCATTGCTTCCCATCTCTCCTTTAATGTCAATAGGCATAAAACGAAAAAAAGAAAAAGAAAAGAAAGTGTTTCTTTACTGATTAAGTGAGTTATTAATAACTAATATACTACACCTGAAAATCTAGTTTTGAACAAATATTTGACTGTTTTTAAACTAAAAAACCCCAACATAGAACACTTAGTAAAAATGTAATATTTTTTCTTTAATATTTTAAATCAATAATATTTAGTATAACAAAAACAAAGATATAAATCAAATATAAGATGTATTATATAAATAATAATTGATGAATGAACAAATAAATAATTAATAAAATAAGTGACTACAATAATTCTACAGTAATTTCATTGTTATTGGTTCTTAAAAATAATTTTTCTTCTCTTTTCTCATACACTCTCGCACATTGAAACGCATTGAAGACCAATAACCAAAAAAACCAATATATGCTCACTTGAATGGCTGTCACGTCTCTGGATTGAGGCCAGCAAACCCTTTTTCACTTCTAATCCAAGCCGAGTGTCATCATGCAGTTTCTTACTGAGAAAGGGAGACTCTTACTAAACCTCTCGATGCACAGGCGCTCTGTTGATTCTCTCAGAATGTCAGGGTCCAGAATGTCAAAACCATTAAACGTTTTATCCCCATTTCCTAACTGATTTCGTCTGCTCAATGTAAATATTCTCCAATAGAAAGCCCATGGAGACGGAGAGAGGGAGGGACTGGAACTAAAATTTACCCGTTACTTTTTTATGGTTGCAGTGGACAGTAAATGCGGTAACCTTGCATCTGAAATACAATTGTTTTGCAGAAGAAGCTGTTTAAATCATAATTGTAAACTGATTAGCATTTTTTGTGGCATATTTAATCTAGATTCTTTTTAGAAGATGCTTTTTTTTTATGTTTCTCAATTATAACCCTTTCTAAGAAGACTGTCTAGCTTTGTTATACATTATAAAATAAACAGTCACCAACAGTTAAACCAATCATTTCAAAGAGCTTTGAGCACATTGTGTGGTCGTTTCTCCTTACATTTTCATCAGGTAAATGTCTTAAATGCCTTTTTTCTCTCTCAGGTCCTTGCTTCTGGAGACAGTGCCTGGTTTGATTAAGTTGAATAATGAGCAGATCGCTGTAGCAGCGGCGTCCCCAAATGGTCCAGAACAGAAGTGGACTTTCCAGGCCTTCTGTCAGGCACAGCAGAAACAGTGGGATTCACTCATCCAGCAGCAAAAGATGGAGATCAGGTAGACAACCAGTATCTGTACCAGTAAATGTCTCTGGAAAGTACCAATAAAAATCCATTTGGTCAAAATGTAATTCCTATAGAATATTATAGCATGTAGTTCTATTTGTAAAGTGACTGATACAATATATCAGCAGGTCCACTTTGCCCACAGTTTGACTCCCACAAAGTTCTTTACATCCCCCACCCCTTGTGTTTAATAAATATTTTGGATAATTTGTCTATGCTTTCATCTACTAATTTGAATGAGGTTCTCTCAGCTTCACTTAATACTTTTTACAAATTAAAAAAAAAAATTGCTTTTAGCCCTGGTTGCTAATCCCAAATTATATAAGGTGAAGTATGAACCAGGACTGTTTTAAGACTTCTATTGAAATCCATTTCAGCTGTGAAAAATGGATATAATAATATTTTAACTGTAGGTAATCTACATAGTTTATGCAGAGGGTCTTTGTAGAGAATCTGAAATCCAGCCCTAAAAGACCTAAAATAAATAATTATTATATATAAATGCGGTATGGCAGAGAAAACTTAAACTGAGCATTTCATTATTTTTAAAATCTTGTGCTATTGCTGTAGAAATGTAGCATTTGTTCATTTTGGCATCAGTGCTAATTATTTCTTTGAGCTCATATATGGTGAATATCAACAAAAAATTACACTTTCACTTCTGTCATACAAAAGCCGCCTTAGACGCTGCTGCAGACCACCAGCAAATAAAGCAGAACACTCACCATGTTTCATAAAGCATGATTGGCAGAAGTCTGTGTGTCCTGTGGTTCAAGCTGAGGTCTCTCATAGCTTGGAGGACTTTAGAGAATCCCCCCCAACCCTTCCGCCGCACACTCTGCACAAAGGGTCTTTTGCACACCCGTGGGGACCGCTGCAGACGTTTAACATCTGACCTGACCCAGTGTCAGTCCCCAGCTTTGGCAAGGTGAAGACTCTGCCGTCTGACTGCGATACAATGGTAAACCAATGCCCGTGTTGATTAGAGTGACAGACTGAACTGAGGGATTCATTTAATGTCATCAAACCACAGTGATAAAATGGAATTCATGACACTGAATTATAAATAGGAATGTTGTGTCACTGCAAAAGCTGTGTTAGTTCTTCAAAAAAATAAAAAAATAAATAAAATAAAAATCCCGTTTTTTCTCTGAAGTAATTTCAGTTGTCAGCAAGTAGAGGAACTGTGTAAGGTCTAGGATTGTATTTATTTTCCTTGGCATGCTTTTTACAGCTTGTAATAATGTTTGGCTTTCAGAATGTCCATTGGTGACTGTATGTGCAATTTGACATTAATTTGTTTTAATGAGGTAATAAAATTAGCCACATCTCTGTGCTTGTGCTGTATTTGAACATGTTTCGACAGTAGTTTTGTTTCCCAGTACAAATGTACATTGCATTGGACTCTTGGATGGATCTTTTTATGGCTCTATTGTGGACTGAAGTGTGTGTTGGAGGGCTGCGGATGCCCCCTTAACCGTGTCAGAGGATTAGAATAGCAGGGACTCAATAGTGACAGAGCTGGTTTCTGATGTTGACAGCAGAGACAGGCTCAGGGGTCAGGGGCAGGAGGGGCGAACTAGCCATGGCTAATAGAGTAATTAAAGGGGTATTTAGACACCTTTGTAGAAACTTCCTGAAACACTTCATTATAGTTTTACATTCCTCAAGAAATTCATATGTTAAAGGCTAGTTTAAATCTTCATCAAGATGTTGGTATGTTGGTAAGTTTCCATTTAAGATTACTTAACTGCATTAGTTACCATGAACTAATAATGAAAAGTACTTCTAAAGCATGTATTAATCTTAGTTGAATGTTAAATTCAACATTTACTAATATTATAATATTAAAATCAAAATCCAAACTAATCTAACATGAACTAGCCTAACAATGAACAGTTGTATTTTTATTAACTAACATGAACAAAGATGAATAAATACTGTAATAAATGTACTGCTCATTGTTAGTTAATATTAGTTAATGCATAATGCAAACTAATGTTATGTAATAGGACCTTGTAGTGTTACCAAGATTTATTTTTTCCGTAAAATCCTTTAAAGGGGCCATTTACACATGCAATTTTGCATTTAAAGCTGCAGTCCGGCGTTTTTCCTCTTTGTCGCCATCTCTGTTTGAAATCTTTAATTGCAGTTATTCGCGGAATTATTAACTTTGCGTGAGTTGTACATCGGCATGACACAGCGCGGATGAACACTGTTTTGAGGAGACTGCGTGTCTGTCAGTCACCGCGACGGTGTGGATACTGACAAGTAGTCATAGTGCTATGAAATAAACGGTTTATGAACTGAATCCCATGCATAAACGTGTTTTACATAATATAACTCTAATATTTTTTGGGAAAAGAATCATTTTCACTTTACCGATCTGATTCAGATCCAATGTTTGACAATGGAGGAGGTGCGTTTGGTTTTCTTGGAGTAGAGTGATTTGCTCCCTCTCATAGCTAGCAAAAAATAATTCATATTTACCATAATTGCAAAACGAAAAAAGCCACAACAAAGAAAACTCCGTAACTGTGTGAATTAAGCGAACAAGTGTGCTACTGTTACACGGTTGAACTATTGAAATGTCTTACCCGTCCAACAGAAAAAAAGCAGTTTCTGCGTCCGTTTTGAACCCCTTCAAATATCACGGAGTTCACGCCACCTTTCAAAAGCCCTGCCAATGTTAATCCTTGTTTTTGCGTGGGCCCGGTTGCAATCTCATTTTTTCTCTACCCACTCCGAAGTCCGAATTCTCCTACGTTTTACCCATGGTTTTACCACGGGTGAATCTCCAGTTGTCACTGGTGGTTGTCGTTTGAATCTTTCTGCATCCACCATGAGTTTAATTTGAAGAGCTGTGAGAAAAGGCTAAAAGCTTCCAACTCCAACATCCGCTCACGCAATATAGCCTACTTGCCGGGACTCCTTCTTTATGTGTACAGATGTGACGTAATGACGCAAAGACATGCTCGAATTTCCCGCGGAAATCCACCAGTACCACTGGAATTAAAATCATTATTACAAGCTTAACGTTTTGAATCGAGCAAAGGTAAGCAGATATTTTTGAACACTGGCTGGTTATGTTTTTTTTTTTATTATTATTATTTTGGATAATTTTTAACCCAAAAAAGTTACGGACAGCAGCTTTAAAAATGCTGTGTCATGTGCAAGATGCTGCAAAAACACTAGATGCAAACACTACTTTCAAACACATCCGTCCAATGCATGTTTACAGAGAATAACAATGAAAATGCAACGTTGTGGAATGCAAAAACGCTGTGTGACTGTGAATGGTTCCTAATACATGAAATTTGTGTCTTTTTTTCTCTCACGTTTTTTCACGCAGTTCTGCGCCCTCGCAACATGACGCCCAGCTTCTTGCCATTGGTCACCAACCAGACCTGTTCAGATTGGCAGTGGATCAGCGTTACGCCCATGAATACGGTGACAGCTGTGTCACTGAAGATTTTCCACTGCCCGCAGCCGCTTGTAGTCGGTCATGTAGGTTTTCTGAAGCATCTTTTTCACAGGGACAAAGTCCAGAGAAGCAACCTCGACATTCAGCAGATTGGCAGAATTCTGACCTTGAGCTTCGATCTGCTGAGTGCATGGAAACACAAAGTGAGAAGGAACCTGTTCAGGCACTGAACTTTAAAATGTATGACTCTCACACTCAATATTTATCTTACTTTGTCGCAGTAACGTTTACAGCAATTATTATCTGTTTGTAGAAAACATCTCCCATGATTTGAAGGTGCATTTAATTTTAGCTAAAGGTAATCAAAATAAAGCTCATCTTTAAGTCATTCATATGACATCGGAACCCTGCTGGGTCTCTCTCCAGATGTTTTAGCGCAGATGAATCATCCAAGGCTTGAGTTCAGTGACATTCATTTAGTCTCTCATGACCTTGGTGAGTCATCCGATAAAATTGTCTTCTGTGCTATCACTCAGAGAGGCAGCTGTGGTGATCCAGCAACGCTGGCGGAGGAGATGCGTATTGCGGAGACGTGAGGGCCTCCCAGGCTTAATTGAAAAAACTAACACAAAATCAAGTCTTCATAAGGTGGAAGATAGCTGCATTGAGAGGCCTGAGAGGGAACGGGCTGCTGTTGTTATTCAGGTGAGACTCACAAAAATTCCTGTTCATTTTGGTTTTGATCAAGGATTGTTTGATCTACAGCATCATATCTCTGGAAACGTGTTTTCCATACCTCCTTTTATGAATGCAATAAATAACTTGAATAAAATTAAATCATCTTCATTACACCTATTACTGCCAAGGGCTTGTTTTGAGTCGGTAGGTAGTGCTTTTGAAAAACAGGCTATTCCTTTCACATGTAACTTCTAAGGGATATTTTCTCTCTCTCTTTGTGTTTAATGAGTCTCTAAGGACACGAACCGAGAGAAAAAAATGATTAATCAGATTCCAACGTGTCGCTGGAGTGGGAGCGCTAGGGTTCTGATCTGTTAAGTCTTTTTTTCCCCGCGGGGAATACGCAGATTTAAAGGCATCCCGGTGTTACATTTGTCTTACAAAGCCAAAGTCACAGAAAGTTCAAACTGCAGACCTCGGGGCAATTAAACAGAGGTTAACATGTTTTATCTTCCTAATGGGATAACACACAATATTTATGCTTGCATGTGATTCATGACTGTGTGTATTGCCCCTGCAGGCTGTGTGGAGAGGCTGCGTTCTGCGGAAAAGACTGGCCCGTGCTCTAGCTGCCGCTCAGATCACAGAAAGCGATGAGGACTTTGAAGAGGTGGACATGGAAGAATTCATTTTTGATGAGGTATGAGCAGATGCGTGGTGCTCCTGCCATTACGGTGAAGTTGGCAGACAGATAGCCTGGGCCACTGCACTGACAGTCCTTTAACTAGCGCTCGTAGCCTTGAGGCGGGAGGCTGTCAGCAGTGATTAGGTATTGAAAAAGAACAGTCAATGAGCGGGAAAGAGCGGAAGGAAAACCTTGTTTCTTTTTCTTATGTCACCTGCTATTTTCAGCCTGTTTGCATCACGTTTACTCAAATTAACATTGGCTTAACCTATGAATTACGCTAAGTGAGCTCATCTGTGTAGCTTATTAGGAGATTTATTATAGTGTTTTACGATGTCATGTTAAATTTATCTGTATTATTGGTCTACATTGGTCTGGGGGGGGGGGGGGGGGGGGGTGGGTCTGTTTTGAAGTAGATATATTCTCAAGTGTTTGTCACACACATGAAACGAGTTCAGTGCTTTTAACTTAATGTGATCTGCTACTTGCTTTGAAGGCATAATGATAAAATCAAGATGCATTTTATTAACTATGCAAATCCAATCAGATGCCATTTTAGAATAGCTCATTACCAGCTCTTTTTAATTTTGTGTGCGTCTTGTAAATAGAAAGTGCAGGAGAAAGACTGGATAACCCTGCATTCCTATTCTTCACCGGCCAGAATGATGCCATTTTCGGAACAACTGCCATTGCCAAAGGTAACAGCCCTAGGAACCCTCCTTCTGTCTGTGGGCCGGCACAATCAGAGTCTCTCTGGGTGATTAAGTGCCGAATTTATTGCCTCCAAAAACACAATTACTTTCTGGGCCGCCTCAAACTTCCTTCTCGTCAGCAGATGTCATTTTTCAGCACGGTGCTTTGTCTCCTGGAGTTTCTTTTCTTTAGCAAGAGCTGGCCTTTTCTATCACGGTAGCGGTGCTGTGATGTGATGCAGCTGCTGCTGTGGAGATGTAGAGATTGTCGAATGCACTTCAATGTTCTTAACCAAGATGAAAACTGAGCAGCAGAAATATTATCTATGCTTAAATAAAAGAATTGAAAGTTCACATCAAGAAAGTGTTTGGCCCCTATCATACACCTGGTGCAATGCGGCGCTAGGCGCAACGCAAGTGTTTTTTTGCTAGTTTCAGCCCGACACAGTTATCATTTTTACGTCATGCGCCACGTTGTTTAAATAGCAAATGTATTTGCGGCCATTTGTGCATCCATAGGCGTGCTGGTCTGAAAACGAGCTGTGTTCAGGGCACATTGTTGGCGCGTTGCTATTTTGAAGCAACTGAAATAGACTGCGCCATTGACCAACTGAAACCTGGTCTAAAGTCAATAGCGCAATATGTTTTTTAAAGAGCACGTTAGTAATGTGCGCCTATAGGCGGGTCCACAACGCGCGTACACTTTATCCCGTAGATAGTCTGCTCGCGCTTGGGAAGCGTTCAGTTTTTCCACTTGCAAATTCTGCCATGTAAATAGCGAATCTGCCATGGCGCGAGGCCGCGAGCGCAACTGGCTTTTAAAGGGAATGGGAGATGAGACTCTTTGCATGGGAGATGAGACTCTTCGATTATTGCACGTTATGCCTAAAACACACCCATAACTTATTAAGAGAATAGGGACAACCCTTTTAGACCATGCACTGGGCGCACCGACCATTTTTCCCGTCGTTAAACTAGCAAAAGTGGATTCGGACACGCCCTAAGTGCACTTCCGCCGTGCGCTTTAGACCATGCGTTTTGATCGTTAAAATAGGGCCCTATGTGTTAGAAATGACATACTGAGGCTATCTTTGATTATCTTTTTCGGTACTTACAGTCTGAACTCCTTCTTCCGATGCCGCCAAAGACCCTATCTGTTTTTCCACGGCAGCTGAAACATGCCTGGTCAGATAGTGAAGATGCAGCCTGCTTGGAGCAAAGCGTGTCGCCTCACCTTAGTACCAGGTGATCATTTGGCTTTGTTTCTAATGCTCATGATTATTCAAATAAACATTTTGCTAATGTTTTCTTGCAATGTCTATGGTTTTCTGAACAAACATTTCCAGATCAGTCCTCAAAAAGAACAACATGTCCGAGAAATCAGAAAAAATCCTCAATGAATGGTATGTTTCTAAGCTCCTTAGTGCAGTCCTTTCAATAATAAATAATATTATTGGAATAAATCATAATAAATTATTTTTAATTCTACATTTAAAACAAATGGCCATTTTAGTTACTCTTGCTAACTTCTATTTCAGGGGCATTACTAATGACTCCACTGCCCTTCTCATGCTGAGAAGAGCCAAAAAAATGAAAGGCAGGCAACAGCAGGAGAAAAGATTATTGGGTAGGCATATCCATCCATCCATCCATCTTATGAGCTATACTTAAAACCATTCAACTTTTAATTCAGTAGATCCTATATTGGAAATCCTAAATCAGTGCATCTCAATCAGGGGGCCTGGGCCTACTAGGGGCCTCTGAAATCTTCATAAGGGGCCTCATCATGACTTACAATGATTTAAAATAAGTAAAAAAAAAAAAAGAAGATTTCTAGACCTGGGAAAGTCATTTAAATCAATAAAAGTGTATAATTCCATGTGCATTTTTATGAATATAATTTTTTTAATTCTTATCCTTAATCATTATCCAGTAAATCACAACTGCAAACAGAAACAGTGATGGGGCTGTTTGAATATTGTTGTGGACAATGGCGTTCTCAAAAAGTTTGAGAACCACTGTAGATTCCTTACAGTATTAGCATCCGGCATAGCCAGTGCAAGTACATTTCTGTCACTAAAGTTACATTCCATTATAATACTGCATATTTAGTCTAATTAAAATCACTACCACTAAAAAGGCTTCTATCAATCAATCAATCTGTACTGACATTCAGAAACGTCTCTGTCTTTGGTGAGCAGTTGTGCTACACTTAGCATGGATCTTGTGATTCCATGAGAAGCTTAATCTGTCATAACAGCAAGCAGCTCCACCCTGCTCCATGCCTTGTCATGTTCAATTGGCCTGTCTGCAAACATTCTCACATATATTCCATCGTGCTATGAGTTCCAAGGGCCCAGAAACAGCTTCATTACTAGGAGTTAGGAAACATCAGCGCTCATAAGTTCAATGGGCCGTGAGTCTAAGAAGAATCCCAGACACGGTAGTCCTGGCCCTGGTCTGGATCCTAGAGGGTCGGCCTGAAGCCGGCTTTGATCAAGGTCAGGAGTGCGTGACTCTAATGCCACAAATCCAATCATGGCCCCATCAAATGAGGGCCTGTGTCAAGCTCTCAGAGCCACTGCTCCATGGGCCCTTTGGTCTCGTAATGGAAAGTGAAACTTTGGTTTCTGTCAGTTTTCTGTTTGCGCTTGTCTGCTCGATGAATCCTGCATTCGCATGAGCTCATTTGTGGCTGCGTTCCTGTCTGTGTTATGTGTTCTAGACCCAAATCTACGTCTGGCCCTGTTCAGGAGCCACAGTAGCCAGTTTGTTTCCACAGAACCTCAAAGAACACGTTTCGCTTTCAAGGACAACTTTAAAGGTAGGACTGTATATATACACACCCACTATATACATTTTAAAATGAAGCACATTTCAAATGAATTACTATATATATTTATATATAATTTTTTCTCTACATAAATGAACTGATTCACCATATGAATCACGTTTATTATATGAATCAGTTGTTGTCATATAATATACAACAATTGATGGAGTTTGCACAATTTCCTGAATTCTGAGAGAACTGATCCATTTTTATTATTCCCCATGGGCTGGATCCATACAGTCATTTGGGACACGCTTGGATCTATCTTGTGTGTAATACACAAAAACATACACATCTCTCGATCAAATTGAATGCACATGATGGGATCGTAAATAGCTAGCTATTAGGTTGTTTGGGATGGTGGAGAATAAACAAGATGATTGTATTTCAGGAGACTTTGTAGCGGACCTGAAGTGTGAAATTGAGTTAAGTACAGGAGGTAGGGCACTTAGGGGATCCAGACTGAGAGAGAGTGCTGTCTGGAGCCCTTGTGCCACCTTAGGGGGGTGGGGCTCTCAGTGCGATGCTACCGAGGAGGGGGGAGGGGGGTCGAGCGTAAGAGATAAGGGATAGATGAAGGGTCACGTTAAAGAGCAGGGCAAATAAATGAAAAGAAATCCTCTTTACAAGCGAACGGTTGCTTTTTTTCTTTACTTTTTTGTTGTTGTTCCGACTCCTCCGCCAGTCCCACGGCGTATGTAAGCCGATACCCATTTTCAAGTGGGTTACTTCATGTCCAGCACATCCACAAAAGAGAGCTTGGATAAAATAAACACGAGTGAGGCGGATATCTCGGAAAGAATCTGTCACGGCTTCGGGGGGCTAATCACCTCCAGAAGGGGGCTTGGAGCGCTCGGCTGAAATGTAAGCCCCTGCTGGGGGAGAGCAGGGGAGCGGCGGCCAGCCTGTAGCCGGAGGCTTGGGGCCGTCCCTGGTGGGGTTGGGGTTGTGTTCCTGGTGCCTTCCGCAGGTCAGCAGAGGGGAAGAGCAGGTAGCCTTACCCAACCCTTAAGCCAGGACACAGTCCCATGATGCCCTGCTCATGTTGGTTTCAACATCTTTAATCTTAAATAATGCAATCACTTTTTTGTTAAATGCAGCGTAGTTGGTTTGCATTAACCTGCACGTTTTTACTGCTCTCCTGTGTTTAATTTACACCATGTGTCCTGTATTTCCAGTCTCCTGTATCTGCTGGGCTTGGCACTGTATCACTTCTCAAGTAGATGATACTTTTGGTTTGGTTGGAGTCCTTTGCAAGGAAATCTTGCAAAAGAGTCCACAGAGTCCACTTTTTGAATCAGTTGACGGAGTTTAACTGACACATAATGTCTTACTTATATGTGAAGCTTAACAAATGACTTGATTGTTTCTTTTTTGCACTTTAGTAAAATAAATTAAAATAATCAGAGAGGATTTTTTTTAAAACATCAGTTCTTAAATTAAAAAAAGTTCAGATAAACCAAGCATTTAAATCTCACATTAAGATTAATCTGATTCCCTCCATTTCGGTGTCCTTTTTTGATTACTTTAAATTGATGTGATTGACAATGTGTGTGTATGTGTGTGTTGACCGCTGGTTGACCGCCTGTGGTCTGCTCTCTGGAGGTGAAGGTTTGACCCAGGGTAAAGGAAAGTGGGAGACAGAACCTCACGATAAAAGACCTGACCTCCCTCTTTGAGGCTACTCGGAGAACTCCCAAACAATCAAAGCCCCTTGGGTATGTCTCGTACACACACACACATACACTCAAGAATCCCCCACATGCAAAGTGTGTCTTGTGGATAGCCTATGCGTGTGTGCATGGGGTGACTTCACTGCAGTGAAACAATTTAGGCATTTTGGACACCAAATTCCAATTTAGTAAAGTCAGACCCAAAAATAACTAGAAAATCCATGGAAGCATTTTTGATAGACACAAGATAATTATTTTGTGAGATGGAATGTATATAAGCATCAAAATATGAAAGCTCTATTGTGGATAAAATACTTGTGTGAAAATTTGTTTTTTTGTTTAGTGTCATTTTAAAGTTCCCTCTGAGGACGCATATATAATCTTAATGTGTTTTTGTACTTTCTCTCTCACTCTCTTGTTATTCTCGTTCTCTCAGTTGTTATCCTGGTTTTGTTAGGGCTAACCATGTGTCATTGCCTCAGTATTGGTATGAAGGAAGAGTAGGATTTCTGAAAATACCTGCGCAGTGACCTTAAGGGAATCATGTTGACCCGCTTCTCTGAACCCACCCCCAGCAGTTCGGTTCTGTAATCCTGACCCTCCATGAAAGAGCTGATTCTCTGAGTCCTGCCACCGCCATAGCAGCACCACACTGCCTAATGTACTTAAGAGCCCTTCTAACAGCCGTGACTCCTGGGCCTCCTAATGTCCTGAGGGTGGGATAGATGGGGGGATGCGAGTTCGAGAGCTACTGGATGCTACATGTGCATGTGTTTCTATCATATAATATCTGTGGTTAACTCTGGAGGTCCTACCCTAAAATCTGTGTTCACTGATATGACACACGCAACTTCTACCCCTTTTTTTCTTGTAGTTTTGTAACTTTTCAGCAAATAATAAAACTTATTATGAACCTGTTTTAATGCACACCTTTTTATGAATCGCTTTTTATGAACTCAAGTAACATTTTAATCATTGTTAAAATAAAATTATATTGAATCTATAACCAGCTAAATGCTATAAATATTAATAATATACATTATAAATAATGTAAATGATCATATAAACTTATGTACCAAATATTCTATTCTATTCTATTCTAATCTATTCTATTCTATTCTATTCTATTCTATTCTATTCTATTCTATTCTATTCTATTCTATTCTATTATAATACTTATTTTAAAATTCACTGGCCCCAAAAGTATTTATCATTGCATTAGATAAACTAGACAACATTAAACCGGTGGATATTTATTTGAAAGAAAAATAACACAAGCACCATTTTCAATTTAAAATTGCCAATTGGTTAAAGATCATTGAAAAATGACTAAGTAAAGTTAGTTTTGAGAAAAGCATGATTTGTTTGCAAAGGCCATTTGGCTAAATATTTTGTTATTGAATGCAATGAAATTCATTCATTTTGTGTTCAGGTGTAAGTGTCCAAGTTCTGTGGGTGATTTACGTACAATGCACACATTAAAGACCACAGCAGCAGCGTAATCTACGTAATCTACCAAGAGCAGCGCAAATTAGTCAGGTTTAAGACATGCTTTTTTTGGGCAGTTAAATAAATACCAGTAAATTGACAAGCGCAAACCTTAGTAAATCGCGTTGCATGATTCATTTAAATACACTCCTCCCTTAAATGTTGCTTCTGAAAGGGAAACTCCTAGAAATGCGTATGCAAAATCACACTAATTTGCCCTGTTTAGTAAATCTGTCCGTAAGACTTTTCAGCACCAATAAATGTGGATTGCCTTTTTCCCCGTTTTCTAGTTCAGCCCTTAGGGAGGAGTTAATCACTTGACATTTTTAGTGGATTTTCAATTAACCCATGACAACTGTAACCCATAAACCTTGTCTGCTCTTTATTTTTTGGCAAAACCATGGAAATGACTTAAGTAAATGGCTCATTAGTTCCAGCACTTGGCCGTCAGAAGTTGTTATCAATTCACGCTAGTCTCCACCGAGAACACGTTTATTCTGAATTAAGGCTTTATAGTGAGGCTTATTGACACTGCACATAAATGTCCCTACTTCTTATACTCATTTGTTTTTTTATTGCTCAGATGACTTAAATATACACCACAGAAGTTGGTGAAACAAACGTCATTTGCATGTGCTCTCCAACCTCACAGACTTGTTTCTTCTGCTTCTTAGCTACAGTCCAAAACTATTCTTTTTTGATTCACTTGGTGCTTCTCAGGAATTGTCTGGCAAATTCTGTTCATTTCAGTAAATATTTAAATGGATGTGTCTAGAGAAAAAATCTTTTGGGTACTTTTCTTCTTGTTTTATGTCAAATGCAGCTCACAAAGCAGCGAATGAAGTTTACAAATCACCGAAAGCAGAGGAAAAACAAACTTACCAGTGGCTCCAACCCGACACAGACTCTACAGGCACGGGACGGTGAGACACACTGCTCTGAAGTAATAGTTCACAACAATGATCAGTTATAGTGGTGACTTGTAAACGTACACCATCTCACATGTTGTGAAAATGCTGTGGTGTAAATTGTGTTAGAGATAATCTATTCAATTACTTTTTTAGGGAACATTTCCTCCCTGATATTGGCCATGATATTCTTAATGGTAGGAGAGTGCAGCTTGTGGTAAGAGCCTTTTCTGTACTTAAAACTGTTCACTTAAAGTGGTAAAGTGGTACTCGTGCAAAAAAAAAAAAAAAAAAACGTACTAACAATTGCTGCTGTTATCCCCGTTAATACTTATTTGAAGGAGGGTGAATTTATGAATGTTTGAGTGTGTGAGAGGTTGTCTATACTTTAATGTACCTGTTTTTTTCTTTTCTTAGGCCATTGGGGACAGAGACGGTGTGGATTCGGGAGAAAAAATTTGGGCTGACTCCACTGATGTCTCTCCACCTCTTAAAAAGCATACTCAAGCTCGGAGATACTCAGCTGAAAACAGAAGTGAGTGTTTTACTTAAGTGAATTAACATAACAAAAATTAAATAACATAGATTAATTATAAAAATATAAAAAACACATTATATTTGTTTGTCCCAGGTCTGTTTATATTTGGTAATACTGATTTTTACCAAGAGACCAACTGCATATGCAGTGAACATTTTTTGTTTTGCGTAAAAATATTGTTTAAGCAAACCATTTGCTTTTTAAATATTTTTTTGCTGATAAAAAAGGTAATGGAGTATGTAAAAGCCCATTAACATTAGAAACATCTGTGCCCTCATTGTTAATAATATCACGCAAGCAAAAAAAAAAAGAACGTTTTTAGAAAGCAGTGAAACTCCCTTGTCCACTTCTGTAATGAGGACATATAACACACTATATATATTTTTTACTTTTATCTCTTTTTCTGCTCCAGGTTTAGGTTGTACTCAGAACATCATCGCCGTATGATTTATCTCAGTAATAATTTATGAAATGTTAAGGGATGGGATTAATTAAGGAAGGATTTTAAAACACTGCGGACTTCACACAATGATGTGAGGTTAAATCATGTCAGTCAGGTGCCAAATCAAATACTGCACACAGCGCTCGATGGAAACTGACATGAATGTACACATCATCTGGCTCACTTGATAACCTATTACAACATCACACAAATATGATTTCACACAATTGAAAACCACTTGACATCCCCATGCACTTTTGTTATATGGAAAAAAGCAGGGTTGATCATTGTTTCCACTGGGGAATGTTTTTCCACTGACCAAATTTAGACAAGTGAATGCTTGATACCTTTTAGACAAACATGTTTATGTATAATATATATATATATATATATATATATATATATATATATATATATATATATATATACCATTCAAAAGTTTGTCGTCGCTAAGTTTTTAGCTTTTATGTCGCTAAGAAATGAGCTTTTATTCAGCCAAGATAAATGAAATTGAATTGATGCTGTTCTTCTGTTAACTTTTTATTCATCAAATGATCCTGAAAAAAAAAGTGCATGACAGTTTCCACAAAAACATTATGCAGCACAAATGTTTGCAACATTTATAATAATAAGAGAGGTTTCTTTAGCACCAAATCAGCATATTCAAAATATTTCTGTAGGATCATGTGACACTGAAAACTGGGTTATTGATGCTGAAAATTCTCCTTTGTCATCACAGGAAGAAAAAAAAACATTTAAAAATAAATATAAAACAGTTATTTCAAATTGTAATAATACTTCCCAATATGACTGTTTTACAGTATTTTTGATCAAATAAATGCAGCCTTGGTGAGCTTAAGAGATTTCTTCCAAAAACATTAAGAAATTCAAAACTTTTGAATGGTAATATTATATATATATATATATAATAACGGTATATAAATATCAAATATCTGTGTGTACTGTGTATGTGTGTGCACACGTGTGTCAGCTTAGCAGACAGATGCCAGGGTCGATGAGGGGACGGGGGGGGAAATAATCTCTCTTTCAGCAGGAAACGGTCAGTGAGAGACCCCTGACACCTCTCTGATTAAGTGCGAGCTCTGTCACACACTCTGTGCAACTCAGGACTCACCCTGACAAAGATCCCACTGAGTGACACAAGCAGAGCTCAGCGCATTTAACATAGTGATGTCGGGCTGTGAAGGCTTTTCACTGTCTGTCCTAATAAAGCCAAATTAGATTCCGCTGATGATTTGAAAATGAAATCCACGAGGATGCTGACAGCCTGACCGACTGAATGACTGACTGGCTGTCTAAATGACTGACTGAATCAAGCCTTTCACATAGAGGTATTTATAGGTGAATTATTGGAAAAGCTTATAGTGGTATGAAGACTAATTCTACAGATCAAAGAAAATGTAAATGCAAGATTCCTTTATAGATTAATTTTTACAGTTTGTATGCTAGAGCTATTTCTCATCCACAAATATCAGTACTCATTTTCTGAAAGAGAATGTTTTATTCCCGTTGCGTGTTAGCCTGTTTATCAGCTAATGTAATACAAATTTTCCCAGTCCATCAAAGGCCTCTTGTGATTTGAATCGGATCAGCGTGAGCGATTAGGTCATGGGCACAACGTTGACATGCTTAGTATATGTTCAATTATAGTAAGGACTCTATAAATACTACTTTAATGCAACAAGATACCCTCTACTTACTGGGGCCGAGCCATAAAGAACAGTTTAGGGAGCCATAAACTTTTTCATTATGTGTGTAGAGGAAATCTCCCGGTGCCTCATTTTTTGCCCTCTTTCAAAGGTAATGGGAGCAAAATGGCTGAAAACAATTTGTTTGGTCACAGCGGTTAGGTGAGTGTGTGGCCGTTTTATTAAATATCAGCCCACAGAATTCGGGTAACAACATTTGTCTCTTTGAATATAAACGTCCTGGGTTTGAAGTGCAATTAATATCCATCGAGGGCTGACGTCTAGTTTTTCCACTTTAATCAACACAGACAAGGAACAAATTAATACAAATGTACTAAAAAATGCTAAAATTTGTATTATCTCTATATTTGTAAAATGGGTTACACTTTATTTTAAGGTAACGCCGTAACAGTGTAATTAGACAAATACTGAGTAATATTAATTAACTACATGGATTTGGTTTAGGGTTAGTTACTTAAAATTATGCATAATTTACTCTAGTAATGTGAAACTGCCACCTTAAAATAAAGTGTTTGCTTAAAATGTATTGAATTTAACAGAACAGTTACTTGGCTTCAGATTACATTTGATCTTTTTGAAATGAAATATAATTCTGTGTAATAAAATGTGGTGCACGGTATCCTCCTGAATCTATGAAGTTTTACCTGCTGTTTCGTTTTGCCATGTATTGCTTCTTGCTGAGCGCAGCCATGGGTTCTACACGTGGAACACATCAGCTACAGAAAAAAGCTTGCATTGTTCTGTGTGTTTGGAAGAACTGTGCTTGTTAGAAACACCAGAAATGTCAGTCAAAGTCTTAACAGGGAATTGAAAATGCATTTGCATTATCGAAGGTGTATTTTTACAAAATTATCTTTGTCTTCACAGAAACAGAAGTGCCATCACCCACCAGAGACAATTCAGCTCCGATCCAAAAGGAACGCATCTCGTTCCGGGACAACCCAGTGCGACACAGTGGAGGCTGGGGTGGAGGAAAGAAGAGGGCCAAAGTGAACAAGTAAAAAGATAACCACATCAACTTGTGTTTGTTGCACTGAGACAATATTGATTCAGTTTGTTCTTTTGTTTTCACCCTTCGTATTTGCGGACGTGTATATATTCCGAATGTGATGGATGTCTTGTTGATGTAAGCCCTTAACAAGACTTACAATGCACATTTGATCTCCGCTGTAATTCCTTGCAGCTGCTGTTTTTACTAAAATCCAGCTTCCTCTTCTACAAATGAATTAGAAGCAATGGATGAGATATAGCCCAAATATCTGCAGGCGGTCACAGGATACGTATTGCTTTCAAGTCCTATCACTCCATTTAACATGAGCACTGCGAGCCATGGAATGGGTGGAAACCATTTACAAATGACATGCTTAATATGCAGACAATGACAGGCAATAAAAACCAGCTTGTTCCTGTATTTAATTTACTTTTTTCTTTCCTTATACTGGGAATTTGTGTTGTTCATGAAGCTCAATATAAAATGATGCACATTTAATGAAAGTAATACATCAAAGATCACTGTCAATACAGTATTTGGTTTGTACTCAACTTTTTTTAAAATCTCTGATAAAATGCATCAATGGCAAACAGTCAGAAGATAGGTGAAAATAAATGGATACATTAGAGTTAGATGTTTTTTCTTTAGTGTTAGTGTAAGATTACAGATAATATCCTTCTTTCTGTATTTTAACTTTCTGGCACCAGCTCAGAGAATGATAAAATAGCTTAAATCTTGAGAATGGGGTGTCTTATTAGTGGGAGTTTTGGCATTGTGTTTGGATACGCGTCCCATATAGAGTACAGTACATTTCCAAGTTTCCACTTTTGCTGAATCTCAGAATAACAGACTGAATTTGCAGACTGATGCCAGCAGGTAATTCATGCCAGTTGTTACCCACAGAAAACATAAGCAAACCCTGAGAGATAATCTTTTCAACTGCCAGCAAGAGCAGATCTGCATAGGTTAGTAAAACCCTTCAGAGCCATAAAACCTATTGGTTTGTTTGGCTTTCTTTAACCCAGGAACGCATTATGGGGAAAATAAATACTCATTGAATAATCCTTCACACTAAAATGAAAAGGCCTTTCACATTGCAAGCTCAATGCATCTGGCCTGACCTGAGGAGCTCAATCACAGCAGCTGGAAGAAGTGACTGTGGCCACAAACGTTTATTATCATTTTAATTACTTAAGTGACTGCAAAGGCGTATGTACACAAACCCAGCTGACACTCTCGTACTGAACTCTGAGTTTCACCAGAGATTCATTCTGTCTATAGTACATAAGAAAGAGAGAGAGAGAGAAACAGAGAGAGGCAATAAACAATGGCAAACATGTCATTGGCCTGAAAGCCTCATGTGGCCTTTACAAAACCATTAAAACGATGTAAGAATGTACCTAATAGACAAAATCATCTATGTACCAATTTGACAGATATCATATTAGGGAGATCCCTCTGTCATTCCGGGTTATTATTATAACTAAAACTAAAACCATAACTATTTTTTTTTCCATTTTAATTTATAGTTCAACTTGATGTACTAAAATAACTCAAATGAAATAAAATGTATAAAAACTATAGACATAAAAAAACTTTATTAACAAAACAAAATTACGAAACGTTTACCTGAACATTAAATTAAAAGTAAAAATATATAAATATATGTATATAAAAATAGAAAATGTAATTCAAAATATTAATAAAAACTATCAATGATACTAAAATATCACTGCTGTCATTATATATTTGCTTTTTACATTATATTATATTATTATTATGTCAAGGACATGCAAGGATCCTATAGGTGACATTATGAATATTGTATGTTATTAAGACTTTATCTATTATGTTAACACGTTTGAATTAATAATTAGTTTAAATTTTTTTTAACGTATTTTAAAGATATGAGTACAATGCCTGGATGCTTGCAACATCTAAAATAATAAACAACAATGATACAAAAATAAAGACTCAATTTGGAAAACATTTACCCATAATGTTGCATAATGTTGTTTTTGTATTATTATTTGGTATTGAAAGGATTAAATGACAGATCAAGTGTTTTAAATACCTCATTGCTTTAATGTTCACTTATTTTTGTTGATTTTGCAGTATCGCGTGTATTTACGCGCTTAATTGAGTGAAATTAGACCGTAAGTAATATAGCTTCTTCTGCGCTTTCATGTGCTTTGCTTCTAATGCGCAGACAAAATTTCAACAAACCACACCGAATTTCTCACATTTTCCCCTCAGCAAGAGGTCCAAATAGAAGGTCATTTCAGAGCCTTAATAAGAAACCCCCCTGCTACTTAAGAGCACCCCTATTTATTTTCATTTTTTCTCGGCGTGGCACCATCAAACCCCAAGCATTGTAAGTGACCCTTAGATATGGCTAGCCTGGCAGGTGGTAAGGTTTGCTGGCAGAGAGAAGACGGTGATCTCTTACACACACTTTGGAGTGAGGGTGGTATCGGATGACGCCATTCCTGTTTGAGATACAAACGTTAAGGTGGTCGCAAAATCATTTTGGTGCCGAGCTTTATAATCTCGCATCCAAAAATGACTCTTGCAAATGCTTTCTGCGTTCTCACAGCTGTTGCTGTCGGGAATGTGAAGCTCTTCGTTGTTTGAGTTATCAGTGGATTTTGGATAAAGCCAAGTGTGCCAACTGAGCTTAAAAGTATACCGAACAAATGACTCTAATATGATAATTTTTAATATCACACTTTTATTGAAAATGAAAAACAAACTATAACTTTTATCAGGCTTGATAATTTGTGACAATTAAAGCAAATTTATGATCAGTTATCTTGGACTTTGAAAGGATAGCCTATAGACTCTTCAAATAGTGTGAAAAAAATAATATATATATATATTTTTTTTTTAGGTCACATAGCATGCATTTCTTCACAGTTGAGTTATATGAGTGTGACCGTCAGCAAGCCCTGCGTGCCATCGTGATATTATTCGTATTTTTCGTCGTATTATTGATTGGAAGATTCAGATTGACGTTTCATGAGACTTGCAAACACAGGTTTGTCGTGCCGATATAAATAACTATTATAATAATGTTATAAGAATAAAAGTTATCTTTTAAAAAGTGCTGAAGCAAATGCCTTTTTACTGGTTCTCTAAAACGTATCTGTACGTTGAAAATATTCAATATAGGCCTAAATAAAAGACCATATGGCTAGCCTGTCATTTTACTGGATTGTAAAAACGTTTGAAATAAGTAAAAAGTATGTTATAATTTCATTGAAAATGTACATTATAGTTAACAAGGCAATATGCATACTTTATTTTAAAAATATTTCTAGGATTGTTTAATTAATAAAACGTATTATCACCTTAAAATCATTCATAGCTATAATAATATAGAGCAAATAAGCTTAAATAATTTAATGACATTTACAGAACTGTAAAATAAATGTTTTTATCCCAAATGCCATAATGCGTGACTAGGCCTATATTTTTCTGGCAATAGCCTAATGCGCTGGAACATTCACTGAATTAAATATTAAGAAAATTAAGTGTGCTATTTGCAGTGAAATACAGTTTTTTCTACAAAAGTTACACTTAAGTAGAACGTTTTGGTGTTTTCCTCTTGATGTTATTTATTAATAACTTTATTCGTTTTATTAAATAACGAAAAATGTGTCAAGCGTAGGCCTATATGCTTTATAAAGACAACTTACTTTAGGCTAGTGTTCTTTTTAGCATGCATCCAACTTTAATATGATTAGTGAAATGCTTAATATTGTTTACAAATGGTTTAACACTTTAAACATCGCGCAATATATCTCCAGTCGGATTTAAATAATCATTAGAGATATCCAAACACGAAAGCGAAAGCAAGTGTAACTGTTTCATTTCGGGTCATCGGAGAGTTTCATAAATCTTATTTAGTGCTTGTGCGCGTGGGTGGAGTTTCACCTTCTCCATATTCAGAAGCTGGGTGGTTGCTTGAATCTCCCACTCTTTGCCGTATAAAGAGTGGCCCTCGGTCTCTTTAAGACAAGACAAATTAACGACTTGCACAAATAATTGGCTGCATTGCTTCATTTTTGACATCACTAAAACATTGATGGTGTCCATTGACGCTCTTCATGCTTGAGTCGAGGCCAGAGGACCGTGATGGAGTACTTGAGCGACAAGTTCTCCTTGAAAAGTCAAGCGATTAAAGGCAGTGATTACTACATGGACCAAGTTATGGAGACTTTAGACAATGTGCCGTACTACAACAAGACATCACCGAAATGCGTCCAAGCCTTCTCGATGCAGAACAATGAGCAACACAGCACGATGGACAGATCGTCTCCGTGTGACAACCGAAACAGTAAGTCTGCTTTGAGAAAAAAAAAAGTCTGTAAAACTTTGTAAAATGTAAACAATTTGTAAAACATTTAAAGATTCTTCCGTGTTTTTTGCAACAAGGTTCAGTAACTAAGTTGCTATGTGGTTCTCAAATTAAGTTCTTAAAAGTTTCTTCAGGTCAATGCGTTCAGATCATTTAAAGCACCGATTTATGTGGTGAAAAGTGAAAAAGTTATTTGTGTCATAATGTCCTCCTGTGGCATCAGACTATAAAATCACGTTTTGTAATAACCTTTATTTTTATGTGTAAAACAAAATAGCCAAATAGAAGATAATTACCGGTTTTGCGTATTCTAACGATAAATGTTTTTATTTTATTCCTATAGGACTATAGGCTATACGTAAATAGCGAAAAAGATTATCTAAGAATTAAATGTAAAAAATTCATATAGCCTATATACAGATTTAACCAATATTTAAATATTATTTAGGCTATTTTTTTTTAAAGGTTACAACTTTTCAACAATTCAAACGTTTGAATAATGTGTTGAGTTGTAATTAAAAATATAGGCCTAGGCCTAAGTTATGAACAAAAAACAGCTACAAAGTTGTTTCTTTTGTTCTTAGATATATTTTTAAGAAACTTAAACTAAATCCTTATAATTCTAAATAAACTTTTTTTGGCCTTTAAAACTATATTCTTCTAATAAAAGCATTGCTCTTTTATTTATCCGCTTATCGGTTAATTGGCTACTTTTGGAAACACTTTTCATTACAAAGTCATTCGAAAACAATGTTGCAGATAAGTGATTTATTTTCATTCAAATAGCAATATGAAAATAAATGAATGTCATTTCCCCCCTGATTGTACGTGGGCTAAAATGCCCAATAATACAGGCCTATACATCCATCATTATTTATATAGAAATGATTAAAGTGTATTTAAGGTCTTGTTTCTTTTCTTAATTTTTTACAAACCCTTTGAGATCATCATATAGCCTACGATGTTAAAAGTTTACAGCCTACAACTTTATTCCATGCAGTTTCTCTATGTTGAAACATTTTTTTAAATAAAGTTTTAGATTTAGTTTTAGATGCTGCTGAAACTGCAATTTTATGTCAACTATACCTTTATTTTAATAATGATCACAGGCGTGAATTACTGCGCTCCAAAAACGGAGGACAGCAGCCTGCACGGGATGGAGAACTGCTGCAGTGTCAGAGTCTCTCCGGCCACAACCAGACCAGACAAAACTGAACTGGACGACATCGGCGAAAAATGCGACAGCAACGTGTCGAGCAGCAAGAAGAGACGCCATCGCACAACCTTTACCAGCGCTCAACTTGAGGAACTCGAGAAAGTCTTCCAGAAAACACATTACCCAGATGTGTACGTGAGAGAACAGCTGGCCATGAGAACAGAGCTCACGGAGGCAAGAGTTCAGGTAACGGCTCACTTTCATTTGGATTCTCTAAAACTCTTTCGCTTTTTATTTATTTATTTTAGGAACTTCTCAAGAACTTAGGCCTTGTCTGAGAAAAACGTCATTATGTTTGAGGACATTTTACTCACTATAAAACATTCAAATCAAATTTGATTGCTGAAACTTACATGCATTCCTCAACGTAAACAAATAAAAACAAACTATAATTGAAAACGTAACATGGATTTCAGCCTGAAATGTTGAAGTTAAAATGACAGTGGTGTAATAACCTATTCATTCAACATTTACGGTTGGCTCTTGGCGCTCGGCGTCACATTGTTCGACATGCAGGATAATCTATTACTTTCAATGAGAAACCTATGGCGTCATATATAGATGCGTTGGGTATGGGAACGTTCTGAACGATGAACGATGTGACGAGTTGGTTGAGAATGTGTTTGTTCATTGCGCTTTTTCAACCTGTTTGTTCATTGCGCTTTTTCAACCATTTTGAATTTAATAACCGATTAACAAAATCAAATTTAACCCTTGAAAACTCATGAAAAAGAAATGAAAGGAAATTGAGACAAATGAAATTATGAAAAATAAGATGCTGTCCTGATGAAAACATATTTACAGTGCTCACTAAAATATACAAAATAAAGGTTCTTTATTGGCATTGATGGTTCCACGAGGAACCTTTAACATCCATGGAATCTTTCCATTGTACAAAAGGTTCTTTATTGTGGAAAATTTTTCTTTAGATTAGAACTATTTTTGGTTCCCCAAAACTTTCAGTGAACAGTTCCTAAAATAACAATTTTTGTATTCTTTGTGTAAAGAACATTTTAATAACCTAAAGAGACTTTTTGCACTATACAAAACCTTTTTCCTTTTTCAAATAACCATAGATACTAATAAAGAACTGTTATTTGTAAGAGTGTTTGTGTACCATGATGTTTATTACCTTTATTTAGTTATAGATCTGTATTTGTTTTCAATCTTAGTAACCCTTATATGTCACAATTTATGAATTTAATGTCATAGCCCTGTAATTAATTATAACTTAAGATTTAATCACATTTACAAATATTTAAACAAAAATAAATGGTAGCACTTTATTTTACAGTGACCTTGTTACACGTTACATGTAATTACTATAGTGATAAGAGTAAATTATGCATAATTACATGTAACTAACCTTAAAACACAACCTAATTTTAACCATAATCCTATAGTAAGTACATGTAGTTAATTATTGTTACTCAGTACTTACTCAGATTCATTCAATCATTAAACATCACAGAAAAATGACGGTTCCTCTTTCTATTCAAGGTATGGTTCCAGAACAGAAGAGCCAAGTGGAGGAAGAGAGAAAGATATGGACAGATCCAACAGGCCAAAAGCCACTTTGCAGCAACCTATGACATATCAATGCTGCCCCGGACAGACAGCTACTCACAGGTGATTTACTTATTTGTATCATAATAATAATAATAATAATAATAAAAATCATCTAATGCATGGCTGTTAATTAAATATGCATCAGCATATTTACCTGTATTGGCAACCCTGTATTATTGTTCTGCACTGTTTGAATGTCTTTAACCCAGTGGTTTTGCACTATATGTCTCGGAAGTAATCACCTATTTGTCATACATTGTATAAGTAGATTTCATGATCTTTTTATATATATAAAAAGGTGACAGTATTTATTGATCTGATTACAAAATATGACTGAAAAGTCACAAAACATTTGACGTAATTTCAGCAAATATGGTCCTTACTGACCCAAACACAAAGCATGAATTGTTGACATGAGGCATAGCCTTTAGAGCTTGGATCTGTTGTGACGGGTGAGGGTGGGCGGTCAGTCAGGCTGCAGAGAGCCGTCTCACGGTAACTGACAAAACCTGTTGGGAGGACAGGAGAGGAAGATTTACATGGCACCGCGGGACCTCAATTTCCTTCATCCGAGAGTAGATTCCTTACTCATGCGCCTCTGCCTTAATTTGACATTACAGCAGGTCCTTATTGCAGCAGGCATGTTGTAAACCACACTGCAGGGCTTGTGTTTGTCTTATGCCCATGACATGTGTACACTCAGATTTTTGTGGTGAACACAGATGCATTTTTGTGGACTGCAGGGTTTGTTTTTAAAAGCCTGGTCTGGATTCATTTAAAGTCTTGGACATAATCGTCACTGTATTTTAATGCAGATTGAGGGTGTATCTGATATGATGTCATCAGTTTATCAGAAACTTTTCCCAGGCGCACAAAAATGCCTTGATTTATGTTTTAAAATTGAATTAACTTTCCAAATCGGAATCTATATTGATGTGCCATGAATGTTCAAACATTTGGTTTTCTTTATTTTGATTATTATTCAAGCCTGTTGTTGTTGTTTTTTTTCCATCTCCATTTCATCACATGTACCAAACAGTGTTTTTTTTTTTTTTTTTTTTGTCTCACATTCTCCGACCACACAGATTCCCAACAACTTATGGACAGGTCCCGCTCCAGGCAGCTCCGTAGTGTCGTCCTGCATGATCCCGCGAGGTTCCCCTCCCTGCGTGACATCACCCTACCCCCACTCGCCGAGGGCCGCTGAGCATGGTTACGTGGGCTTCCCCAATCACCAGCAAAATCAGTTTGGAGTTAATCACGTGTCTCTCAATAACTTCTTCGCCGATTCACTCCTGGCTCCTTCACCGAACAGTCACGCCGCGTTTGAGACCAAACCCGAGTTTGAACGGCGGTCCTCCAGCATTGCTGTACTGCGCATGAAGGCTAAAGAACATGCAGCCAACATAACTTGGGCCATGTGAACTCTGAACTTTGTCTAATAGTCATGATCGGAACTGTTTTTGCCTAATAAAATAAAAAATAAAAATAATAATAATAATAATACAGTCAGTTACTTTCATGAAATAGTGGCTGCCCAGTTTATATGATTACTTTTTATAGTTTTTATTGGAACAACAAAGATTTCAGCCCGTGATTATAGACATTTAAAAAAAATAATTTAATTAAAAATCTCTGAATAGTGTTTTTTCTTCTTTTGTTTAAGCATCTCTTGTTGTCATGAATATGAAGGGCGCAGAACTCAACAGTATTATACTCTCATGACAATAACAGAGAGGTTATGGCTGACATAGTAACACTATGTCTGTGTGCTTTGCAGCAAAGCTGTATTAACGCTCTCTAGCTGTGGCTAGTCTGCAGTGCCACATGCAGAGGAGCACATTTTTTTATTTTATGGAAATAAAAGTTCATTCAAATAAGCAATGTGTTTCCATTTTTTTTTCACTCTCTTAGCTCCTGCTCTCTTTTGAACATGATTCACCAAAAGACTGTCATTTTGAATCTTATTAGCTGCCTTTATAAAATGTCATGAGTACACATTTGTAACACTCTTTTGTATTCAAAGTTCAGTCTTTTGTTGTTTTAAGAATTAGGTACAAATAATTTTTTTATATATATATTTTTAAAAATAATTTATTCCTGTGATGCTAAAGCTGATTTTTCAGCATCATTACTCCAGTCTTCAGTGTCACATGATCCTTCAGAAATCATTATAATATGCTGATTTGCTGCTCAAGAAACATTTCTTATTATTATCAATGTTGAAAACGGTTGTGCTGCTTTTTTACATTTTTTTTGTGGAAACCATGATACATTTTTTTCAGGATTCTTCGATGAACAGAAAGCTCAAAAGAACCGCATTTATTTGAAATAGATTTTTTTTTGTATCAGTGTAAGTCTTTACTGTGACCTTTGATCAATTTAATGCCCTCGCTGAATAAAAGTTTTATTTCTTCTTTTTAAAAAAAACAACAACAACTCAAACGGTTGTGTAAGTTTTTGGCAATTGTTTGTATTACAGTTATGATATTATATTCGTGTTTCTGAGTAAATTGACAAATTATGCAGTGCTAAATCATTTTCTGGTTTAGTACTGATCCTTTTTCAGCTTCTCTGTTGACAGTTACATATTTCTCCTTTTGAGACTAACACAACGTTACCAAGTTACTCAACTGTTTGTGGCTTTTGCCAAATAAACAACCTCTTCTTTTTCATTATTGTTCTCATGTTTTTTTATCCACAAGCTTGTAAGTTTGTTTTGGCTTTTTTTCATTTTTATTTTATGACTTGCTTGATACAAACTATTATTTGTATTGACTGTTGTAGGATGAACCTTTATTAATATTTTGTACAGTACATTTACTTCGACCACTGGATCTCAAGCCTTTTTGACTTCAAGGCAAGTTACTGCGTGTCTGTCCACAACAATGTTTGAAGGCTCCAATGACTCACAATTTCTACCCGATAAAATATTTTAGAGCTTGGCATAACTAGGAAGATGTATGTTTGTTATAATAAATAACCAAATAATAAGAATGATCTTGATTTGTTTTAGCTTACTTTCATGTTTGTGAACGACTAAAAATGCTGTATTATGCATGCCAGGCCAGTAGTTGGTGATGTTGCTTTAAAGACACTGAGCGCCTCCACCTTATTTTTCAGGTAAGAGCGGGCGTTATTTTAATGTGTCTGGCTTCTGGTGTCATTCGCTTCCCGTTCTTTTTAGCTGTACAAAACAGCTCGTTATGCTGCTTGATATTGCAAACTGGTATCTTGCCATATTATTTTAATGTAGTGTCTTAATCATAAACACGCTAGTTTGTTGCGCTAATGGTTTTACAGTTTACTGCACTTCGATATATTCTTCTCGTTATTTCCCTATAGCGAATAATAAATCGGAAGTCTCGCACATTCACAGAAAACACCTTATGTGTCGAAAAATAAGGTGGATAGACTAAACATGTAGTACGCATGCGCATGACGTCACCGCTTTCGTGCGTAGTTAACTCATAGAAAATAACGGTATCATTTTCAAAAACTTGCACTTTGAAACTTGCTTTAAAAAGTTTCCGTTTTCAGGCCCCCAAAATAATAATGTAAATGAAAGGCCAAAACACATAAAAAGTTTTTCGTTTTTGAAAACGGTATTGTGTAAACGGCCCCTTAGACTGTAATCTCTGTATCCATCTCTTGGTCACTGGTCTATAATTTCTCTGAATCCACAGCTTCACTGTAAGACGGATGGTGCACATGTGAGGCATAAGACAAGTCTGCTGCAGATGAGCTCAACCAGCAGGCCGAATGGGTTTGACCCTCCGGGGTGAGCCACACTCATTAATAAAGACCCTCACACGCTTTGGGGGAGTGAAACGTGCGGAAGAGAGATGTCTCTGCTGCCCAACACTCCAGACCTGCAGATGGGAGGGGGAAAAATCCCATTTTAAAACACTGGATTACAAAAATGTACCGTGCATTAATTATTTCCCCTTTAATCAAATCAAATAAAAATATATTTCCGGTATTGTGATTGTATTGAAAAAATGATTTGGCCATATTTACATTTGCGCTCACAATTTAGTAATATAAAATCATTGAAAGGACGCTTTGTAATTCACTAACCAGTGAACACATAAAGAATAGAAACGATTTGGCTTTGTACAAGCAGGCATGCATTTTGTGAAAGATATTTCAAAGATAAGCTGGCAAGAGCAATGGCAAAAACAAAAACAAGGCACACAGGACTTTGTGTGGAAAGTGATGTGATGCCTCCTGTCCAACAGTTAATGCCTTGACTTTGAATGGCTCTCCTCTAGACGACTCATAGAGTTTCCGTGCCCTGTATCCTTGATGGACATTTTTGGCCCAACTCTGCAATCAAGCACAATGTAGTCTTTATAATTACAGTATGCATGTAAACACATTTGTATTCCTTGCGGATAGTTTATTCAGTCGTCCCTGCCAACAGGCCCAACTGGTGCTGTACCAAAGGAAATAGCACATGTCAGACATGTCGCGTCACTGTCAGATGTAATCTCTAACTGTAATTCTTGACATTGATTTTTTTATTTGTATATTTTATTTAAAAGTATCAGGGGCAATTATATTCCAATGGTCATTTTTGTGCAAGCCAGTGCAATTAATCACCCACATTACACATTTCACTCTGGGCATTGTAGGGAATAATCACTCACACACTCTCACACACACACTCTCTCCCCCCCACACACACACACACACACACTCACGTATTTAGTCGCTCGCTCACTCACATACTTGCTCGCTCACTCACATACTCACTTGCTCATGTACTCACTCACTCACTCACTCACTCACTGACTCGCTCATGTACTCACTCACATAATCGCTCACTCACGTACTCCCTCACTCATGTACTTACTCACATACTCACTCACTCATAATTAATAAACTGTATAAATGCATAAAAACTTTAACACAATCTTGCCCTGGTCCCGAGAACACAGCTGAACCTTTTATTTCAAATTTACTTTCACTAATATAATTGAGTCTTGCTTGAACGTAGGCCAGTGTGGTTTTATTGTGTTCTCTTGTTTACCCGACACCTATAGCAAAAAATATGATGATATAGTTTAAGGTCAGTATGATTTTCTGAAAGATGAAATTAATACTTGTATCCAGCAAGGATGCATTAAATTGAACAAAAGTGACACTAAAGAGATTTATATTATTACAAAAGATTTCGATTTCAAATAAATGCTGTTCTTTTGGAACACGCTTTCCACAAAAATATTAAGCAACACAATTGTTTTTAACATCGATTATAATAAGAAATGTTTCTTCAGGATCAAATCAGCCTATTAGAATGATTTCTGTAGGATCATGCGACACTGAAGACTGAATTACACAGAATGTGTTTGTTAGTTTGAGTATAAAAAAAGAACTTGTCTGTTGTATTGTTAGATGATGATGTGTGCTGGTCATCATATTCTCTGCTTATCTCTTATAATATTATTTTACATATGTTACCATTATAAGACCTGTCTCTATTGACTCTCAGAAACAATGTAAAAACAATGAGCTCATAAAGCAAACAACAGCATAAGCTCAGATCACTGCGAAACTCATTCTCTTTATGGCACTGAATGTTCTTAAACTTAATATGAATCATTAACAACATGGATTGTTGTGAAATATTGGATAATGCAACATTAAGGACCTCTGGGACACTTATGGTCCGTGTGATACGAGTTGAAGACCATGCTAGACAAGAATACACCGCTCTTTGCTTAAGAATGTCACACTTCTTGTTTTCTTTCTGTTCAAATGCCACATACACTCTCTGATGGACATTTCAGCCGGGTCCCATCATTCACAAAAACTCCCAGCATGCAGCGGGTCGTGATGTTTTTAGCCCTGTGCCGAGCGAGGGGCCAGCGATCGCTCTTCCTGCCAGGACAGTTATGTATGTTCAGGAGCAGCGGTGCTAGACTCGGTACTGGGCTTCATGATTAATGAAAGCATTCCCCGAACCCAGTCTCCTGCGCAAAAGAAGCCCTGTGAGTTATTGTGTGCGAAGTGATTTTTTTATTACCTTTTCACACAGAGTTGGGCTGTTTCTGAGAGCAACATTAAGTCCTATAGATCAGGAGGAGAAGCCGCAACGTTAACGTATAAGATGGATGTAAATGTTAACAAATAGTAATGTTATCCCTGAGACCCGAAAACAAAGAGGACAGAAAGAATGATCAGGAGATAGAAATACAAGTAAAACTATCAGCTGTCTGGAACGTGCAAAGTATTCAAGTCCATTCAATCAGTGGGCAGAAAGCCTTTACCTTAATTTGTTGTGGCTGGTGAGTCATCGTGAGTGTGTCAGGCTTGACGTGTATCGTGCTCATGAATAGTCAGATGTGGTGGCACCCTGTTGAGATAACAATGTTTACTGATGCCAAGACAAACAGAGGCAATAAACAGGACAATTAACCATCAGCGACACACAAACTCAATACAGGACCAAATGACGTCAACATTAAATTACTTCAGTATATTAAACAATATAGCACTCATTAACTCACTCACACACACACATACTTAATAAAGACAATATATATATATATATATATATATATATATATATATATATATATATATATATATATATATATATATTCAGTTCTCTTCCAGCATGCTAAATATCCAATTAAACATTATATTTTAGATGAAACCATAACTTTAAATAGCATATTAAATTAACACTTAATAAAAAATAAAAAATTGGGCTATAAAACAATAGTTCAGCAAAAATGTTACCGTAAAACTTCAAATAGTAGCCCGGGCCTTTATTTTCCCAAATCGTCGAACTGCACCGGCTTGTATTTGAGACAGGCGTCTATATGAGACAGGCCTTTATAATTTAGTGTTGAGATGTTGTTCATTGAGTGTATAGGCCTGTCTCTAATCTCTAAAAATCTCCAAATGCTCCACAACTGCGGTCTTCCGACCTTTTCCTATCGCGTCGTCAATTGATTTTGATTAAAGGGGTCATATAATGGTACATGCACTTTTACAAGTTGATCGTACTGAAATGTGTGTTGGCAGTGTCTGTACACAACCATCATATAATGATAAAAATACATCCAGTGTTTTTGTTTTAATCTCCTTATATGTTTTCCCCTGCCTCAAATTGAGCCGTTCGTTTTTGTGACGTCAATAAAACGGACGCCCCTCCCACGATTGTTGATTGACAGGAGTCCGCACAGGAGTTTCAACATAGACCCGCCCTCGCTCGTCCTGTCAATCATAGTCTGCGCGGATCGGCGCGGTCATTGTTGATATGCTGGAGCACTGTCTATGAGCAGAATGGCGTCTAAGCGATTGTGGTGTTCTGTTCTGGGGTGTAATAACGAACACAGCAGTCATTTTAATGTTCCTAAATCCGAACCGCTGAAGACGCAGTGGCTGAGTTTGTTTTCGAAGGGAATATTCCCCACGATCAACGTCAATGCTCTCATGTTTGCCGAATCATTTCTCAGTGGACTGCTTTATAAACGAGGATCAGTGTAAAGCTGGTTTTGCTGAGAAGCTGCACCTGAATAAAGGATCGAAACCTATTCGTGTTCCTGCTGAACCTTCAGAAGAACTAAAGTGAGTGAAACATTTTATTAATGTTTATATTAATATTTATATAATCTTTGCAAATCGCCAGCTGCACGCTTCACGATGAATGCGGTACATTACAGCATGTTTTCTATGTACAACGTTCTCAATATAATTCATAATCCCACGTTTATAATGAACAACGCGTGGTTATTGTGTTATTGTGTTAAAACGGTGTACGCAGACTACGCACAGAACAGAGAGGCGGGGTCATATTTAAAGTCATATGCACTGAAACGGCGTGCTGAAAACAGAGCTGTTTTTGACCAGGTAAAATAAGTGTTTTCTTACAATACTAATGAGAATTTTTAATTAAAGTATATTACAAACTTTTAATTTAGACCCTAAAGAATCATATTGGCTTGTACAAAAATGGCATTATATGACCCCTTTAATATATGCGCGAGGGAGAGAGAGCAAGACAGCGCTCGTGTTGTTTGAAGACGTGAGAGTGCGCGCGCGCGGCCGGGGCTCTCTCTCTCTCTCTCTCTCTCTCTCTCTCTCTCTCTCTCTCTCTCTCTCTCTCTCTCTCTCTCTCTCTGCTGGTTAATGTGCCCTTTCAGGCGCACCAGTCATTCTATTCTACATCACGCATCGGTCAAAAAAGGCTTTGGAGGGACAAAAATGTGCTTTGGCGGCCGCCAAAAAGCGGACGATCTGACGGTTTTATAGGATTAAATACAACCCGAAACTAAAAAACAGACTAGGCCTCTATTTGAGACCGGCTTTTATTTACCCAAACCTGCAGCCACACCAGGAGTGTAAAAGAGACAGGCGTCTATTTGGGACTCGGCTATTATTTGAAGTTTTACGGTAATCCTGTCCTTGTTCAACTTCAAAACACAAATTAAAATAAATGAAATCTGTTATCATAAGCCATCGATTTAAGCATGCTAAAACCACAATCACGTATCGAATGACAAACAAGTGGTCTCTCTTCCAGTGACTGGACTCTCACTGAGTTCCCAGCAGGAGGAGAGAACCATCTAAAACCCTCAATCTCCATCATCTGCACTGGCTCTCTATCAGCCAAAACATCGACCACTGAATCATGAGAAGCACTATTCCATCAGCCTCACTTCATTAAATCATATGAGAAACCAACAGATCTGAAGAACCGCAAAAGAAGCTAACAGTGGAAATATACAATTCATTATTCATCCCTCTATATAATATTTTTTAGCATGATATTGGAGTTTAAATGCAACTTGCATTAAATAAACGATGTCTTGAATATAGCCCAGATCCATCATGGTCACTCAAAGTAATGGCAGCAGCTGAATATCAAAGGTTTTATTCTTTAAGTTAGACTTTAGTTTAAAGATAAAGGTGGTGTCTTAAAAGAGAAAGTAAGTCATCCTTTGATGATAAAACACATGGATCTCAAACCCCTCCAGAAGTAATCTCTGGATTGCGGACAGTGACGTATCACCATGTCACAATCTCATGAACTAATGGTAGAAATGTTGGTTTCTTATCATGTATATTGATGTGATCTGCTGACCCTTTGGGCATTTTGAAGTCACATCTCCAAAGCCAAGCCAAGTCCTCCCACGCGGCTCTTCCCTTCTCCCACTGGCTTTGAAGTTCATTCTCCTCAAGCTGAAAAATTGCAGGGCCAAGTCACCTCAAAGATTTACTCTGGAATATTAAAGATAGGACTTCATAGTGCCCTCCATGCAAAGCTATTCTTGGACTTTCTTTAACCAATAAAGATTTTCTCCCAAACATTTCCTCAAAAGATCTATGATAATAAAATTAAAACATTGGTATTAATATTGAATACAACGATTTAAACCATTGAGTGAATTATTTCATGTCACACCACTTCATACATGAATGATTAGTTTATCTTTTTTATTTGTCTGCAATTTTGCACCAAATGCCAGTATAATGCACCCCGATCTTCAAGCAGAAGAAGCTGGATGAAATACTTTCAGCTGAAAAATCACACTGTTGTCCTTCTTAGAGCTGCTTTACAGAATAATTGAATTCTGTTTGCATCATTGATCAGTATTTTCCTGTTCACTGTAAAGCTGCTTTGAGACATTGTGTATTATAAAGCGCTATATAAATAAAGGTGGCTTTACTTGTACCATATCATCACCTCAAGCATTTGACTGTTTTTGTCAGGAACTTCTTTTTAGCTTTTGGCTGTCTGAAAACGTTTTGGACGTTTTTGGAAATGATGCCGTTGTTTATTTGTGACGTTTAGGAATTCCCTGCTGTCCTTGTTCCCTAATGAGGAACATAATCACCCGTTGACTGACAGTGGGTTCTCGCCTCATGCTAGACCCCTCTCAGGTGACACTGCTGATCCAGATTTACTCTGAATGGGGTTAACAGAGCCTGACATAGCAATGTACTGTAAACACAGCTCTGCTTCTTTTGATAACCAATGAGTTCTTTTAATCAGGTCTGAGGAAAGAGCTTTAACACCCCCCTGTTGCTCTCTTTATTGGGCCAGGGTGATGGGCTAAGTAGCTAAAGTCCAATCCCACCGAAGTCCCTTTGGGATTTCACCCCATGGGGTGCACTGAATCAAGAGCCTGATGGCCTTAGAGGTAGTGCTGTTTTTATTGTGATTATTCTCTGGGAAACTAAAGGTCACGTTGCACTCTATCTAAAAGCCTCATTTGATACTTTTAAACAAATATTAAGCAGTAGCCAACTGCTCTGTGAGGTGGACTGCTTTGAACAGAATAGGTCAAGCCATTAAAAAAGAATTGTGTTGAATCCTGCCACCTGCTGGTGCAGACTTGGTAATGTATAACATAAAATCTGCATTTTCGAATCTGCTTCCCTTTTGGAATTTCCTATGGTTTTTAGAATGGTGGCTTTTGCTTCAAGATGCTAAATAAAGACAGCTGTCACAGGGATGTGTATTTATTTTACATACTTTAAGACGCCTAAGTCAGTGCTACAGGGAGATAGGAAAGAGAGCTGATCGTCCAGTGCCAAACAACGTGTAACGTTGGATTGAGGTAATGGTTGGATTGAGGTAAAAAAAAAAAAGTCGGACGACATGTCTGAGGTGAGAATATTCACACACTGTCACTTAACAACATGGCATAATTAGGCTACACTTCAGGGCTGGCCTACAAACTGACGTTATGAATAAACGATATTGAAATTATTTAAGAATTGGCTATGGCTATATCTAAATTCAGTTGGCCACACAGGATGTTGAAATGGAATTGAAATATGAATTGGAATGACAGGAAGAGGAATTAACAGTTCAAGGAAATTCCAATACAAGTCTTGAAAATTATTCTACACATGGCATTAATATGAGCATATAATGATCAATATAAAAATTACAGTAGGCCTATCTGAAAAAAAAAAAATCTTTATTCGAAATAGCAAATAACCATGTTAAATCAAAATATGTAGCTCTAAAAGAAGGGGAATGGAGGGTGGTGGGAGCTGGGGGGATTTATATTTTTAACTCATTTGTCACGACTTTCTTGAGCAAAATATCTTATGATATATTTTAATAAACCTTTTGAGAAACCTAGCCTCGAGTGTGAGAATAAGATGTGGGACTCGGTGGTTGGGGAATTGCACTGGTAAACATCTTTGAAAGGAAGGTGAAATTATATTAGAAAAGCTACTTTAAATCTTTGAAATACCATCCACTTGTACAGTAACCATCAGGTTCAAGTATACCATTTCCCTTTACGATTCAGTGACAGCACAACTGAGGCTAATCAAAAGAAACAGTCCTCTTTCAATCACTGAGCAGAACAGTGTGAGAATTGAATCACCAGTGGATGTAAAACACACAAAAGAAAACACAAGTGCTTTTGTGAGTGTGGCTCTAATCTGCAATATGGCAAAACCCAATGCCGCAGTTTCACACTTGCATATATTGTATTATCTGCTCGGTAGTGAATTTGTCTTCACATAAAATACCTATGTTTCATGCTGGGTTTTCTCCTTCAATGTTTTCCACCCAAGTAGAGTAAAGGCAGCATTGTGAGAAAGATGAATACTATCCTTGGATGATCTCTTAAAGTCAATGGACTGAAATATCTATTCTGCCATAATGAACAAAGCCTTTGTCTTCAGCATTCTCTGTCATTCGTCTTTTTTACGCCCGAATAAGACTAATTTAAATTGGATGGTTGTGAAGATATTTAATTGGTGTGTGTGTGTATGTTTGTCTGAGTAATTTCATGTTACATACATTCAGGCCTCATGCGGTGATTCATCATTTCTGTTAGTTCTCACCGAATAAGCAATCCTCTTGTCATGATTCTGCCATCATGTCCTTGATTTTTTCTTGTGGCAGAATCATGACAGACCCATGTTTTGTGTACAAGCGCATGGTCTGTTGTTTGGGCCATGTGCTTGTGTTGTCTCGTTATGTATCTCCGCCCCCTTGTTACCCCGTCTTGTTATTATTGTCTAGTCAGTTTCACCTGTCCTCGTCATTAGTGTTCCCTATTTTATCCCCTCATGTTTTCTGTCCTGCGTCGGTTCATTGTCAATCAATGTGTAACCAGCCTGTGTTTGTACCATTGCTGAGAGTTCCTTGTCAAGTAAGAGTTTTTTTTCTAAAGAGTTGTATGTAGTATATCCCAGTTCTTAGTCTAGTTATTGTTTTGCTTGTTAGTCAACCATCCTTCCCTATGTTTTAGCAGGCAAGCTGGGGCCAGTTGTACTGTTAGAGGGGCCAGTTACATTTAGACCTTATTGTTGTCATATAATTTTCTGCACTGCGCTGCAGGCATTAACAGGCAAAATACCATGTTTATAATCATTCAACAATGTATTTGTATTGCATTACATATTCAGTATTAGTCACAGTAACTGTAATTGACATGATGTCCTTCTTTCTCTTCATTTTGGTGAGAACTATAGAGCAAAAGCAATGGGGACCAAGAAGCTTATTAATTCATTTACTGAAAATAACTGACTTGCTAGGTGACTGTCTAACCGTTTACAGGGTTCCTGCACACTTTTTATAGTCACATTTAAGGCTTTTTAAGACCTGAAGAGATCAAAATTAATACCGTACATTTGGGGTGTGTAATATTGACAAAAATATATCTCAATATTTTCAACGTTTTGTTGATAATAATTAGATGATATTTTACTGATTGTGATTTTTGTGCTGGTGCCATGGCTGGTTTAGGTCTGTTGTTAACAGATGAGCTGACTCGCGAAGATATTCATATTTTTCATATTCTATGCAGTAGTCAGTTCACAGCAGTGACAGAAATATTTTTTTTTAAATTAAGGGCCAATATTTGCAACCTTAAATTGATTTCAAGGGGCATTTTCACATATGGACATTCTTTCTAAACTTATTTAGTTATGCATCACCTTTTATGTCAAATACTAACATTCAAATTATACAGTAATTATACTTATTTATACAATAATACTTAATAATTATACAGTACCACTGTTACCAGTCAAATTCAATCAAAAAATCCATCTTTGCAGTGCAGAGGTGACACCGAAGCGGCATTAATATATTTACACTCCATTTACAATTGCATAAATAAAGCTATGAGATTTTTTTTAAATCAATTTTAAATATGAATCATATTTAAATATTAAATGATTTCTAATTTTAACATTTTAATAAAGGGTCCTTTTAAATATGAAACTAAAACCGCCAGTAGGCGGCGGCAAGTCACTGTCTTAATAAGTGAGTTGAGGGATTCATTCATTTAACCGATTCGTTCAAACGGCTGATTCATTCGGGAAAGAAGCAAGTGATTCGTTCAAAATGCAAAATCATCGCTGTCACTCTGCTACGGTTTCATTTTGAAATTCTAGTCGGCGAAATAAAGGGAAAACAAACAATATTAAAAGTAACTCCCAATTTTAACTTATTGTTCATTTAACTGTTGTATAACATAAATATCTCAGTTGCAATTGTGCATGGGAAAACGGCACTTTTGCTGATGTAATATTCTAATATAAGAACATAATGATATAAATATAAGACAAAAAATAATTTGGGGACATACCTACAGTATGAACTGCACACAGCAGTGAAAGGACGACAAATGCGATGTCAGCTCACTCGTACATAGCCTAGTTAAAACAATGATTACAATATCATAATAGACAATAAACATCGCACACCCCTATGCACATAAAGAATGAACTTACAACTGAACTGTTACCAACTTTCTTCTCTCCTCTCTCTCGCGTGCAGGAGACAGACGTTATTCTGCCGTGCTTCCCGCGAATGTGATGCGAACAAGCAATATGTTGTAACTTTCAAAGTTCACTGAACAGACAAAAAGGATATATCATTTGTAAAGTTTAAAAACAAATGCAGACATTTCTTGTTTTTTTTCTCTATCTACCACTGGACACTGAAACCTGAATATTTCAAGAGTTTTTGCATAGACTATTTTGTGGCCGTTTTTTTATGCACCTACCAGCAGATGGCAGTCTAACACATGTTTAGCCTGAAGAAATAAAGAGCCTGAAACTAAACACACAATGAAACCCTTCAACACAGCACAAGAAAGTTGTGTTGTCCCTGACATTCAGCAGACTCGGCACATGTGCTGTCTGCCATTCTAATCACTAAGCATGAATTTATCCCTCATGTTCATGTGGGAGCGCCTGGTGTTTGTCTCTCATTAAAACCTCCCCAGTGATTGGAAATGAGAGTCCACACTCTCTGCCAACCTCTTCTGCTTTGCGTGGAGAGGGGGGTCCCAGGGGCGACTGCGTTTTTCAAATATCAGTTCATCAGTATTCAGCTGCCAGTCCGCCATACTGGTCAAACAACTGTGTATGTGGCTTCACTGACAACCTTAATCTCTTGACGCAAAGTAGCCTATATACGTAGACCTAGTCTATAAGTGAATAATAATTTCATTCATTAGTTCTCCCTGACAATGCCTCAATGCTGAAAATTAATTTTGTCTTGAAATATAATACATTTTAATATATTAGTTTTCAAAAGTTTGGCCGCATTTATTGGATCAAATCCAGTAAGAAGAGTTATTTGTTACAATGTTGGTATATTATGTTAATGAACAATGTTTACTTGTTCTCCATGTTATCGGAACCGATTTGTCAGCAAAACATTTGACAGCTCGATGGCTGCATCCAAAATGGCATACCCTACATAGTGCTACTTTTGTCACTGTTTTTCCCCTACTGTTAAAAGAGTGGACAAAAAGTACCCGGATGACCTACTACTCCCAGCGAGATTCTGAAGTGTGCACACAATGGACACTTTACTGTCCCATGAGGCCATGTGAGAGGATTTGGGTGCGCCTAAATCAACTCCCTAGCTTCCTACTCCCTTAAAACAGTTGGGTTAAAAATGACCCAATGGTGGGTTGATGTAGCACCGACCTATCGTATAGGTTAATTTGACCCAATGTATTGGGTAGTAAGTTTTACCCAATAAATTGGGTTATAAAATAACTAATTTGTTCTTTAATCATTCTGGTATTATTATTATTATTTGCATGCATACATGTATTATTTATATAATAATAATAATGTACAACTTACAAATATATTAAATGCTTTCTTTCCATTACATTTAAAGTTGCAAACACTTCTATAAAATTAAGTTATTGGCTGTAATTGTGTAATTAATTACTACTTTATTGCATTAGGTTATATTTGCTTATGTTTCAATTTACAAGACTCACAAATAAATAAATAAACAATCAGAACAAAGCTAGTACAGACAATGTAATTGTAAAGTGTCTAAATAGGTCACAGTGTGTTGATTGAACAGATTATAGAGTATAGTGTGCTGTAGAGACGGCTAAACAGCAGCAGCAGGCTTGGGATACTCAGTGTCCAAAATGTAAAGCATGTATCAACTGCAATGCAATATAAAAGTCAGACTAAATGATTCTAGCTCTGACCTATCTCAGAATCTATGCATTTGAAATCACTCTGTAAAGACACATAAACGTCACTTTCAGTGTTTCTAGTGTGATGAAACTCTATATAGGGAATGAGGCCACAGGTAACCACTGCCTGCTGATATCGTGCCTAACAGCACAATTACGAGTGTGATATTGCTTTTATACAACAAGTTAAACTAATTCACTAAATCATTCACTGAATCATTGATTCACTTCAATTACCACCCGCTAACATAATGTAACATAGAGAAAGTTAAAAAATCCCCATATCTGTCTGTAATGATGCAAACCCTTTTTTCCATTCTTGGAGTGACATCACCTTTTTTTGCCTTGTTTGCCTGCGCTGACTGTATATGCCCAGGTACAGGTGGTACTGGGAATTTTGACTGCTCTTTCTCTGCCATAATTGTGAGACTTCCTAGCTTCCGGCCGGTACGTGTCTCTCCTCTTTCGAAATGAGCGAGTCAACCGGGTGCGCGCATATGGGCAGCTCCTGTAGCAGCAGGGATGGTAGTGGTAGCGAGGGAGAGTGACAGTCGCCCAGCTAATCACTGCATTCGTTCCAAATGGAAAGAGTAGCTGTGTTTATTGCAGCCCTGAGAGGACTACAGACACTCGATCTTTATACTCTCCTTTTCAGAGTACTTACATTTTAGATATGTATTGGTATATAAAAACAGTTTAAACAAATTTGGGAAAAGTGTTTTAGAAACAAACTGCCTACCCTGCCTTTAATTTCAAACGATATTTTACATAATTAATTCATTTAAATGAATACATATTTTTAATAGTCTCATTTCTAACATTTTAGACATTAAAAAATAGCCTTATTTATAACATTAAAGCGAACATTTTGTCAGAACATCAAGGAGATCACATGTTATTGTGTTTAGTTGTTTAAAGGCACCTTGACACAACTGATTTAAAGTCCCTGCATGTAAAGTCAAAATTAAGTATGTGTTCTGAGTTTGTCACACCACAGAAAAATGGGTTATTAGCCATCCAGCCAAATTTGAATGATTAAAAAAAGCCGGCAAGTAGGCCTACATAAAATAAGCTATCAAAATCTTGAAAAAATGAGCATTATTCTCTGCTCTCAAACGCTGGGGGCGTGTACGCTGGCTGCGCTGAAACCACGCCCACTCGCGGGAAAGCTGTCGACGGCGATATTAGGTGATACCAGTGTTGTAATGTAACGGAGTACAAATACTTCGTTACTGTACTTAAGTAGAAATTTCACGTATCTGTACTTTACTTCGCTATTTAAATTTATGTCAACTTTCACTTTTACTCCACTACATTTCCTAGATAAAATGTATACTTTTACTCCGTTATATTTCCACGAAGAATCTTCGTTACTCGTTACTATACAATAAAAATAAGAAATGTGTGCGACTGCAATAAGGGAGGTTTGGCGAATCACTGCTCCTAGATTGCATCACGCACGCTCTGCACGCTCTATTTCAGCGTAATGCTCGTTTGTTGCCAAAGGAGGAGGAAGCACAACTGAAACCGCCATGGAAGCACCTACTGGAGGACCAGGGGGAAACTCCTTTTCCTTGATTTACTGAAGCCTATGTGTGAAACGCATTTGCAGCTGCACAGCTAGCACATGGAGCGTCTAGCTCGCTCATCGGCTGTGCTGCGGCAACTGCATATCCAATGGCGCGGGCGCCTCTGACGTGCGACCAATGAGCTAGCCCCACGTCAGAGCCTGCTAAGGGGGCGTGGCCTTAGCCTATAGACCCTTTGCAAACACGTGACCACGACCACGTGACGACGCCATGCTGGACGGCAAAATCACTGGACGCACAGGCTAAACAGTAGTAGACGCGCGGGAAGTTTGATTAGTTAAACAGGTTAAAATAGATAAGATACCACTAAACTTCATGGCTTCTTTTATTGAAAAAGTTGTCGTGCCGTTATCGGTCGAGGTAGGGCATCTGGTAGGTGCTCACAAAGAGCGGTATTTGGAGAAGTTGGAGATAGCCGGATTGGATACCGACCCATACCTTCTTCCTCCTTCAGTTTTTACGGACCTCATAAAATCGCCGAATCTGCCCGACTTCAGCCCACACGATTTGTACCACTATGTGGTAAACGGGGTATCACCATACACGGGTGCTGATCTTAAAGCCTTTAAAAGTCTGGATGCTTACCAGTTCTTTGTAGCTGGCTGGGTTACAGGTACGCGATGCTACGCTAACGGCGGAGGGAGGTACATCATAATGGCAAAGCATTTTAACTGTTTTTATCCAGCTGCTAGCTAACGTTACCTGCTGTCAAGAGTAGAGTTAAATAGCCTCACATGGCAATGTTTACGTTGCCTCTAAAGTAAGTTTATGAGCATCAGAGAGAAGCATAGACATTTAAGTGCACCAAAATCTGCGTTGTTTTTTGTGTCAGATACAGATGACATTATTGAGACGGGTGATCAGTGTGAATGGGTAGACTGCACAGCCCTATCACGCTCTGGTAACGTTACTTGCTCATTACATACCTAGGTTACTCATGTTACAAATTTTAATTTGACTGGGTCTCTATCTGGACATTGATGACTGTATGGTTTTACAAAAATGAATTACACGTAACTGGGGAATACATGAATCTTACCTAGTAAAAAATGCTCGCTGCAAATCCTGGAGTACTTGGAGGGCTGCCAGTCCTTTCGGCGGATAGCAGCAACCCATCGCTGCCTTCTCTCCCCATCAAATGGGATTCGATAAAACGATATATTGGCTTTACCCTGTCTATTAGCACAGCCCACGGCACAACACGAAATAACCATTTTATAACCAGAACGAACACAAACACGTACTCTTCTGGCTTGCCGTCCGTCTACAGAAAAGCTCTTCCGCCGTCCGTCATGGCGTTCAGAATTCGCGCGAGTAGAGCGTGACGTCACATGCAAAGGGTCTATAATAGTCCCCTGAATTCGCCATTATAGCAGGTTTAATCTATGGGTTTAACGACTGAAGCGACAACTCGGCAGGTTAGTGCGGCCGGCTACGCAATACTCGTTCCTGCTCTCGTTTCGAACGGCCACAATAAAGTTCACAATCAAAGTTCTAACCGCTTGCTTTAAAAAAAAAAAAATACTTTTTACTTTTACTTCAAATACTTAAGTACATTAAATATCAGAAAATTACTTTTGATACTTAAGTACAGTATATATCAGATACTTTAAGACTTTTACTTAAGTAATATTCTAAAAGGTAACTTTCACTTCTACCAAAGTCTTTTTCTAGGACAATACTTGTACTTTTACTCAAGTATTGCTTTCTAGTACTTTATACAAGACTGGGTGATACTGCTTTCGGGACGGGGAGATGAACTCTGGCGGGAGATAGTCGTTTCGGCCCCGTTCACCAGTAACAGCGGATTATCAGTGAATCCCAGTTGTCTCTGAGGAAAGTTTATAAAACGATCCTGTGTAAAATGATCACTACAGAGGCGGGTGTTGGCGGTGATCCTCAGCTCTTCATCAAGGTTGGCTCTACACAAAATTAATCCACCTCTTCTTGATGTGATCGGTTTTAGGAAATTTAAATAAAGACACCGATCTGTTTTGTACATGATCGCATCCAGGTAGTAGCCTATGCATTTCCGTGTTGAAGGCATAGCTAGCTAGCAAACAGTAGGCTGTAGTAACTAATAGTACTGACAGTAACTCGCGTTTGAGCGGCGAATGCGAATGGGGTCGGGAGAGATCAGCCTCAGTGGCCTCGGTGTGTCATCAAGTAGGGGCGTGTCCTCGAGCTCAGGGGCTCCCGTGCGTCATCGAGCCCTGTTTTAGCCCCGCCCAAAAAATCCGTAAAATAGCAATGGTGAAAAACAGTTTAACGGTCTAACTCCGCATTTCAGTATTTCACAGTTCACAGTCTTTGTAATATATTTTAGCAATACATTTGTAACATTTAATGTGGTTAATAATGTGGTTAGAATTTCTTTGTAGAATTGCCTTTACAGGGACTTTAAGGCTGCCCAGTGCCTGCTCAAAAATCTGTTTAAAGATGCAATGCTGCATAAAAGCCAAACTAAATTATGCCTGCTCTGACCTTTAGCCCCTAATATAAATACTATTAAAATAGCTGTTTACATGTATTTATTCCACCTCTTAGCAGCAACAGTCTGTGTAACAGTCTCTGTAACCCGCCATATAGCTATAAAAAAATCTTATTTCAATTTGGAAAAATTCTGTTTCTGGTTCGGTCCTGGACGCTGACTCATTGGTCATGATTCATTCACAAATGAGATCAGTTGTTTTATTCCTGAATGAATCAGGGTTGTTGAAAGAATCTATTCAATGACTCATTTACAGATTGTGTCATTCACTTGACATAAGGATGTAACCTTCAGAAAGAGTTACTGAAAATACCCACCACTGATGCACAGACTGACACGGACAAGTGATACAGGAAAATCAAAACCCTTTTGGAACACTGCACAGCCAATTAAAATCGAGGCTCGGATTTAACTTTGTGTAATGCTTGACTTCAATGCAATAATAGCCTACTCCAGAGGCTGTAATTCCAGCTAACATTTTAATTCTTTGTGTACAGGAACTTGAACATTCCTCACATTCCAGGAAGCCTTTCAAGCCTATAGTATTTACTCAACTTCCTAAATGATAGCTCTTTTTTCTAATGATTAACCATTTATTGGTGCTGGGTGCCATTTTAAAGAGAAATGGAGCATTAAGACCATATTGGAGGTGATTTTTGCCTGACATTTGTTCATGTTTAATCCAGAAGAACAGACTTATTTTACTCTCTGAACTGACCAATACCTCTGCAATTTACCTGTGGATGACTCAGCATTCCCCCCTCCAAAAAAGAGAAAGAAAATCCCCCACAGCCCACAACCAATTAACATTGGCCAATCCAAGAGTGACTAAACACTCACTCAGCAGGCTGTTTCATCTAAATATGCTGGATGTTTACGTAGGTCCCATAATGAACCAAATCAATTTAAGAACAGTGAGACGGGGAGTCAGAGTGCACACTATTCTCATAATTGCTCCTGCTCGAAATAGCTTATGAATCTCCCCGCAGAGATATATATGTTGAGCTTGGTTGATTTAATTGGTATTGCACACTGAGTCATTGAATTGTCTGCCGTCTGTATTTCAAAGCTTTGTCTTCCTGATCCTTGGATCGAGTTTAACAGCTTTGGCTCATAGGCTTAAATAGCATTACAAAATATGGTAAAAGATTTAGTAAGTGCCACATGACCACCCAGCCGTCAAACTGTAAGCAATATAAATGAAATATGAAAAGCAATGCTGAATATGATTGACCTTTTGAGAAGATTCATGCCCCTATTCACTGTCACAGCATTAACCTTATCCACGAAGCTAACAGACTCCTGACTACTGCATCAGTCACCCTTGCATGCTTTTCTATCGTTCTGTTGTATAGGCTACTGCATTCCGACATTATAATTTTTCCCCGCTTTAGCCTCATAGAAGGTGGCAAGCCAGACTAATGTTTTCATTCTTTAAAGATTTTGCTACTTCAGCAAGGCTTTCTATTTTCCCCTGCATTTGAAAAACTTAGGGAAGCAGGAAGGACCCACCCAACAATTTTGGGTTCCTGGAACGTTCTGGGAATGTTAGTTTATGGTTGTAAAACTAAAATTTAAAAAGAATGTTTTTAGAATATTAGGAGCTTGTTCAGTAAGCAACCTAAATGGAGCGTCTATATGCTGTCTGTTACATGTCTGCTTTTTTTTTTTTTTTTTCGTGCTTTCCTATGCTGGAGAGAGATGTAAGTGTTTCCCATGGGCAATGAAGGAGTTGATCATCCTATTGTTGCCCTGGGCACACCCTGCGTCATATACCAATGAGAGTGCCTGTGTAATTATTGCTACCAATTACTGGCAGCTGAATTATAAGACAAGGTTATAAAAGCCACTTGAACTTGTGGTGTGAGGGGAGGGAACGCAGAATCAAGGCTGGTGAGTTGAGTTGGTGGTGCAATTCAATGCTCTTTTATGTCCCATGCACTATTCTTATTTTTTCATTCTGTCTACTTCCTTTGCAAGCTCTGTACACACACACAGGCACACACGCACATGCACACACATATATAATTAGATTTAAATTATATGTAAAAAATATTTTGAATAAAATTTGAGATCACGGTAAAAACAAAGGATACAAAATTTAATTTAACCCGTAAATTGAGTTACAAAAAAAAAAACAAAAACAAAAAAACAATAGAGACATTATGATGTACAATGAAGAACTATTTCAGATTCTGCACTATTTCTATGTTGCTATCAAATAAGTAAATTTGTCACATTGGCCATGTAAACATGTAAAAAAGGTCAGATGTTCTTGTTTCCATTGTTGTGTTGGAAGGCTCTTTGGAACATTCCGAATACTATCATAACATATTATGAAATTCATAGTTTTCACTTGAATTATTCTGGCATCATTTGTAATGGAATTTCACTACTGGTGACTTTTGGACACCATTGTATACTTCTGCCAGGTTACTGAAAGTCACTAACACAATATCATATCCTTTCCAAAAAAAACACCCAAAATATTTCTTTTGACACATTTTAATGACTTTTTAATTTTCAAACCAATGCTTTATTTACTCATACAGAGAGCGTATCTGCCTGCGACAGCTTTAGTGCCAAGTAATAAACGGAGGCCGATGCGAGTGATCTGAATCGGCGCATCAAAGAGAAAGGCATTGCTTATGCTCTCCCTGGAATGACAGGGAAACGGCTGAAGGTAAAGTATTAGACAGATTAATAGTGTGTTTTTTATTGGCCTGTTAGAAATCACTCAGGTCTTATTGAGGCTGTTAATGGAGGGAAATATGAAACAGGCTGGCTCTTTTTGTTGGCACCGTTCCTAGTCTTCCTCATTATTGAGGCATTGTGATGGCATTTTGAAATCACACAAACACACACTTCCATACACTGATGTTTCCTTCCAAAACCTGCAGAAATAAAGGCATGAAGATCCAAAAAACTACACATGCAAACCAACCGCCCATACAAAACAAATAGTCCACAAAATACATGTTTACATGCTGAACAATGGATGGCACTATTATTGCTTCTAGCAAAATACAGTACACAATTCTCCCCATTAGATATACACTGATTTCCCTGACTCTGTACTGGAAAGGAAAATCAACAGATATCAATAATACTGTAAGTGGTCACTTTCTTTAGTTTGCTCTAGCAATAAAAAGACTCTTTTGTAAATTGCTATTTATATGAAACTCTTTTTATAATTGCTATTGAAAACCATTTTCTTCTTCACTATACCAGAAAATTACTGTGAACATGCTGTGTGCCTCACTCCGCACGCTTTTGTGTGCTGACAATATTAGCATTAGTTAGTTAAAATGTCCCTCGTGGCGCACAGCTGTGCTGTTTAATTAACACCATTTCCTCAGCCACACACTCACTAATTGCTATTAAAATCCTAACACCGCTCTCTGCTTAAAATGGACAATGTATTGCAAGTAAACGTTTTTATTGCCAGGTTGCAGGCTGGAAATACTTACAGGAGGATCTGAAAGACGAAACAAACAGGTGTTGAAATCTCTTTAGCATTGGCGTATATTCCAGCACTTTGAATACTTGTCCAGATATGTCCACGATTTTAAAAATGGTCGATGTTTATTTACTCGTTCGTAGGAAACCAAGAGAAAAAACGTCCTTCATCTTTTCTGCAGGGAGGTTTGCGTATAAGCCCTTAGACTAAATGCTGATTAGAAATTGGATGATGTCCTTTATGGTTTTATATTTGATCAATATTTGCTTATAATAAATGCTTCTGAACTGTCTGTGCCCTTTAAATAATCTATACTCAACAGTTATATTATATTAAAGAAACAGGCATTTGGTTTAGCTCATCGACCTTTGTAAATAACAGAGCAACATTACAGTAATTAATGGAAATATTCTCTAATGTTACTTCTTCTTGTCTGGACCATTAGTATGTCTGGGGCACAAAAACCCAGGCCTGTCTTCAAATATGACAGGTCTGTCTTTCCATATTGCTCCATAACCAGCAGGGGAAAAAAAAATCCACAAAACCTACCATTGCTACTGTATATACTGTAATATATAGCACAGCAACTGAAACAAAATCAGATAAATCGGAAATAATAAATAGATAAGACCAACTGGTAACCTGCACACATTAGTATAATAATGTCTATCCTCTGGAATCAGACAGACACAGCGACGCTGTCACAGACTTTTCAACCAACATCTCATAAGCATTTAGGCCATAACTGAAGTGGATGCATGCAAAAATCAATCAATCAATGAACGAAGGTTATACAAAAGACTACACAAAAGATTCAAGCACATAATATTCAAAAATTGGTCATAGTCATCTGGTATGATTCATCACAACAATAAAGACAGACATATTTCTCATAACCTTTCTGTTAATGTAATCCATCAAAGGATCCCTAATCTCTTTTTGGATGAAATCTGCAGCTTAAGAACATCATCATGTATGTTTTTTTTGTACTTTATAAAGACAGAGAAAACATTTTGTTGGCTGCTTGTAATACAGGCAGCTTGATCTTTCCGCTCAAGATCACTTTACCCATTGAAAACTTCAATGCTTTTTTTCCTGATAAGGTGTAAGTAATAAGCCCCTGGAACCATTTCAGTACTCCAGTCAAGAATTTAAAGACAATTTCGTTTCAGGTTTTTTTTGCACTTTACAGACTGGCATGTTATATTTGTTGACAAATGATCTTGGGGAGCAAAGGTAATTAGGAAATGCACCCCAAGGGTTGTCATGGCACACCTTCCCTTTTAATGTGAAGAGACATTGGTGCACATTGTAAATGTTTAGGAAAAATGTGATCATGTGACGCGCAATATATGAAAAACATCTAATGTCAGAGGAAGCTTGTGGGTGTGAGTTTGATGTTATAGGGTGGAGAGAAAAAAATTCATTGTGTAGTTCATTTATGTACCAAATCCATGAGGTTTGCAAAACTCATTGACCTAAAATGGATATGACCGACAGTTTTTAACCCCTTCTTTGTATAGCCACGAGCTTATGCCTCTTTTTACCCTCCCTTCATGTTTCACACCTCTCTCAGAAATCTGATAGGATTAGATGAAAACCGGTCTGGTTCCCTGTGGAGTTATTTCTCTCCTGCTATGGACATGTGACTGTATTTTGCCTCAGGACAGCACAATATGTGTCTATGCAAATTGCAAAATGCATGGAATCACAACATTAAAGAAATTACTAAAAACTGTGATATATTTAGTATAAATATAAATGTTGAAAATGTCAAAATGTTGACAATAACTATACAAAAAAGTTGTTCAATTTGTCGTGTTAATAACAACATTTATGATATATTTATAGAATTTATCAATTACAATTTGTCTTGGTCAAAACAACATTTTGATATCAAACTCTGAAAAGCCTATAAAAGGCTGTTTAATTGTCAGGTTTATGGCAGCATTCCTCAAAATTGCACAAAAAGGTACATTTGTGTTTAATGGAACTTATTTAGTAGCCTAAATAATGAACTTACTTTGAGTAAAAATATCTTAATTTGTGTTCCGACGATGAACGAAAGTATTACGGGGTTGGAACAACGTGAGGGTGAGTAATTACTGACATAATTTTCATTTTTGGGTGAATATCCCTTTAACATGTGCCACACGAAAAGACCCATTATCCAACACTTTCCTAACGTATACTAGAACAAAAGCCAGACAATATTTTGAAAAAGCCTCCATTGCTACAAGTCTTCGCTGAAGATGGGGGGTCTGTGCATGTGTGCCGATTCAGCCACATGAAAGCTTCCACTTCTGAGTGCATGTCTGCAGCTTTGCGCTCAGGGTGGCGAGAGAGAGAGAGCACAGTGGAACCCTGAGGAATAAGATAAGGAAGAACAAAGCTTGCTTTTCCACAGTGTCAAAACAAAGTTCACCCTCAGGCTCGGCCGCATTGAACGCTAAAGGAAGACTATACAGTCTGAAGGAGGCTGAGGAATTAGAACACACTGTAGACATAACTATTCCTTGGATTTTTTTTTTTTTTTTTTTTTTTTTGCACCAAACATGTTTTGGATAAGTTTGGGCAGGGTGATGGGGATGGAAGTGCTTGTGAAGGAGTAAATTCAGGCAGTTAACCTTACACTATTGCCAGACAGTATAAGAAAGCGTGTTTCTTTTCAAGGCATTTTGACTGTTTTTTTTATTTGTTTGTTTCCAAACCATTAGGACTAAATATACTGAAAATAATGACTACTGCCAATCTGTCAAATGACCAAAAATCACTATGAGTTTCATAAAAGTAGGCCATGACTCATTTCATAATTCTTTTCCATTTATTGAAAGTGAGTGGGGATTCCGGCTGCTCCCTCCTCAATTGTCACATGCAACAGAAGGGAAGACTATTGATAAATAAAGGCTTCAAGTTCCACATTCAAAGATATTCTATGACTTCAGAAGAAATGGAATATATAAGAAAAGTTTGTATGACTACTTTTTTAATTCTTGTTATTCAGCCTAAATCCCTATGTACTTTGATTAGAAATGAGTAGCCAGTACATTTATCAACATTTATTCTTTTGTTTTCCAAGAAATAAAGTCATAAAGGAACAATTTTTTGGCTGAACCATTCCTATCAGGGCCGGATTCAGCCAGCCCCATTAGGGGGTGCAGGTAGAATATCAGGGGGGGGCAAGTCATTTAATGGAACATTTAAATTTGACAAATATAGTGATTTGATTTATATTGTGATATATAGGATATATCAATCGATATATAATCAATCTTTTTTTTTTTTTTTTATTCATTTCTTTAGCTCTGTACACAGCATGGCTTATATCAGTCATTATAGCATCAGTCGTCTGCTTTTCCAATGCAGTTTTCCAATTAGTAAATCCTTGTTTTGTGAAAATGAAATCCAGGGGCGGAGTGGGACCAAAAAATCTACCGGGAAATTTCGTAGACCACTGGCCCTCATCGGCACAGAGTTCAGAGGCCCCTGGGCACAATGTCTTGTAGGTCCCCTCTTAGGCAGGCCAAATGTATATTTTGTCCAGGGACATTTTAATATGGCATTTACAGTTTTACTGATTTAAAAGTAACTTTCTTGTACTATGCTGGAGTAAAGTTCATAAATGGTCGTTCTTTCCCATAGGAATTTGTAAAACTATGTTGGGTGGACCTCTGTGCCTCTAGGGGGGTTCGGGGGCATGCTCCCCCGCAAGATTTTTTTTTTTACATTTTAAGGTTAAATGCATCAATTTCGTGCTCTTTGAGAGATCAAAATTAAGAGCTTCAACCCATGAACTGCTCGTTGAACAAAGAAAAAGCATTGGGACTTCCGGTAAGATGGCGGCGTGAGAAGTCGTAAAGTTTTCTGCTCCTCGCGTTTCTTATTATTTAACGACTTATTCAACATTTATTGGGTGATATAGTTTGAAATGCTATTCGCGATCCTCAGTAGAATCATGCCGAGAAACAACACTAAAAAGACGGCTGATATTACTGAGGTTGCTGGCGATTTGCAGAGTGTGGACGAGGCCGCCTCGAGCCAGGATGATATCAGAGAACTCCTTGGCGGGATTAGATCTGAGGTAGTGGGATCAGAGTGGAGATCCTTGCAGAACTTAAATCATCTATCTCTGCGGTGAAAACGTCATTACTAGAGCAAGAACAGAAAGTGAAGGATGTGGAAGAATCCCTTACCGACGTGGATGATCGCGTCACTGCCCTGGAATCTACGTGCTCAGCGCTGTCGAAAGATAATGAAAAACTGAGGGCCAAACTCGATGACTTGGAAAATCGATCCAGGAGGAACAATATTCGTGTGATCGGTATCCCCGAGGGCACCGAGGGTTCTCATCCGTCTGCATTCATTGAAGCACTGTTACTCGAGGTATTCGGTGAACAGAGTTTCTCCAAAAAGCCAGAGGTGGACAGGGCTCACCGCTCTCTAGCTCCCCCGCCGAAAGCTAATCAAGCCCCCAGGCCGTTCATCGTGCGAATGCATCACTACCAGATGAGGGAACTGATTCTTCGTTTGGCACGAGAAAGGAGACAGGTGTTATACAAAGGATCGCGAATACACTTCTACCCAGATGTCAGCGCCGATGTTGCAAAGAGGAGAGCGGCATTTAACCAGGTAAAGGCCGAATTTATGGCGCTTTTCCACTACACAGTACCAGCTCGAATCGACTCGACTCGGCTCGGCTTGGCTCGCCTTTGTTTGGTTTTCCACTGTGTAAAAGTTGTACCTGTACTTGCTTTCGGGTACTTTTTTTTTGTATCACTTCCGGCGAGGTTCTGAGCGAGCTAAGGTGATACTAAAATGTCACGTGAAAACAATGCTGACTGCTGATTGGTCAGAGTGAATCGTCACCATTCACTGCGTCATCATTACACGCGCCAGATGGAGTATCCAGAATAACCCCGGCATTTTTTAAATAGTTTGGCCAGAGATAGTTACTAAACTTACTACTATTATTATTGCAACTCGGAAGAATACGCCGTGGTCAAACGAGGAGGTGCAGACTTTCCTTTGTTTGGTTGCCGAAGAGAGCATCCAGCGAGAGCTTGATAGGGCAACGAGGAACGAAAGGCGTCGCTATGACGACCGGGTACTATTTGTGGCGGTACTGTCTGCAATGGAAAACGGAGCGAAAAGCAAGCTGAGTCGAGCCGAGCTGAGGCGAGCCGAGTCGAGTCGAGCTGGTACTGGTAATGGAAAAGCGCCATTAGAGGAGCGGGAATTGAATTCGGCCTCCTTTTCCCTGCGCGTCTACGGATCAACATTGACGGAACGAAAACATTTTTTGATTCCCCGCAGCGGGCTTTGGAATTTGTGAGGGGGATTGTCCCCCCTTCAACGAGTGAGTAGGAATTCACATCACTGCAGATAATGTTGACCTACGTGACTCCACCTTGGTTCCCGCTGAGCGCAGGTTCTGTATGGCTCGAGTGGGTGATGAGAACGAAGGGACTCATTTAAGTTTGAACTGATCCACACTCTTTTGTTCATATAAATGTCACTTACTTTTGCTATTTCAATAGCAACTTAGCTCAAGGAGCAGGAACACGAGCTGGTGAGTTATGGTTCTTAGTATACCAGCAGATGTTCGTTGTTTGAGGGAGGGGGGCGGGAGGGGAATCAATTTTTTTATTTTTTTTTTTTATTTTTTTTTTTTGCGTACGTTGTTCGGAGTCAAGGTTGCTCATGCGTTGTGTTGTAACAGATTCACTATATTTGCCTTATTAATTTACAAATACTTTCTGATAACATGTCCAACTTTAATAAATCTGATGTAAGTTTTATAACATGGAACGTGAAAGGCATGAACAATGTCATTAAAAGAAACAAGATTTTTTCTCACTTGCGACAATTAAAGGTATTGTAGGTAGGAATTTTATAAAAACTTTTTTCCAAATTTGTTTAAACTTTCTGTATATATCAATGCATAATTAAAATGTAAGTACTCTGATAAAAACAGTATAAAAATCGAGTGACTCTAGACCGTTTAATCTGCACTAAACACAGCTCATTATTTACATTCGGGACAAAACAAGGGATTGGCTTAGGCGACTGTCACTCTCTCGCAACCATGGCAACCACCCTTTTGCCACACAGGACCTGCCCACTTGCGCGCATCCGTTTGATTTGAGGAATTCAAGAGGCACGGAACCTAGGAATAGCAAAACAATGGCAGAGATTAGAAAGACCAATCAAAATTCACATATGCAGTTCGCGAAGGCAAACCAGGCAAAAAAAGGAATACAGTAACGTTACTAGAAAAGGTAATGAACAAAAAGTATTTGGATAAACAACAAAATAAAACGCATGCCAATATCGGCGTGGCTTTCCCGCGATGGCGAGAACTGAGAGACATCAAGGGGCTGAAAAGTGACGCCTGGATGGCTATATTTCTGCTGGACAGGTAAATCTTTCTTTTTGTATTTTGAGCATACATATTTTTTTCTTTATGTTTTCATGACGCATGTGTCATTAGCACACGTAGCTGCCTAATATAGCTAACATAACATTACTTAGCGATCCGTAGTAGAGAGATGATAAATAATATATATGCCTAGCTCAAGATGATAGCTATAGTGTTGAATTGTGCATAATTTTGCTTTAGATAACTAAATACATGTTATAGTAGGCCGATCCGCATCCAGGAACTTTTCTTAGAATTATATTTACCCTCTGTCTAGCTCTTTTACCATGTTCACCTGGAAGTTTACCTGCACGGTTTTTTCGCCTTTGTTTTGTTTTTAAACAAAAAATCCCTCGACCCCGGATCTGTCCTCGAGCTGACGATGCGGTACTTGTCTCTGGAGTGTAGTCCTCAACAATGCTTTCATTATAAACTCTTACATGCAGAACACCATATATGTTATGAATGTTACACGAAATTCATCTTCATCACAGTGTAAATGATGGCAATGGAAAAACGTGTATCATGCAACCTGTTTTTAGCTTTGCCTTATAGATAACTAGCTCGTTAGCGAATCAATAAATATATATTTTAATCATTACCAAGATCAATATGCTACAGTTTTTGCCCCCTTTCCAGGAATACCCCCTACCTCGCCTATGGATACATTGCTTGATCTGAAACCGGATAGTAGAGGACTCATTTCAAGCATATACTCTATTATAACATCTATAGATCCACAGAGCTTGGATGATATCCGCAAAGCTTGGAAAAGTGATTTAAGGAGAGAAATTACTGATGGAGAATGGGAAGGTGCTTTGAATCAGGTGCACTCCTCCTCACCCTGTGCGAGGCATGGCTTAGTTCAATTTAAGGTTCTTCATAGGCTTCATTTCACTAACTCCAGACTAGCTAAGATTTACCCGAATGTTAGGCCTGCATGCAATAGGTGTTCGCAATCGCCTGCCACAACTGCCCATATGTTCTGGCTCTGTCCTGGGTTGGAGGAATTTTGGAGAGGGATTTTCGAATCATAAAAAAAAAATGTATGGCATCCAGATTGACCCAGATCCCTTAATGTGCATTTTTGGTATTGCTCCCGAGGATGTAGAACTCAGGAAAGATATTCGTTCTGTTATTGCCTTCACTACATTACTGGCAAGGCGTTTAATATTATTTCAGTGGAAAAAGGCAGACCCTCCAACACATAGAAGCTGGTTGAAAGAAGTGATGTCTTACATTCAATGGGAAGATGATTGTAATTGTAACTGTCAAAAACCCAATAAAGAAAATATAAAAAAAAAAGAAAAAGCATTGATTTGTACCAGGACAATAAAGAGGGCATCTTTTTAGTTATGAGAGTCTCAGTCTGCATGACATTATCAATGATGTTTTAGGATGCCAAACAATTATTATAATAATGTAATAATGATTTATATAATTATTCCTATGACGTAAAATCCATTTAGCCTATAAATGTACTATAGAAATGAAAATGAATATTTCAAAAGTATATTTTAGCCTACACATTACACTATAATATAGGACAATTAAAATATTTTTGTCCTAATTTCTTCACTGGCAAGAAATAAACCCTTGAGCTTTTATTTAGGAGAAAACACCAGATAACCATGCTGATCGCGTGAGCAAAGTAATCACGCAGCACAGACAGAATGCCTGTTCTTAAAGGAGAACTCCGGTCAATTTTAACATTGAGCTAATTTTTTTTGTACATTTGGAGTGCTGTCAGTGCAGACAAAAACGACAAAAATCGGTGTTACCTACACCGTGTTATCCTCTTTCATACAGGTATGTGAGCTGGCTGAATCAACATCATTTTTATTAATATCTTTCACATCTTCTGCAGTCAGATTGACCGTGGTCACTCTTAATAGCACCACTCACATGGCTGTGCACTTGTAATGACACATTAAGGTTGTTAAGAGGCTAAAAGCAGGTTTAGAACTTGCCCCATTGAAGTCGACAGGGTGCGAATTTTAAAAAGAGGATAACACGGTGTAGGCAACACCGATTTTTGTCGTTTTTGTCTGTACTGACAGCACTCCAAATATATAAAAAAATTAGCTCAATGTTAAAATTGACCGGAGTTCTCCTTTAAAGTCTTGTGCTGTTTTATAAAGACACAAAGCCATATCATGGTTTAAATTTTAGTTCGTTGGCAAAATATAACGCTAGAGACCTTAATGTTAGGTTATACATTTTACATCTTTACATATGTGTTGGGAAAAGGGAGAAGAGAGAGTTCGGCAAAAGGCGGATTCGAACTCGGGTCGAGCGCATCAAAAGCTGCTTTCAAGCACTTCACGCCCTACTCGTCACTCGGTGCAAATTACAAGAGAAAGCGATAGAGAGATATGGAGGGAATGAGAACACGCTTACAGAAAGACTAACCAAATAATTTCAGTGACTGACTGACGGCGCAGGAAACTCAAAACAGGGGCTGAACTCAGCTGACGACTATGTGTCTGCGTGCTCCGCTCTGCAGTGACTGACCAAGGGGGTAATCCATCGACCGGAAGTTGAAGTCGGCCGGGTGCCGCCATCTTGTAGCAGAACTTCACTTGCGTTAGCATTTCCATTGACTCCCATTCATTTTGGCGTCACTTTGACAGCGAATAACTTTACATCTGAGGCGTTTAAAGACTCCATTTGTCCATTATTTATTTCTAAAGAAACACGACAATGTATAAAGGGCTCCATTACCTTCTATGTTACATTATGGCCCCGTAGAAACAGTTTTGGTAAAAATAGGCTAACGATTGCGTCATAACCACTCGACTCTCTGTCGCGCTGTACAGAAATTACCGTACAGACAGGAGGAGAAGCTCGCAGGCAATCGGGGGGACGTCCCGTCAAGGGAGAAGCCCATAGATAATGAGTCCATAAAAGCAACGGAATACTTACTCCTGCTCACTCACGCCAAAGAACTCTTTGCTCAAGTTCCCCGTCTCTGCAAGATTAACGTTGGCAATTTTCACGCACAGCTACTAGAAGATTAACGTCTGTCAGACAGGTTGCTCACGTCATCAAGCTTAGTTTGAGTCGGTCTGAGTCTGCGCGTCAGGAACGGAAGTGCTCAAAAATCGCTAAAAGTGGGCTTCAACTGTCTCAACTGAGTTCCAATGAGATCGCTCTGTCCATTTCTTTTACTGTCTATGTGACTGACTGAGACGTGAAGCTCAGCAGGTTCACCACAAGCCGGTAAAGCGGCCACGCCCTCCCTATGCATCTACCAATCAGTAGCTACTTTGAATGAGGGATAGAGAGCAGAGAGCGCTCACTCTGACCATTTTTCTTGAAATATTTTTTAAATTTGTGATCTTTGCATGCCATCACGTTTGGGGGGGCAGTCACGGCATTTGGGGGGGGCATTGCCCCTCCTTGCCCATGCCTATATCCGGCCCCGATTCCTATTAAGTCAAAGATGGATCACCATGTGAGTATTTGGTGTAATAAAAATGCCAGGCCATAAAGGGCACAGGAGGGTGTTGTCCTCATAAAATGAAGGCTTTCACTCTCTAGTTCAAACCCTCTGATTAGAGGCATTAAAGCCGACGGAAGAGAAATGAGGTACAAGGATGGTTCAGAAAGCAGAGGAAGCACACTGCCGCTTTGACAACAAGCTAGAACCCATGCCGGGTGTATGTTTCCACACGTGTGCACATGAACACACCCAATGGTACTTGGATGCACTCACAGAAGGGATAGGTCTCAACCTTTTTCCCCTCTTGTGACAGCATTGTGCGTAATTCAGCAGGTGTTCCCAATAACCCGGCTGACATCATCCTCCAACACAAAGGCACATCAAGCGTATAGTCTGCCAAAGAAAGCAAAACTAGAGGCATCACAGCAAGAAAGGTCAGAATACAAAAATACTTTTAACAGGACATACTTCAACTACCACAGTCCTCCTCGGGCAACCAATTTTACTAGACGAACAATGTCGTAAAAATTAAGGGAATATTATGCATGTACTAATGTGTAATTAGGTTAGTTTTAAATATTATTAAATGGAATTGGGTTTATTTTTAAAAGTTTATATTTAATGATATTGAATATAATTACATTTAAATACACATAAATGATATATTTATGTACTTAAAAATATATTAGTAGTATTAGGTAGTATTATATAGTATACATAATATAGTATTAGGTTTATTTTTATAATGTAATTAATTATTTTTGTTCATATTACATTTATATTTAATTATATTTGCACAAACTTAAGTAGAGTTGATGGAAAATGATTTGAGTTTAGATTTACAAAATGATATTGTTGTGGCAAAAATTCTCAAACAAACATCACTGCGTAAGAGACACTCAGAGTCAAATTATATAAAATAGAAGTATTTATTCTTGCAAGAATAGGAGCAGTCTAATACACAGTTGTTACCCTGTGCAGAAGAGTGACACACCCCCAGACAGACTGAACTAGCTTTTATCTTAGTTCCAAGGCCTTCTTCCCCCCAGAGCCTTCCTCCCAGTAGTTTTCCATAGACGTCACTAGTTGGCCCACTAAGCTCCCCTGCACCAAATGGCCTTCTGACATCTAGGTCAGAGGTCCTTGTTCGTCTGTTCTCTGGAGTGTCTCCCTCTTCTGCCTCCCCAGGTACATAAACAGAATCCTCTCACTACAAGTGAGAGACACACATGTGACATTCTTTGAATCATCTATATTTAACTAAAGATCAATGAATATCATTAAAATTGCCACCACAACTCCTCACTTTTTATTATTCTGATTACCCACAATCACAATAATAAACAATAAGACAAATTTTAAGTCATATCATCACACTTATACTTTTCATCTCTGATTTTTGCATAAATGATCACTCTCCTTGAACTTGTGAAGAAAAGTTTAGAATGAAGAAGCATAAGGCTGTTTTTGTGGGGGAAAGGCCCCGTAATATTTTAGCAAGCAAGTAAACATTTTCACTGCGCCGGGCTAAGCGAGAAATCACTGTTCCTGCGCTCCTGTAAACAGACCCTCAGTCACGCCAGTAAGGAAAAGGTAGTTATAACATAGCAAGGAAACAACCAGATAAAAGTATAATAAAAAATCCCTCAGTTTCAAACCCTATCTTTGTACGCCATCTCGTAACACGGATGACTGCTGCTTTTAAGCCCCTTTAAATCTTTTCCCTTAATCTTTCTCAGAAAATAAACAAATAGAAGAAAAACAAACAGAACATACATTTAACACATATCTCACTGTAGCTCCCACTACCTGTATCGTCACATAATTTTGTTCATCCTTGGGATAGACTGTCATTTTCACCAATTGAACAGACAGCATGTTCCCTTTCGTAGTCACTCCGAGTTACGTCGGATGACGGAGAATGGGGGTTTCGCCAGAAAGCCAATCCTCTTCGAGTATTAAAAAACGAGCCTATGGCAATGAAATGCCATGGGTCTGCGGAATTTGCATAATGTATCTCCGCCTCACTGCGTGAGTATTTAAGGAGAGACACCTGCAACAGCAGATCATGTTTTCGCTTCGGAGCCAAGAGAATCTCTTCACTCCACAAGCCAAATCCTGAGTATTCTCAGTGACTACATCTCTTCGAGACGAGCGAACTCTCTGATGTTGGTGTGACGGCGGTATCCAGCGAGTTTCATATTGCCTGCGATCTGAGCAGTGGTCTGCCGGTCTGTGTGTCTCTCCCTGGTCGCTTCAGCATCCGCAGAGTTTTTTTCCTCTCACTAAAAGAGCGTGCACGCGGCACGTCTTTTTAAAGACGCGTCTTTCTAAAGACGATCTGCCCGTGTATTTCTGAGTGCGGTATTCTGATAGATTCAGCTGTTGGGCGCGAGCGCTGTTTGGCGTGTTTGGGCTTTGATCACGCTCGGACAGCGCTCGTGGGTGTGTCACGTTCTCTCAGTGGGAACGTGACCATCGCAATGTATACGGTCGAGACTCTTTGAGCTCATTTGAGTGAGAGTCCCCTCATCCATCACCCGATCTATTTTTCTCCACGTGAGATAATACTTCGGCTGGTGGCCAGGGTGACTAAGACGTCAGGTCTGGAACTAACCGACGAAAATTCCTCGGTCCACACCCCGTCTTTCACGTTGCAACCCACGTGGTCCCGAGTGGATTCGCCGGCCGCCCGCGGGCCCGCGTTCTCATTCGGTCCACCAGCTGATGAAATCATGTTTATCGCCGCATCACAAGGTGAGCTGGAGTCCTCTGGAGATGGCTCGTCTGTGCTGCTGTCCTCGGATGTGCTAGCATAGCGAGCTTGATTTCAGAATTCACAGCTATGCTTTCCCGGGCTGCCACGAGTATCGGGTTTGTGTGGAAAATTCTGCCATATCCCGAGCACTTGAGGCTGATGATTGGTTTTTGGGGGTGGCGAACCCAAATCCTTTCTACCCGGATGTGCATGAAGAGGCCATGAGATCGTGGAAGTCTCCTTTGACTTTTCGCGACTGCTCTGCGGCCTCTTCCGCCTTCTCTGCCCTCGTAGAGGCCGCAGTCTACGGTACACTGGGGTTCCCCCCTGTGGAGTGTTCTGTGGCAACACTTAGGTGTCCCCACAGCGCCTCCACCTGGCGTGGCAACCCTAAGCACCCCCCCAATGCCTGTAGGTTCTTGTCTACTCCGGTGGCGGGGACCTATAGAGCTGCGGGGCAGGCTGCCACCTCACTGTGTGTTATTGCCATCCTTCTGGGTGTTCAGTGACATGCACGAGGGTAGGGCTGATTCAGGGCTCATCCTTGAGCTGCCTGCCGTCACCGACCTTGCTCTACGAGCGACGAAGGTGACCGCACGCTCCCTGAGTCAGGTGATGTCCACATGTGTGGTCAGACATTTCTGGCTTAACCTGGTTGATGTGCGCGAGGCTGAGTGAACCAGTTTCCTCAACTTCCCCATATCCCAGGCTGGCCTCTTCGGCGGCGCGGTCGAGAACTCTGCCCAACAGTTCTCGGCCGCCCAGAAGTGGACTGTGGCTTTTTTCTGACCCTGCGGCTTCTGCTGCCAATCAGCCGGCGGCTCAGACGCTTCAGTCCGCTTGCCGTCGAATGCGCCCTCCTGCGACTTCCGCCCCCTCCCGCCCGGCCCCAGCAGCACCGGGCCGGGCCGTGGAGGTGGTCGCAGGGAGGTGCCCCTGCCCGTACCAGCCCCGCAGCCCCGCTGTACGCCAGGCTATGCGGCGCTCCCGTTACGGGCAGCTCAGTTATGGCTTGCAGTTCTCATGGAGTGGTTGCAGGCCCACTCCTTCCCCCGGTGGAGGGCTGGGGGAGAATCTTTTAAAAAAGAGCTGCATCCCATCTCTGAGCACGCAGAGCTGGACGGCAGTGCGCGACGCCCCCGAGCCTCGCCACTCTCGTTCCCCTCTGTCTCTGAGGGTGCGGATGACAGTGCGTGCCGTCTCCAGACCACACCACTCTCGTCCCCCTCTATCGCCAGACCCCTGGCAGAGCAGACCCCCGCGGAACGCTGGTCCTTCCCTGGTCTCCTCTGTCAGGACGCGGAGCATGACTGTGCACGCGTGCTGGGCCGCTATGCCACCCTCACCTGTGCCGGTCACTCCGCTCCGCTGCCCCTCCGGGGGGACGCCTGTGGCTCGGATGATTCCACTGGATCAGTGTTTGGTGGCTTGGTTAGGGCTCCCCAATCTGTCCTGTTGGGTCGCCCGAATGATCAGGCTCGGCTATGCGATTCAGTTCGCACGGTCTCCTCCCTGCTTCAGGGGAGTCCGCTTACTGTGGTCGGTGGCTATGCCCCGATCATGAGAGCGGAGGTTGCCACCCTGCTGCCGAAGGGTGCAATCGAGGCTGTCCCTCCAGCCGAGGTGGAGTTACGGGTTTACACCCCGTACTTCATTGTCCCCAAGAAAACCGGTGGGTTACGGCCAATCCTGGACTTGCGCGTCTTGAACCGCTCCCTTCACAGGCTGCCGTTCAAGATGCTCACGGCCAAACGCATTTTCGAATGCGTGCGGCCACAGGATTGGTTTGCAGGGATAGACCTGAAGGACGCCTACTTCATGTCTCCATTTTACCTCGACACAGACCGTTTCTTCGGTTTGCTTTCGAGGGGCAGGCATACCAGTACGCGGTTCTCCCATTCGGGTTGGCTCTGTCTCCTCGCGTCTTTACGAAGGTCGTCGAGGCAGCCCTTGTTCCCCTACGCGAACACGGGGTTCGCATCCTGAATTATCTCGACGACTGGCTAATATTAGCTCACTCTCGAGATCAGGTTTGCGAACACAGAGATCTAGTGCTCCGGCACCTAGCCCGTCTGGGCCTTCGGGTCAACTGGGAGAAGAGCAAACTTTGCCCCGTGCAGAGGATCTCTTTTCTCGGTATGGAGATAGACTCGGTCGCCATGTCCGCGCAGCTTACGAGCGAGCGCGCACACTCACTGCTGACTTGTCTTCGACAGTTCGAGGGCAAGAGTGCGGTCCCACTGAAACTTTTTCAGAGGCTCCTGGGGCATATGGCATCCGCAGCCGCAGCAACGCCACTCGGATTGCTTCATATGAGACCGCTTCAGCTGTGGCTTCGCGATCGAGTCCCGAGGTGGGCATGGCATCGCGGTACGCTCAGAGTTCTAATAACTCCGACCTGCCGTCAGACCTTCACCCCGTGGCGGAACCTCAGCTTTCTACGGGCCGGAGTTCCCCTAGAACGAGTTTCCAGGCATGTTGTTGTCTCCACAGATGCCTCTGCCACGGGCTGGGGCGCCATGTGCAATGGACATGCAGCCGCGGGCTCCTGGACAGGACCCCAGCGCCTCATGCATGTCAATTGCCTCGAGTTGCTGGCAGTACGCCTTGCCCTGCACCGCTTCCGTGCGTTGCTCCTGGGTCAACACGTACTTGTCCGCTCGGACAATACCGCGACTGTAGCGTACATCAACCGTCAGGGTGGTCTACGCTCTCGCTGTATGTCGCAACTCGCACGCCACCTCCTCTTATGGAGTCAGAAGCACCTGAGGTCCCTTCGTGCTATTTACATTCCTGGAGTGCGGAACCGTGCAGCCGACGAGCTGTCACGGCTCCGGCCAACCTCTGGCGAATGGAGACTCCATCCCCAGTCGGTCCAGCTGATATGGGACCAGTTCGGGGACGCACAGATAGATCTGTTTGCCTCCCACGACTCATCCCATTGCGCCCTGTATTACTCCCTGACCGAGGGCACGCTCGGCACGGATGCACTGGCGCACAGCTGGCCGCAGGGCCTACGCAAGTATGCGTTTCCCCCAGTGAGCCTTCTCGCACGGACTCTGTGCAAGATCAAGGAGGACGAGGAGCAGGTCATATTGGTCGCCCCATACTGGCCCACCAAGACCTGGTTCTCCGAACTGATACTCCTCGCGACAGCACCTCCTTGGCCAATTCCTCTGAGGAAGGACCTCCTTTCTCAGAGACGGGGCACCCTATGGCACCCTCGTCCCGATCTCTGGAGACTCCACGTGTGGCTCCTGGACGGGACGAGGCAGGTTTGAGTACCCTGCCACCAGCGGTGGCGGCTACCATCACTTCCGCTAGAGCATCGTCCACGAGACATGTCTATGCGTTGAAGTGGAACCTCTTCGTCAACTGGTGCTCTTCTCGCCGAGAAGACCCCAGGAGATGCTCGATCAGCGTTGTGCTTTCCTTCCTGCAAGACGGGTTGGAGCGAAGGCTGTCTCCCTCCACCCTGAAGGTGTATGTGGCCGCTATCGCCGCATATCACGAAGCAGTTGAAGGTAAGTCTCTTGGAAAGCACGACCTGATCCTCAGGTTCCTGAGAGGAGCGAGGAGACTGAATCCTCCTCGCCCTCCTCTCGTTCCCTCTTGGGACCTCTCAGTGGTTTTAAGTGCCCTGCAGAGGGCTCCCTTTGAGCCTCTGCAATCAGCTGAGCTTAAGATCCTGTCAATGAAGACAGCGCTCCTGGTTGCGTTGGCCTCCATCAAGAGGGTAGGGGACCTGCACGCATTCTCCGTTGACGAAGCGTGCCTGGAGTTCGGGCCCGGCCACTCTCACGTGATCCTGAGACCCCGGCCTGGATATGTGCCCAAGGTTCCCACCACTCCCTTCCGGGACCAGGTGGTGAACCTGCAAGCGCTGCCCCGGGAGGAGGCAGACCCAGCCTTGGCACTGCTCTGTCCAGTACGCGCACTCCATGCTTACGTAGACAGGACGCAGTGTTTCAGGACCTCAGACCAGCTCTTTGTCTGTTATGGTGGGAAGCTGAAGGGAAAGGCTCTCTCCAAACAAAGGTTGTCTCACTGGATAGTGGACGCCATTGCTTTGGCATACCAGCAGCAAGGTCGACCATGCCCCCTTGGTGTGACTGCCCACTCCACCCGGAGTGTGGCGTCCTCTTGGGCTTTAGCGCGTGGCGCCTCGCTAACAGACATCTGCAGAGCTGCAGGCTGGGCGACACCTAACACATTCGCCAGATTTTACAATCTCCGAGTGGAGCCAGTCTCCGCCCATGTACTGTCTTTTTCAAGCTAACATGGGAGCTGTTAAGTGTCTCGCTTGCTCGCCATTCCACTCCACGGACTGGATACGTGCGATATTTCCTCAGGTGAGCCTTCCTCTCTGAAGCCCTGAGTTCCTCCAGCACTGTTGACGCTGGCGCCAGTGTCTATTGCCTGTGCGTCGGCTAGGTGCCTCCGTGTGCATGGTTCCTCCTCTGAGTAGCCCCCACATGTGTATTTCCACTGTAAGCCTCTTTGAGCATGTGTCTTTCCCTCGGCAAGTCACCTGCCACTCCTGGAGTTGAAAGTAGATGCCACCCTACGGGCTGGTCACTCCAGTGTTCCTCCATATGTAGCCCCCTTGGGCCATATGTGTATTCTTAAGTCCTCCCTATGGGTAGGCATGCTGCGGCATATCTCCCATGAGATATGCTTCCCAGTGTACCTTGGTATTCCTGTGTTAAGTAGGACTCCTTCGTCCGTGCCTATATCACGACAGGGAGGTCAGACTTCGCAGGGCACTGGAAGACAGCTGTGAAGGTGGCGTGATTACACGGGGACCCCCATTCTCCGTCATCCGACGTAACTCGGAGTGACTACGAAAGGGAACGTCTCGGTTACGGATGTAACCCTCGTTCCCTGAGTAGGGAACGGAGACGTTACGTCTCCCTGCCACTTCCGCTGTACCGCTGGGTAGACGCCTGAGTTCAGTCTCGGCTCCTCAGCGAAGACATGATCTGCTGTTGCAGGTGTCTCTCCTTAAATACTCACGCAGTGAGGCGGAGATACATTATGCAAATTCCGCAGACCCATGGCATTTCATTGCCATAGGCTCGTTTTTTAATACTCGAAGAGGATTGGCTTTCTGGCGAAACCCCCATTCTCCGTCATCCGACGTAACGTCTCCGTTCCCTACTCAGGGAACGAGGGTTACATACGTAACCGAGACGTTTCACCTGTCACTGTAATCATATTCACCCATGAATAACAAAATTATTAGAATAACAATCCTAACTCCTATCATTAAGCCTTTTCCATTAATCTACGCCCATTTCCATATTTCATTCACTTCTAATTCAATTTAGTAAGCTCTATTTAATGCCATATTTAACAAAATCTAACCAGAGAAGTCTTATAATTTTATCCATTCTTCTAACCAATGCAGTTGTTCAATATTAACTCTAATATTTCCATTACGGACACAATCAATATATTTTCTACATTTACAATCAAATCAATACCTAGTTTGATTCAATCAAACAATATCATCACAAAAACAGATTCTTCTGTTAAACTTAAACCATCAGTTGTGTTGATCATCTCGTTCGCCCCACGGACGTTCCGTGTTCTTTTACCTTTAACTTTTAATTCAAAACATGCTGTGGTTCTACTTAATAAGCTTCAACAATTATCCCTATAATTTACATTAATTAATAGATCTTCTCTTCCCAAAAACATTTTCCTTAAATATTTCCTAATGAATAAGTGACCAATCAAATCTTTAGATCTACTGTATATCAATACTAAGCCCTATTTTGATTTAATCAAATCAAATCCTCAAAATAATCACAAAACCACATTCTTAAACCATTAGTCGGTTCACATCCTCCTCCAGGCGTGTTGATCTCGTTCGCCCCATGGACTATGGGATGGTTGTGGCCTGTTGGTGTTGTCTAAGGTGAGAGGCTTGGACCCAGGTGTCACATTCTCCAACCATTTTCTGATCCTTATAAGGTTTTCCCTTAAATCACGACCGCACCCCCACTGGAGTGAACTGTCACCTGTGAATGGAGACCTTAAGTATTTTGTTAGTGACCGCTTGTCTAGCCGCTCGTCCCCTTTGGTGTGACCTGTGGAATCAACCTGAAACATTATCACCGTATAATTTCTCGCTCACTAAATAGCACTCAGGATCCTTTTCCCCTGAAAAACAATATTTATACATTTGGAACAGAATCAGTTCTGTTTTCTGCAACCCATCCTGACATTCTGTAAAAGGAAAATTTAAGTTTTGCGCTGCGCAGGTGTGGCCTTGTTTCTTTCTGCCACAATAACAATCTAGGCCAGGATAGTTAGCCAAATTCATCCGTAACCATTATTTTATAGGGGACATTCTCCCCTGTATCCAAAAGTCTGCATGCTCTGTAAAGAAAAACAAATGTCGAGGTTATTTTCAGATAGTAAAATACGTAGTTTCTTTTGTCTGCTGTGCTGCCACGGCCTTCGCTGCCACATCTGCCCTAGCGTTTCCTGTTGAAACAGTCCTGCAAATACATGTACAGACAGCAAATTTTGTTTGGGACCCAAGTAAACCATATTTGGCAATTGCTACAATCCCCCTTTTGATGGATGACCCCGCTCATTCATCAATTTAAACTAATTTGATTTGCCATCAACACCAACCCAAACGGCGTCCTTCAGCAAAATTTTGCCCAGACATCCTTCTCTGCCTCTGAAACAAAATATTACATTCTTCACTTAAAGCCCAATCTCATCTTCTTATCGAAGTATTTGAAGGGCAATGGCCCTCAGTCTCACAGCGAATCTTGCTTTTCAGGCCTGTTGTTTGGTCTCTCAAGTCAGTCATCTACAAACATTTCTAAAGTCATCAATTTTCCCTATCAGGTCAGGTCGTGCTGTACAGACTTGGTCAATGTCAGTCAATCATTTCTCCCCCTTTGTTCACAATTATCATAAATGTTAAGGGCTCTCTTGATACTTCGAAATTGACTTAGCCAATATGTCACTTTGTTGTTGCCATCAAATCTACAACATTTTCCTTTATCTCAGCCCATGCCAGATGGTGATCTACAACTACACAATTACAATTTACACAAATACTTAAACTGATCCAGAACATAATTCAAATCTACATCATGCATGACAAAAGTATTACTACCAGACAGAGCTTGATGTCCAATCAACTTAAAGCTCGTCCTATGTTCTGTATTGTCTTTTCAACCGATCCACTCAGAATTATCGGCTTCTTTAAAATTTGTCATTTGCCTTAACCCATCTGTAATGATAAAACTGTTCTGTTCTAATTTCAATACTGTTCTAATATTAGTACCCCAAACTAATACATACAAGACATAAAGTGCTGTCACCATCACACACACACTCATACTAGACACACATCTGTTAACTGCTCATTCTCAATGTTTGCCCTTTCCTTATATCATCGTTAAAAGGATTTAAATTTTAAATAAGATTTTAACCTTTCCATTTTTCTGTAGCTTCCCTAATTTTACATGGTCTCTTAACCACTTTCAAAGCATGTCTTGTTCATTATTCATTTAATTTTTTCCCTTCAGCTTGCTCTAGCAGGCCGATAACAGAAAGACAGACACAGTTACCATTCCTTCCTCCGCTCAAGCAGTCTCTCTCACTATAAATAAATTTCTAAGACTGTAACTTATACACAATGTAATATTAAATTCATTATAATAACCTTTGACCATCCACCTTTGTTATCCAGACTTAAATCTACAAAAGCTGTCTTCATCTTTAGTCACCACCATGTCTAACGACCTTCAGGAGTTAGAACTATGTTATAGACTAGTTCTAAATCAACTTCTATACATTTTCCTTGCCCATAAGGCAACCGACATCAAAAAGTTTTATTACTGTCTCCGCAACAATTAATAATGGCAATCCCCTAACGGTCTCAGCTGGCTCTTGAAAGCCCATTGCCATTAGCTCCTTGTCTATAATTTTCTTCTCCTCAGGGTGTTGTCCCCCCTGGTATAGTTGCAGACACTTGTCACAATGAAAAACAAGCCATACAACTAACGCGGTTTCTTCTGGCGAGTGGTATGTATAGAGGAGCTTTGCATCATGGGGAAGACTGGCGTGACTCGTCATAGCTTCATCTCCCCCTAACGGTATAAGGACGCTGCTGGCCTCACAGCTCCTGCTCAACTCTCATACCTGTCTCACATAAAACACCCCCATTCAGGAAATGCCCAGTGACTTTACGTGAGCCCTCTGGCTTGGGTTGCCCCCTGTCTGGCCAAAGAAGGTCTTACCCGTCATAGAGATGGTCACTCGTGCCCACTGGTGACCGCTTTTTCCCCATCACAGAATCTTTGACCGTTTTCTTCAACAAAATCTGTTGTTCTCTGGAGCTTAGGAAAGACACAATCAAGAGTCACCAGAGCCATTCCCATTGCCTAATAGTGTTCACACAGGGAGACAGGTCAATAACAACAGTATTTAATCACTTAAATCCATTAACCATCTTAAAAGCAGAACCCTAGCTGCTTAGACTATACTCAGCGAATTTGGATCATCCGTACGTTCAGTGAACTTTACCTGTAGACGGAGCCATCGGTCCTGAATGGTGGAGACTAAATGAGACAAAGAAGTTACTGGTCCTAAAATAAAATAAAATGTCTTCAAGTTCTGCATTTTTATTTTAAAGACTTCTTTAAAGTCATTCAGTTTTACATTTAAAACATTTACAAATACAAATTGCCCTTTATGGCAATTGTTTCTTTAAACTATGATTCCTTCAACTGAAACTGTGCTTTACTACAAATAGCTTATCACAGATAACAGCTTTGAGCTGACATTGAATGAGAGAGACTCTGAGGCATTCAGGACTGGCACACTGTACTCTCATAAACTTCTAACATCAAACTTTTATCTACCATCCTATAGCTCTATCCCAGCTTAAGGCATATTTGCCAGAAATTACATGTGTTTCCAAATAAACATAATTTTTATAGTTGTCTTTATTTAGACATTACAAATTTCCACTCAGATTGAGTCTCTGTTGCACTGGCAGTTTCAGCCACAGCACACATCAGATCCAGATAAGCAAACTGTTTCATTACAGCCAATAACAAACTTATCTTTTGAAAGCAAAACATCAGCTTCTAGTTCTTTCATGGTCAACTTTTCAAGCTGTTTGTTTAATCAGCATTTAGCAACTGGTAATCCAGTACTGCTTCTGCTTACTTGATCTTAAATAAAAATAATTATTCCAGTTCTCAATAACGTTTCCCATTTCTCAATCAGCATTTTAGTTGTCAAGTTCTCAATTACGTTAACTTTGACAAGGCTAGCACTCTCTGCTTGATACATCTTTTGCAATTATTCTAAATCATTCGTGAGATTAGTCTCTCTCCTTAATCTAAACCCTTTCTAAAATGTTTAATTAAAAACACAATCATCCTGTTAGTTACTTTGATATATTTTGCAGCTCACATTTGTTGGAGTCATTAATTTTACATCAACCTGTATTCATCAATTCACTTTTAAAAATTACTATTATAGATCTTTTCTTTCTTATAGGATTCACTTTAAGACTTCAATCTTTTGACCTTGTTTTTATCTCTTATTTCTCAGACGAAAAATGTTACTGTCGTCATTTAAACACTGATCTACTTTCAAACCCACATTATTATCAGAAATGTGTCACTTTGTCATCTGGTGGGTTCATGTGTCAGCCTCAATTACAGCATCAGACACCTTGACTATAGTTTGATCACTGTGAGCTTGCAAACGGCTCCAACTCACTGCACACTCTTGAAGCAGTGTGTGTCCCATTCAGGAATGTAAACAGAGCCACTGATAAGCAGTTCTCTGTATTCTTTTACAGTCCACCATTGGCGGATTTAATCACAATAGCCAAATCATACTCTTCATCATTATTATAGGCGGAACATAATTTCATGAGCAGCACAGAAAATGCTCAAAATATTCGAATTTGTTTTCTGTCTTTACACATTTCTCCCAGCTTATCTTTTACAAAACATCATCTGCAAATCTCTTCAAAGTGAGATCTTCTGAGCAGAGCTGTTTACAGCATTTGCTCTCTTCTGTCTCACTATTTATTTATTTATTTATTTTCCCGGACTGTTCCGTTACTCTTCATAAAGTCTAACAATTTGTACATCATTATTTTCATTACAACTGGTTTGAAGCCTTTTCCCTTCCATCACATGGTTAGTCTATTTAACTTAATATTATCATTATTGTCTCAGTCTTATCTCTACTGTTTCTCCAAAGCAGATTATATTACTCAGTCCGTAAATTACACAGACAACCATTATAGCTACTTGCTTCAATACCCTTATTTTCTTAAACATTAATAAAATAAAGCAGATATATCATCATTTCAATCATTATTTTATCAAAATCTAGAATTGTTCCCCATTCTGCTTAAAACATTCTTCATATCATGTTAATCCCTGTCAATCATACAATGCCTTATTTTATTCTAAAACTTTTATATCATTTAAACAGTTAATTTGACTTCCATAAATTCTGTCAGACCATGTCTATTTTCATCACATATAGTTTTCTACTATATTTCTCCTTTTTTTTCTCAAACATGCCAGTTCCTTCATTATCTAACCAGTACACGCATGTCTCAACCTTTTTTTTTTCACTTCCCTCTTCCATCAAGTCTCTCACTTACAGTTCCCTCTATTTCACACAGACAGCCTTATTGCTGCTTGCTACTCCAATCCTTATCATATAAATCTAAGTTCTATAGACATCTAATGTCTTTACTGGATTTACTGGATGAAGAAGTAAAAACATTATTTCTCCTGGCAGTTCGACATTTTATCTTCAAGCCAACAATCCATTATCTGTTTACATTTTTTACACACATGTTGAACGCAGACACAACTTTTGTTTCTCACTGCTCTGTTCAACTGATTCCCGCACCATCTTTAATGTTGTGGCGCTCAATACCTCATTTGACAAAACACCGGTGTACCAAATTTCGCAAGCTTGCTTTTGAGACATCCCCATACCGGCTGTTTTCTGTTCTCTGTGGATTTCTCTTCAACGCGCGTTTTCTTTAATCTGTTAGGCGTCCCTAACAAATCCGACTCTTTTCTTTTAACCCAAATCGGTCGGGTTGCACTTATTAGTGCCCTCCTAATTATGGTTTACCAAAAAAATTCTTTTCTGGCTCCCCCTAATTAGCCTCAGCACCTAAAAACAATTTGCTCCGTGGTGGAACAACTGATTTTCAGGGTACCTATCTGTTTGAAATCTCTTGATCTGTTACAGACCTCAATTAATCTCAGATAATTTTCTCTCGTATCTGTTTGAAACCTCTTGATCTATATATAGATCTCAATTAATCTCAGATTACGTACCACAGAAACAGCCCTCAGCCAATATGGTTCAATTTCACTCTTCCCCCAATTAAACCGAATTTAAATGACCCTTACCAGAGACGTTGTTTCATGCCACTTGCGGGTTCTTTAGATTCCAGTGGTCGATTCTCCCGGCCCTGATATCGGTCGGCCCCTCTCTCTCAAGTTTACGAGGTAGAGCTGGAACTTACTTAGTCCAGGTGGCCAAACACCGTCCGATCTCAGGTCCAGGATGCACGTCCAAGGAATATCACTTCTGACACCTAAACTGTTGTGGCAAAAATTCTCAAACAAACATCACTGCGTAAGAGACACTCAGAGTCAAATTATATAAAATAGAAGTATTTATTTTCGCAAGAATAGGAGCAGTCTAATACACCGGTGTTACCCTGTGCAGAAGAGTGACACACCCCCAGACAGACTGAACTAGCTTTTATCTTAGTTTCAAGGCCTTCTTCCCCCCAGAGCCTTCCTCCCAGTAGTTTTCCATAGACGTCACTAGTTGGCCCACTAAGCTCCCCTGCACCAAATGGCCTTCTGACATCTAGGTCAGAGGTCCTTGTTCGTCTGTTCTCTGGAGTGTCTCCCTCTTCTGCCTCCCCAGGTACATAAACAGAATCCTCTCACTACAAGTGAGAGACACACATGTGACATTCTTTGAATCATCTATATTTAACTAAAGATCAATGAATATCATTAAAATTGCCACCACAATATAGCACTCAATTTTAAGTGGTCTGTTAAACTCAACATGATGCAACATAACGTCTACAAGTTTGTTGTGTTTCACTTCGGCAAGTGTGCTTACAATACACATTCCATTCCCAGTGATATCCTATCTTTACAGTCCCTCAGGGTTACATCAATTCACTTTTTTACAGGGGGAATCTGGGCCAGCGCTCCAGAGCCTGCCTTGTCTTCTCTCTGGAGACAGTCTAACTCCTGTAACCTGCTCACAAGGAAATGGTCCATGAACATTGTCATTAGACTTTGTTTCATTTCCTTGATAGTGCAGTACAAGATTTCCATTACGCGAGAGTAGATGTTAAAACTTCATGCTGATTTGTACTCGGCTTTCGCCAAGATAAGCAACACTAAGACGTAGCTTTACAGTAAACTATGCATCACCCATTTACGCTTCTTTCCATATGGTGGTGTGACTCCCCTTCTGTCTGGCGTTAACGACTGCAGTGTACTTGGCGCGTCAGCACACACGACGGCTGCAACAGTGTGGTCTCCCTAGTGCAGTGGTTCCCAACCTTTTTTTGTCTGAGACCCCCTTTTTCCCAAGAAAATATTTTAGGGCCCTCCTTCACTTAATGATATTATCACTCTTGTGAGCTTGCAGCAAGGATGACAAAATATGTTGTTTTCAAACAAACGGTATGTTTACTATAACCAGATATGTTTATGCACAAATAATAGCCTATAATATTGAAAATACAATAACAAAAACATCAGTAGGCCCTTTGTAATTTAAAAACGTAAGCCTAGGAGAAGCCTAGGTATTGGCCCTATTTGAAATGCAAAAACAAATATGCACACTTGTGTGTAGGTAAAAAAAAAAGAAAGAATATAGGCTATTACTAAATGACTGCTCTCTGGGGCCTCAATACTTGCAAGTTATTTGTGAGGCTTTATCAATGTGAGGCTTTATTTTTTACGTTTTTGGCGCTTTAGCGAGCGATAATAAACTTTCGGAAGAACATTGTAGCCGGAACTACTTCTCTCTGTGTACGTCTATGACGAGTCACGCAGGTACTGGGCTACTCCGCAGCGGCAGCGATCCGAACCAGTGTAAAATAGTCCCAATGTAAACACTTATTATAGGTGTACCATAGTGCTTCAGGATAAGACAAAAACACGGATTGATGGATTCATGATGAACTCGCTCATTATATAAATTTTGAACAGAAAAAAAGTTAAGGAATTTTATTTAATGCTCATTGCTCAAAACTTTTCAAAATATGACGTGACCCCCCACAGAGCTCGCTGAGGCCCCCTTGTCGGCCGCGACCCCCCTGTTGGGAACCGATGCCCTAGTGGACCAGCACGACAACCGTCTGGATTGAGCCAAGTAGGGGACATCTCTAGGGTCTTCAAGTGGGCACCTTCCGTCCTCAGTGTTTCGTCGACTAGCCCACGACACCTCAAGAGGGCTCGACAGTGACTCTGGCGTCCCAGAGTCACCCCCCTCCGTCCCCCACTCAACTTAGCCTAGCTTACTGACCTCTACATCCCTTCTGCTGCTGAGACCTAACCACAATCTCACAATCTCTCCGCAACCCAACCATACTCGCCAACCTGTTTGACTAAGGCTGTCGAGCCCCACTGGTGCGTTAATATGCAGTTTCAGTGGCAACGGTTCCGTATGGCATACCACCTACCGCAAAAACACAATATCTGCCCAACCACCCGTCATTCACGCAATATACACAGGAACGTAATGACTGTAAATACTATACAACCTATACAAATAAACCAACAGACTCTTCAAGTTTTTCAAGAATTCTGCGAAACCGTAGCGTGGCGGCCTGTACACAGCCAGCTAGAATCTTTCCGTCTCAACCACAGCCAGTTGCTGCTCCTTTCTGCTGCTTCAGATAAGTTCTTTACTGAGCGACGCAACTCTTGGCCACTGAATCCGGCGTCTCTGAGGAACCGGGTTGTAGAGTGTGCCACAAAACCTCGACAACCCACTTCCAATGGATAAACCTGGACTCTCCATCCTCGCTGTTCTGCTTCAGTGGCCAGATGAGCATACCGCAGTTTCTTCCTCTCATATGCCTCATCTACCGCATCCTCCCATGGCACTGTTAACTCTATCAGTTGAACAATGCGTGCTGATCCAGACCACAAAACAATATCTGGTTGGAGGTTACTACGCTTGCCTTCCAATGCTAAAGCCAAACATCGCAATACTTGGTTATGGCGCCAAGTAAACCGACCTTGGCTAAGAGCCACCTTACATCCTGTCAAAATGTGCCTTAATGTGGCAGGTGATGAACACAAAGGACAAGAGGGATCCTCTCCTACCCAGAGGTTTAGGTTCTGCGGTGATTAAAGGGAATTAGGATCCAGTCGCCTCTAGGAACATTTCTATACTGTGCCAGTTAGGGGCGCGTAAGTATTAAATGAATGGTTACGAAATTGAAAGAAAAAAAAGTAGTGTCTTTAGGGCATCTACCACTTATCTACTTTGGTGTTTTGTAAAAAGTGAAAATGACTGTAATATCCGAAGATAAAATCACAGGGAGACAAATGACGATTTGTGTTTTTTTCCGCCCAGATTTCTGCCCTTTTATTGAGCGCAATAGCAGCCATTCACTACTGGGACACCAATTTCATTACACATTCCCTGTGATTACATAGCCTACTGTACAATATCATTTTAGAGTGATAGAGTAGCTACAAACAGCACTGGTGGGGATTTTCAGTTGCTCTCTTTTCAGGTTACAGGTGGTGACAAGTGACTGTCTTTTTGAATGAATTATTGAATCACTCAACCAAATCGATTTGTTAAAAAACGCTGTTTATTCAGAAATGAAATACTGTGTTGCTCAAAAATGTGTAGCCTGATTCAACTTCATTTGGAACTGTCTTCGTTCGAAAAAGTAATTCAATATTTACTTGATGTTTACTATTGTATGAAAGCAACATTTTTATGTTGGCCTGGAATCCTAAATGCTCAACCCTCACATATGAGTGAGGTATTGGGGTGCACAAAGTTTTGGCCATGCAGTGTTTATAAAAGAAAGCAGAAAAGTGTGCACTGTATTTAAAAGAACAATACAAATACAAATTAAACACCATTAGATTGCTTTGGCTATTACATGACAAAAACACATCTAAAGCACTCGTACTAAAATTGGATTTGACTAAGAATTTATTTGCTATATATATTGTAGAAGCTTTAGAGCTAATCAAAATGTCACGCTTTAATATTGTCCCTCTTCAAAACTAGGCTACATGACTAATTTCTATGAAGCTGTCTGTTGAGATAAAGAAACTCATGTGCTCCCTAAAGTACTACATTACACCTCAAGAACTGTATTCACAAGTTCACACTTGCATAATCAGATATAAAATATGCATATTTGGCGTATAACCCCAAGAAATTGTAATAAAACCTTAAATTATTTTACTTTTAACTGTGCAGTTTTGTTGTTGGAGATAGCCAGTTTGGTTGAACTGTGAAATGTTTCTCTAAGCCCCCACTCTGGACTTCAACAGGAAATGTTGACCATTTACTCCAGAGGAAACCACTCCCATACAGTGTACAAAAGCAAGAGGAAAGAGACCCACAAACGTCAGTCTATTATCAGTGTATCTCAGGGATATGAAGGTCTCCATACTTCACAGGCCTGGTGGGGAACTGATTTGTTGCCCACTGTAACTGATTTGTTTAAATGCAAACTCTTCTTTGAGGTTAAAAAGATTTTTTTTTTTTAAATAATACTTTTATTTTCAGAATCCTAAAAAAAAGAAGCTATCACAGCTTCCACAAAAATATTAAGCAGCACAACAGTCAAATTTACTTAGTGAAATTATTTTTTTACTCAAATATTACTTAAAGTTTATTGTGCCTTAAAACAGTTAGTGAATTCAATAACTAATTATATTAAGCAGAACTCAAACGGAATGAGTTACAGCAGGTTTCTAGTTCCAAGCATGCTTTGCTTCCAACTGTTAAAGGAGTAAACATGTTATAATTAGTGTTATTTTATGTTTTTTATCAATAGTAATACTGGTGGTGATCTGTTAGGGTTTAATGTTCTGAAAATGTTATAATTTAAAATATTTTAAAACTTAAACGGTTTAAGGCAATCAGTTTTCTCAAATGGTTTGAGTTACCTTAACTTGGGTATTACAGTCGTTTTTAACATTTCTGAAGAATGATTTTATTCCAACGTTACTCCTGACTGGAGGTTTCCGTAAATATTTAGTTTATACAGAGTTACGTTTCAACTAAGTTTAATGGTGCAACGCAAAAATATTTTGTAGAAAGTTGTAACTGAGTGCATTTACTATAGTTAAAACTAGGCTATGTTGTAATTGACACTTAAAGCTGGTGCAACCGGCCCCTGATGGTGGACGTAACGTCACACCATAAATGGTTAGAAATGGCTTTAAAATATCTGTTCATTTAGTGGACAAGATATACCATAGGGTTAATGTTAGTAGAAGGATAGCTTTAGTATTCTGTCCATGGAACCACTAAGCCTGCAAAGTACATTTGCATGGTGTATACCGGTGTATACTATCAAGACAAAACACTTAGTTGCTATAGTGATTTTTAAAGTGTGGGTTTTGGTTTGTAGGATGAGAGCTTGAAATGCTTTTAAGAAATGAATATCAACTTCCCTATATCATATATACAACAACCTGGAGAGGAGAGGACTGAGGATGAAGTTAATCAAGACTAGTGTTATGGCCGGCACATTCTAGAGGAAGCCAGGTAGAGCAAGAAAAATCAAGACGGGGCATCCATGTGATCAAAGGCATATCGTGCAAGATCTCAACCAGGCCAGGATGGGTTCTCCGTAATTGGTACTTCAAACCCTACAAGTGCTGAGAGTGAACATCTCAGTTCAAAGTCTTCATCCCAGACACTTCTGAAAATACCTGCAGCATCTGTGTTTGTGCGTTCACTCAGCGGCGTAGCCCCTCGTGTTTTGATCTCGGGTGAATCAAAAGATTAAAAGCAAATGAAGAAATGCTCATCTTGAAGATGCATTCATCAATGAGGATAATATGAAATTTGCTATTGAGGTGGAATAACCTGCCTTGATTCCAATGGGACTTAAAAACAAGCCAATATGAGAATATTTAGCTTTGAATATAACTGGAATCTGAAGTAAAGTTAATATATTCATTCACACAAATAATATTCATAAGAAGCGTTGATTTTATTCAAAAAAAGATATCAGTTCATCATAATTTTCAATTGTAGATGAGCACCACCAATGTCTCCTCCGCCCATACGAATCAGCAGAAACAAGATGGGGTCATGGCTTTAAGCTGATTAGCTGTAATGGATAAACTCTCTGTGCTGTAGGCAATCAGAGTGTATGCGCGCAGAGAGCGTCTCGGAGGAAGAGATTGGTAGACAAGGACCAGGCTTTGAGGAAGACTCAAGCACAGAGGGTGAGGTGGCAAAAGCAATGTTTATAAGCAGCTAATCAGTGAGACACACCAGGGTTATGAGGGCTGGTGTAGAGGAGAAGGAACAGGAAAATGTCTCGGCTTCATGCAAACCCGTGTAAAAACATCAAATCCTTCTTATAAACCAACATGGAAAGAATACGTCTTTCTTGCTAGATTGGCATTAAAAAAACTCATGGCAACAATCCAAAAGCTGTATTAATCCTTTTGGGTTAACCAGCATTTTTGAACAGTTACGTCTGAACGCTTGTTCCGCCAAGCTAGCTGCTTGTCAAGTTAAGTTCTCTCAGATGCACTTGTTTCTATCTAGTAAATGTCCTAATCTATTTCCTTCCTCTTTTGTATCTCAACATGCAACCCCCTTGCCTCTCTCTCTCTCTCTCTCTCTCTCTCTCTCTCTCTCTGTGGTGCTATAATAAGAGGTTTGCTGATGAGTCTTAGCGAACACCTGTGGCAAAGCAAATGCTCTGAGAAACAACAGCCGTAATAAGACTACATTAACGTCTGAACCTGGCAAGACAGAGAAAAATATAGACGCACAGTAAAGGTGTTTCAGACCCACCATCACCTTCTGGGAATGATCTCTGGAGACAAAAGACCACCCAAGAGAGGTCTATGCATGTGTGTGTGTGTTTGCCAATTGTTTCAAACCAGAGCCTTCATACACATTCATTCACAGCACTGCAATAAACATATTGCTGTGCCTCTATGTTTAGGGGAAGCAAGATTGATTGCCAATGTATGACAACCCTGAAGGCTTGGCTTTGTGTTCAAGTAAAATAACTGCATTTTAGATATTAATCTTCTCCCCTTTCAACAGCTTGAATTGGAGTTTTGTGGCTTTCAGTCCATGTCTATTTGGTCTGAAGCCAGCAATATGCTCCTGAAAGTCCAACCCAATCACACGGGAAAACGTAACTATTTTACGTGGTAGCGATATCATATGAATTAATACGATATGAATCGTACGAAAATGTAAAAAGTTTTAGAAAAAAAAAGTAAGCATGAATGTCCTCTCTTAACCCCTAAACTTAACCGCCACTGGGGCGTAAGCAGATCATATGATCATAACGATTTCCCAAAGCGTTACAAATTGCAATGAGACTGTGTTGGAAATTTGATAAAATAAACTTAAAAGTTACAGACTTTCACTTCTGGGAACATGGACAAAAAAGGCAGATGACTTGTTGCATTGAAGCCTTTTGTCCAAACAGCTACCGTCTAGAATAAGAACATCCCTCCCTCTATCTATGATTATCTAGTAGGAAAAAACATTTTTAATATTATAGTTTAGGATATGACCTCATGAATTAACTATAAAAAAATGATAAACATTTAATGATATATCCCAACACAATGCAGTTTTATTTCTAAATACATCAACACATGAAATTAGTGAAAAGGTGATTTCAGAGTGTCTTTTAAATTAATAACAAAAATATTGAGAGTTGACGCTAAACTTTACTAGTCTTTATTATATACCTAACAAAATTGAATCAAGACCGCAAAATGTTTCTCATGAATTATTGCCTTGGGTGATCATTTAACTAATTTTGTTTTAATTTAAATTGTTTGGTCAGATGGCATCACCCTTTTGAACTGCTTTTATCCACTTATTACCTTTGACTGTGGGAGAGGTTCAGACATGCCGAGTCAATGTGAGGTAAAGAAAAAGCAAGCTCTTTTCAGTTGCAGTTATTTTTATGAGATTTAAAAAAAGATGAACCTGTTCCCCGACACGATTCAGCAAGTGCACACAGTTTCGCCTGAATGCTTTGAACACACACCGTTCTTGCCACAAGGCTGAAAAACTCCATAAAACATGTTTGCATAATGTTAAAATTGTGAAGTTAACTTCAGCATGCCAAATAAAAGACAAGTGCTTGTTTCTATTTGACATTTTAAGCATTTCAGTTGTTTTAACTGAGATAACAAATAAAATTAGCTAGTCATTCACATACGGACGGGTTTGTGTACAACATGCTCTTATGCACTTAAAATGGTACCCTTTAATACAAGATATTACAGCTTTCAACATGTAATTATGAGATTAAAAATAAAAGAACGGCGTTTTGGTGTCAAGAAGGCAATTCTGTGGTTTCCATAATCCTGTTAACATACACCAGCACCCACACAGTTTTTCTGAACAATTGCAAAAAAAAAAAAAAAAAAAAAAAAAAAATATATATATATATATATATATATATATATATATATATATATATATATATATATATATATATATATATATATATATATATATATATATACACACACACACAGTGACTCAGTCTAAAAGAGATCCTAAAATAAGTTTATTTGTTCTTTGGTACAAGTTCAAAACTCAGTTTTGTATGAGAGAAACATTTACATACAAATCACTGACTTAAGTGGAACCCACTCATGGTTTGCATTTTCAGCCAAAAAGCCTGTGAGGATGTCACAGTCCTCATAATTAAAGGTTCAACATGGGGAAGATGCCCTGACACAATCTAAAAGGACTGTTTTCAAGAATTGGCTGGTATAATTGTTAGCGCTGGAACTACCACAGCAGTAGCGTGAGATTAAAGTCAGTAATTGCCATTTTCGCACAGGAAATTAAGGCCGCGACAAAGTCCTGGCAGCCCTCTGGTTCCTCCTGAACTGACAGTGGAGGTAAACAAGTCACGACACTGGCAGTAAAGACATTAAAGTGCCTTAGGACTTTGTATTGGCAACACCCTACATAGGGGGCTTTGTGGGATCAGAGCCAATGAGGGGGAATTTGGTTATTATCTCAGTGCGAAGCCAGCACTCAGAAGGATCCAATGAAGCAAGTCTTCATTAACACCCCCTGAATACCAAGGCCTGCTGCATAATGCAACTGTTTAAAACCCATTTGTTTTGCACTACAAAATGGAGCCTTCTTTAAAATCCCATTTGTTATGAGTCACGCTGAATGTCAGCAGCGTAACACGTTGTTACCCTTCAGGAACTTGGCATTAAAGACCCTGCATTAATTCAATAAAGCAACGAGACTGCAGTCTAATAGTTCTGCTAAGTCTCTGCTGTTTGCGGGTTTTAAAGAAAGAATGAGGCAATTACTTGAAGCAAAGGGCTCAAATGTCTTTTTACTGGCACTGACTGAAAAAATGTAGATTGGTTTTCCCATTAGAATTGAAATATTCCTTGTGTTTGTATTAGTGTCAGAATGGATTCTTTCTATGAGTGCTGTTTCAACCCACTTTAGCTGTGAAGGGAACACGAGTTACAGTGTATTGTGACTATAGTTGATAACACATTTAACATTGCAAAAGCACTGAAGGAAATGTCATCACATCATTTTAGCTAAAAGACTCAAAGTTTCAAATGAATTTGAATATTGATCGATTTAGTTTGAAAGAGAAAAACAAATAAATTATGCATATGTGATAACTTGTATCTCTATATTTTGCAATCTGTGCAGTCACCTGTTTATACTGTACATTTAAAAAAAGAAACAGGTTAAAAAGTAAGCTTATCTACAAAGTCTTTATAAAAGCTTGTTTTAATATAAAACAAGAGTATGTTCTTTCATCAGAGTATCTTTTTCATATAGCTATAAACATTTAATTTATATTGCCATTGCTATTTACATTAAAATATTTTAATGTATTTAATATTATATTTTTTTCTTTAAAAATGGTATATATATATATATATATATATATATATTTCATATTGTGGAAAATGTAGGGTAAATAAATATCAGCAGGATTTAAAATATAAACAGAATGGGGATTAATTTTAAATATGAATAAATTGTTTTCAGCTTATTGAGAAAGTTCTTCTATATTTTTAATGCGGGCTTTAAGTGCACATGAATTCTAATAGCGTTGAAAAAAACATGAGATGAGTAAAAATGTATTCACATCTATCTCTATATATAACTGTAACAGCACAGCAAATGTTAAAGGGATCGCTCATCACCATTCTGTCATCATCTCTTTCATCATTTACTCATATTTTCCCAAAATGATATGATATTCTTACTACTGTGGAACACAAAAGAAGGTATTTTGAGAAATGTCTCAGTGATTTTTGTACATATAGTGTAAGTCAATGGACAGTTTTGGTTACCAGCATCCTTCAAAATATCTTTTTTGATGATGACAGAATTGTCATTTTTTGGTGAAATATCCTTTTAAGCTGTGTGTTTCATTGTTGGAGTCATTGAGCACATGTATGTATTAAAAACACAATTAATCCTAAACTTCAAACATCAGTGTCCAGAGGCGGCGACCTGTCCACACAGGGCGACAGTGAGTCCTGACTGTGAGTAGAGCTTATTCCAGTGTCGGAGTCTGTGTCTGTTGCATCTGTAGGGGAGCATGTCTGTCTTACCTTGCCTACTGTCTGCTGAGAGACAGTGGCCCTGATCTGGCTCTTCAGAGATACAGGGCTAGGCTGGTCCAGACAGGCCCCCAGCTCAAGCTCACTGAGTTGGGCAACTAAATGCTGGTATTCCTGGTTCTGGGACTGCAGGTCTGTTTTGTTCCGCTGCAGTTCCTTCTCGATATCCTGCATTTGGACATGGAGGGAAAGCCCAGCTCTCATGCTTGCCTCTAGTTCTTTGCGTAAGCTTTCCAGCTCTACGAGATCTGAGGAGGACAATGAGAGGTTGGGTTCCAGCTCTAGTTCTGGACAAGCAGCTGCTGCTCCTTTTAAATCCTCCAAATCTGAAGTCCAGTTCCTCAGCTCTAAGTCAATATCTTGAGAGAGCTGGTCAATGAGTTCTTGGTGCCTGCAAACATGTAGTTCTAGTTGCTCGATTCCATCACTGGTGTACAGGTACTCCTGAAGCTGGTTGTCAAATTGGGACATGGACAGCGATTGGCCGTCATCACTCTCGGTGATGCTGGAGCGAGGCGTGGGGCTGTTACTCTGTTGTTCCTCTGCATGTTCAATCTCCAAGTCTAGCTCACGCATCTGGTGAATCTGCTGCCGGATGGTCTGATCCTGGGAGATGATCAACCATACAAGCTTATTGATCTCCTCTGAGCCCTCGGATGTCTCTCCTTTCTGGATCTTCTCTAATTTACGGAAGGCCTTCTTCACCATGCGCTTCTGCTTCTCCGTAGACACCATCTTGGCGTACTGTGCAGGTCCTTGGTCCCATCTCTTGGACCTCCCTCCCCGAGACTTCAAGGCCCTCTTGGCTCCCTTGGATGATGGCACAAAGTCACTGGTCTTCATGAGGACAAACTGTATGAAAGGTCTCTCATCGCCCCAAGCATTCCATAGCCGAAGGATCCGAGTAAGAGGTGGCAGTGCTCTCTCAAAACCCTTCCACCGTTCTAGGATGCAGAAGTCTTTAGGTTCCCCATCTAAGAGCCTCTTACTCTCTGGTACAGTCTTATGGTCCTCCAATAAAGCCTTAACTACATCTGCACAGGTTGTGTGCTTGGTCACACCACAGACTACTTTTTCTTCGTGACACACAAGCACCTGGATTTCCTTTCCTGGTGTCTCCTCTACAACCTTAGACCTGGTAAAGAGATATAACAAGTGTGTATTATAAAAAACACAATCGCAAGTGTTAAAATCTTTTATGGCTATTATGGTCATCTTACATAATAAAGACAAATAATTTAATATTACGAAATGGATAACAGTTATTATATGAACTAGGTGGACAAATTATACATTATTATTATTATTATATTTAATATTATATTTAATAATGCATTTATTGAACACTATTATTTCTCTGTAGTCGACCCTAAGCTCTGGAACAGTCCACCTCTGTCTAACATAAACATAAAAGCAATACTATAATTTAGCATTAGTGAGATAAATTGTGTCATTCTGATTCCACCACAGTAAAACGGGATTTTAGACATTCATGCCTAAAAACACCTGTGGTAAATCACATGGACAGACTTGAGTGGCTTGTTTCATTATTACACTCACTCATGGGGTGAAAAATACATAAAGCTCACATATATCTACGTTTCAAGAGTCATAACTGTACTTAACACAGATTCACATCCAAAACTCAGATGTTAATGACACACTAAATGGCTGTCATTATTAAGATGAGCAAAAAGGCTTCATGACAAATGCATCAAACCCTCAATTATCTGAAATGGTTGTTTCATAATTTTTCATTCTGTTCAGGTCATAACATCAGGTACGACTAATTATCTCTCTTAGATCAGAATATTGTAGAGGCTAATTAAACGCTATTAAAAGCAAATTTTAAATACAGAGGTACTGTTTATTTATTAGCTAAATAAATGACAGACAGATAGATAGCATTTTTATTTGTAAAGGGTGACAAAAATGCAAGTAGTATATTTTTTCTTAATGAAAGACCTCAGAAGAATGCAACATATGCAAGAATGCAGGTGGTTAGTTAATATTTAGAAAACTCTGCTGCAACTCCACACAAAAAGTAAATAGTTGAGCTATTTACATAGCAGACCACCTAATACACTGCTTGTATATGAGACAAACTGATGCAATGCTTAAATATATTGTGTATTGTATAGGGTTAAAGGCTTTTATAGACAGAAAAAGTATACAAAACGAAATGCAAGATTGCCATTTGTTTAATGTTGTATGACATTAATTTAAATTTACTGTATACAATGCTATTCTAAAAGTTAATCCCACATTCGCACCTGTGCTGGTAATTCCATATGACATCATCCCCATTACATCATAATAGAAGTGTGCAACCCTAGCATTTACATAACAAGTAAGTAAAAGTATACAGTGGCTTGTTCACACATGTCAGAAACATTATACTGAAATAGACAAAATGCTACAATACAATACAAGCATTTACACACAGCTGGTTAACAATGTGCATGCTTTCTTGGCTTGCTATACAATTTTGATCCATTTAAAAAGCTTGTTAAATGAATCTGAACAAAAAGAAATGTCAGAATAGTCTACACTGGGAATTCAGTATTGTTTTCATGAAATGGTCTACTTTATTTAGTCTTTTCCAAAATTGTCATGAGTACAGGAAACAAATGAGGGGGAATGGAAGCACCTGTGTTTGTCTTGTGGGAAAATCAATGGTGACCAGCAGCATCCTGTTACATACATCCTGCCAACAAGTTCATGTATCGTGAGATAATGGAAAATTATAAATGTCCATTTCATGGATATTGCAAAGAAGCAGTACAACAAACTTACAAACTGTGTGCTGTATTTACAGAAAGATAACTATGGATCAGTGAACATAAGGTTAAGTCAGTCCACATCACAATGCATAAAATAAAAGCTGGTTTTGAAATGTAGATTTGATGTATCTTTTGTACCCTAATAACCACAACACCAGAAACATTGTCAGAACCACTGAAGGTGAAAGGAACAGAACACTCTGCTTCTCAACTCATAGAAGAAGAAAAAAAACACAAAAAAAAAAAAACACATGTTGCCACAAGACAGGATCACTGGACTACAGAGAACATGTTGTATCTATCTACTGACTCAACACAGTGTCTGGACAAGGAACATAATCTCCTTGACAGTCAGTATATCAAGGTATATTTATTATAATTATGCTTGGGAAATTAAACATCAATTTAATAAAGATGTGTGGGTCATCCAATGATATATCTCATTAACAAAATTCATTATCTTTATATTAATACATTTAGTCTAAGTTTTAGATATTGATAAAATAATTAATCCCCATGCGGCAGTTGTAACATTTATGACCATGTAAGTTAAGAGCATCTGTGAGATCATATTAAATGGGTACTGTCTGTGTCAAATGATTCATTAACATGTTAACTGAGAGGGCAGAGAGATTTTAGGGCACATGTGAACTGGAGAGAGGTCAAAGTGAATTTTCACGGTATAATGTTAAGGAAACATGCTATCTAGCACAGTAAAATAGAGGCAATGATAAATTAGAAATGTAGCCTATCCTTGCCTCTATTTTACTGTGCTAGAGATAGCATGTTTCCTTAACATTCTACCGTGAAAATTCACTTTTACCTCTGAGCCCTGTCTTAAAAGCATGAGATTTTTTTTTATAAAAAAAAACAAAACACTTTTTCAGAAAGATCGCTTTACCTCATATGCATAATTGAGACGAACATATTCATTGTATTTCAGGAAGAGCAGTTGGTCTCAATAGCTCTAGTAAAGCAAAGTACAGGTTAAAAATCGCAATGCTGCTCTATAGAAGGTTCTTATTTAGGCATTAACTAGTGACATTACGTACTAAAATAACCACACAATTATGACAGCTGAGGTAATTTAGTTAAGTGTAATAACCACCTCCATATTTAAACTGTCGCTGTAAGAGCATACCTTCATGAAACAAAGCATGTCTATTAATTAAACCATGTATAAATCAACTGTTCGAATGTCATTCTGTATGGACCACATTAAATAAAACACACACTGGTGGACGGCACTGATTGGTGGACGGCACTGATCCTCAACAACTCGTCTTAAGACCGGCGTGCATGCTTGGACTTCCAAAAAATACTCTAAATGTTCTGATCCAATCTGACTTGTAATGCTGCCCGAATCATGCACTGTTCCTTCGTTGGCCAGAGGAGAACTGGCCCCCCGACTGAGCCTGGTTTCTCCCAAGGTTTTTTTCTCCATTCTGTCCCTGATGGAGTTTTGGTTCCTTGCCACCGTTGCCTTGGCTTTTGGCTTGCTTAGTTGGGGACATTTAATATTCAATAATATTATTGATCTGCCTTACTTAAGGTGGACGTTGACGCAATATCTTTTAGAAACAAACTTTGTTATATTGTTTTCATGTTATCACTGTGAAGCGCTTTGATACAATCTGTATTGTAAAAAGCGCTATATAAATAAAGGTGACTTGACTTGACACAGAGTTAGATTTCCTTTGATTAGATTTCCCTCTGAACATTTGAGATAATTACAGTTGGCTTATGCTTTAAAGGTGATTTTACAGGAGCATAGAAGTAATGCCCCTTCAGAGAGTTTCAAGCTTACACTGTTAAAAAAGACTGGTAAAGACAACTAAAATGTCTTGCTGTGCAAAAAATATCCTGCACAGAACATGTATTAATAAAAAAGGAGAAAAATCTGGCAAAACATAACATAACATCAACCCTGTTGCAGAGAGAGAGAGAGAGAGAGAGAGAGAGAGAGAGAGAGAGAGAGAGAGAGAGAGAGAGAGAGAGAGAGAGAGAGACCTCTTAAATAAGCACTACAACAAACTATTGAATAATTAACCATTTAGACTATATGGAAACACTGAGACATCAAAAGTAAATTAGGGCACTTAAAATTAACTGCAAAATGGTGTCAATGAGAGAAACTTTAAAGTGTACAAACACTTATAAAATAATTTCTGTCAGTAATTTATGGGCTCAATTGAAGTTCATCTCACACAAACTAAAATATCTTTTGACGCCACTAGAGTCTAGCTACCCCTCAACTATAAGCTACTGAAGATCTTTTAAAGGGATAGTTCACACAAAAATGAAAATTACGTCATCATTTACTCACCCTCAAGTAGTTTAAAACCAAAACCTGTGTGAATTCCTTTCTGATGAACACAAAAGAAGATATTTTAAAGAATATTGGTAACCAGACAGTTGACGGTAGTTATTGACTTCCAGAATAAGAATATATATATATATACTATGTATGTAGCATAGGTCAAAGGGGCCCATCAACTGTCAGGTTACCAGCATTCTTCGTAATATCTTCTTATGTGTTCAACAGAAGAAAGAAACTCATACAGGTTTGAAACAACTTGAGGGTAAATAAATGATGAGAAAATTTTCATTTTTGGGTGAACTATCCCTTTAAGCAAAAAAGAATTATTTTCGTCATAATATTTATGATTTGTATGTCTCTAATGACATTATAAATAATGACAATAGGCTACATTTTGTCATCCTGTACCGATCGATACTGACAGGAATTGTGTAATTTTGGCTGCTATGGTTACCTGCTTGTTCGTGAGTGTACACATTTAGCACACTCTTCTAACTTTTGTTTATTGAAATATTGTTTAAATGCTTATATACTTGTAATTAAAAAGAACCTATACTTTAAAAACCTCCCATCCCCTTTCTTTGACCTCCTTTGGTGGGTTAATTTTTGTGTCAAACGCCAATATATTTTTTACACCCAGAATCCTTCACTTGTTCAAACAATCGCACCAAAATTACAAGCTTTTCTCTAAACAAACAAGATAAAACAGAAGATTTTGTTGTCATAATTACATAGACTAATTATAGACACAACAAAATAATTAAGTTAAATACTTGCCGCAATACAATATCAAGCCTTTCCAGTTCATTTCATCAAACACTCACGCGCTAATACGCACATCCGGACCGTAGTCATGCAGGATTTAGTATTGAGAAAAAAATTACACATTTTGGCGTTACTTAACGCCAGCTACCTGCATCTAGAGAGGCACCAGAGCCAGCAGAACAACAGCATTAGTGTAACTCGACTCTCTGCGACCATGCGGCGAAACACTTGAGTCAGAGCAAGTGTTGTTACAGTGACGAAGAGTTTACAGTCCATAATAACTAGGCTACTATAGGTACAAGTTTCTTTACAAACGGTTCTGAGAAAAAAATACAAATATTTAATTGCTTCTCACGCTTTTTACGTTGTTTCGACCTAATAAATATATTTAAATGTTCTATTAAAAGGTATGTGGTGCAATCTCAAATGAAAAGGATGGTTTGAATCATACCTGTTCTTCAAACGCGCTTTCAGAAAGTTTTTTCCAAAAGGAGCCATCCTGCGTCAATGTGATCACAGGTCAGATCCAAGGCATCGTGCAACAGAACGGAGCGCATACACCTATTTAAAAGAAAGTACCACTGAAGTGCTGGTCGTGGAAAAAGTTGAACAACTTGCGAGCTTCAAAGTAAGAGGAGTCAAACAGGGCCGGCCCACTTCACACGGAGGGAGGCGACTAAACTCGCCTTTCGGAGAACTGTGTGGAGCTGATGATTGTGATAGCATCTCTGTCCTGTACCACTAGATTGGTGAACCGGGAGTGTTGTTTTGTCTCAATGTCTGTATTTCTACGCTACACTCTTAAAATGAAGTTTTTTTTTTATTAGGATCGATGACGAGAACCTTTACCATCCATGAAACCTTTCCAGGGTTCTTTATGGTGGAAAAAGGCTCTTTAGATTATTAAAATGTTCTTTACATTAAAATAACATGTTTATTTTAAGCAGCACTTTTCACTGAAAGGGTTTTTGACCAAATGGTTTCTTAAACAGCATCACTGTAAACCCTTTGGAACCTTTATTTTTTTTTTAAAGAATACCTGTCTCAATTCTCTATTTGCTACAATTTGAATTAATCAGATATCACTAAGCTCAAATCAGTTTAAAATGAATTACACACTGTTAAAATTAAATACAAAAGAGTGTTAATGTTACAACCTACCCCACTACTGGAATGGTTTAGCAAACACAGATATTTTACATCTGAGTTAATTTTAAAACCCCATTTGGAACCTTTTTTTAAATAGCGAACTGCATACATCTTTCAAATTGATATCATTTGTTTCTGCAACAATTTTAATTAGTTAGCCATCTAAGCTCAAATCTGTATAAATTAATTACAGAAGTTAAAATTACATACAAAGAGTGTTGATTTTACAACCTTCTCCACTGAATGATCTGTAACACCAATAGCTAACATGGATATTTTCATTTTATTTGTGTCAATAAAATAGGATTTGTTTTCTATAGTCTTTCTGTTGGACTGCAATAGTTCTGTAAAGAGTCTTCAACCACAGCAGGTTGGTGGCATGCGCACATTTCAATTGCTTAAACTGATGTTATCAACAACACTCCCTGGTCTCTACTACAGTATATTGATGAATAATAATGCATCATAATATAAATAATAATCCAACCCTGTCATCGGCTATCATGTAGCCTATCTGGATGGAATATTTGTTTTTTGGAAGCAATCAAAAGTAAAGACTGTTTCATTACAGAATGTACGGAGAGAATTTTTCAAGGTTGAACATCACACTTTGGACTCTCAAAACAGTTTACATTTTTATCTCAGCACAGTATGAGCAACATACAATAATGGAAAGTATGCCGGACAATAATGCAAAGATTGGTCATTCTTGAGGACAATATCAATGAGTTCAGATGAAGGCATCATCCTCTCTTATCTTTCATCACCATGCTTCTAAGAACAAATCATACATTCTACACTCCCCTTTCCTCCTTTAGAGTGAAGAGAGGAACATCAAATTAGCATTTATGGAAGTTTTGACGTCAACAAAGTGGTTTCTGAGGTGTTTGCTGATGTCATCATGACACAGGACAAGGGGGGGAGAGAGAGAGAGATATGGAGATGGATATGGGAGGGGTAGGGACGATAGTGCGGCTCCTCTGACATCATAGAGGCTCTTATATACCGGGTGGAATGGAGCCCGCCATTCCTCACTTCACTTCTGAGAAAGCCAAGAGAAGACACAGCAAACAGGTTGGAAAAGAAACCAAGAGAGCATCGTGACTTCTGCAGGACGCGCTGTGATTTTCTCTACTCTCTTACAACTTATCTCTCTTATTCTTCCATTCGATTTCATACCATTTTATGACCTTTAACCTTATGGACTTGGGCCCAGCTTGAATGTACAGAAACTGTGGGGCTACTAACAACATGCAGATGCAGCTGACCTCCGTTATGCTCCTTTTTTTATTGTGTAATGGACTATGTTCAGGTAGGTGCACTTTTATCACTTTATACAGACTGATTTTACTTCTGCTCATTTAGCTAAATTTAATTACCATTCAAAATGACCAATACATTGCAAGATAAACCTTTTATGATGATGATCTTTGATAGCTAACATTCACATAAAAAAGATGTCTTTTATGGTCTTAGTTTGGGTATACAGTAACTATCTGTTATCTTTATCTTACTGATATCGAGATTATCAGCATTTTCATCAATAGTATGTATCATTAGATTTGATCATGTTTGGATAACTACTAGAAAGTGAATAAAGATACAACTTTGAATAAAGATAAAACGACTTTTATTTATGGCATAATCACAATTTCCCTTTGAAATAAATAAGTCACTTACATAAAACTTTAAAACATGTTGCAGGGCAAGTGTTGTATCTTAAGGTTCTACCCATCTCAAAAACCCATTTAACTTTTTCTTTAGATCTAACTGAATTTAAAACACACTCACTACTGCAGACAAGAAATTCGCAGAATTTATTTGTACTTTGATATATTCTCAGTGCTACGTTTAAAACATGTCAACGCTGTGTGTTTTCTCCCTCTTCAGATATAGACCAGGGAAAAAGGGCAGTAGAGGAAGAGGTACTGAGAAGTCTCCTCACTTCAAAGGTACAGTATTGCTTTTAAAACACCTGTTGACCCTGAACCAACAGAGGCAATACTGGCCTTATATGGGGCCTTAATAAAGATATGCCCTTTGACTGTAGGGTAGCTGAATTTTAAATGAAAGTCATGGTTATTTCATGGTTTCTGTTATTGTGAAAACAGGTACCAGTAGAAAAATAAGATTGTGTGATAAATATATATTTATGCAGTTTTTTTCAAAGTTTAAACAACTCAGAAAAAAATGACAGCAGATTACATTAAACATAAAGAATATTCTTTACCAGCTAAATCTTTTTACAAAGGCATCTGGAGAAGCCCTTTCAGAGAATAGCACATGGATGGGGATGTGGGATTTATAGTAAATTTATGTTTGTGCTCCTGTCACTTAATGATTTATAAAAAGGTTATTGTCTTGATGAATGCCATGCTGTACAGCGTTCCATAAATGTAGATGCTAAGTGATGTTAAATGTAACATGAAATTACACATTCAAAAATAATATTGATTCAGGCAGCAATTCAGGAGCAGTGTACTAAAAAAGCAAAATGGATGAAGCTTTTACGCTCTATTGGTGGACCAAATGATGTGCCATTTCCCAAAATAATGCTCAGCTGCCTTCATTCAATGAGCAATATTCTGCAATGCATCAACATCCATTATCTATCATCAGCACATCTGACTATTATCCATTATCAATAGAGAATATCATAGCATCATGGTGTTTGTAATTTTCTACAGATTTTCTTTTTAACTCTGACCACAATTTTTGGCAATCTATCAGTATAGAAATGTTCTCTTCTGCAGAGTTAATTCTGACTTCAAATAGGGACATTAAATATGATGTCTTTAATGCTAATACTTTTAAAATGTAAGCTGGCCAAGTCTAATTTAATTGTAGTGGAATAGAGTTGTTTTAATGGCAGATCGACAGCCTGCGGGTCTTATGCAGGTGCCATTTCCCTATGTTATTTTAAAAAGGAAAAATCTCTCAGTTTGATATTCAATTACTGAGAATATGAACTCTTGTTTTTAATATCAGATCCATGACTGGAAGGGGATTGTGTTATTTAAGAACAGTGTAATATAAGACTTACCCAAACTTACAGCCAACAGGTTGAAAAGAGATTTCCAGATATCCCGGCAGGCCTTAATCTAGTTAGATTCATCCTGTGAAGCCCAATACAGTGGCTAGAGAAAACTCAAAATGTGCTTATCCGTTATTGGCACCCTGTAAGTGGACTGAGAAAATAGCAATGGTTGAAGACAGCATGACTTTTATATAAGGTGAATTATAGTTGATACTGAGATTGAGTTATTGTAAACATTTTTGCTCTCTCGCCGGCGGTGTGTGTGCTGGTAAAGCAGGGCAAGCACATCGCCCCCTTGTGGCAGCTGCGTCTCCAGGATGTGTGCAGGTTGATGAACAGTCTCGGGGAGTCCTGGGGCAGCGAGGAGGAGCAGGAGGACACCGAGGTTCAGGCTGACTATAAACAGAGGGTCTCGGGTACCCTCGCACAAATGCTTGAGGAAATGCATGACCTTCAGAACCTCTGCAGGGTCCTGCAGCCTAGAGAGGTGAGAATCGACACATAGGCATTGAGACAATAAAGACATGCTCTAAAAAAAACAGTCGACGTTGAGCACGCTCTCTTGCTAAATGCAGATGTCTTCTTCAGCCACTTAACAATTCATAACAAGGAATCATTTTCTATATGACTAAGGCATTCATTTACTTAAAAAAGCAGCATGAAAAGAAGAAATATTTAAATCTCATTACAATAAGATCTCATTTGTTAATGCATTAGCTAAGATGAACTAACATGAGCAATATATATATAATTAAAGTATTAGTTAACATTAGTAAAAAAGCTAATCATTGTTTGTTCATGGTCACAGTGCATTACCAAATGTTAACAAACACAACTTTAGATTTTAAAACTGTATTAGATGTTAAACTGATGTTTATGTTATATTGTTCACCAATGTTAACAAATGAAACCTTATTGTAAAGCTTTATCGAAATAGCTTATGCTGCCAAATTGATTGCAGCACATAAATGGGCTAAATGGTTTATAAACATTTGAATTCCTGTCATTAGCTGATGGTTTTTATTCTATAGCTCTACAGCACCAGTTGCAAACCATTTTCTTAACAAATCTAGAGTGAATTGCTTTGCTTAAAAGTGACAGGAGATTTCGGTTAATCTCCAGTTCGTGGGCCAATTCATGGGTCATTAAAGGTCGCACAAATTACACATGCCTTTAAAGTGCACCTCTGAGACTCCATCAGATATACTTATTCAAGCACACTTCAGTGGAGCTCTGAGGAGAAATGAATATCCAGGCGACAAACTGAGCATTAGTCATGATGATGTGGCAGTTGATTGACAGCATTGTCCACCCAATTGCTGTGATTTTCAGTCCTGTAATAATCTGAGGGACACTGTCTTTCATTTCAGCTTCAAGACGACCAAGAATATCTGGAGCTGGACAAAAACAGCGACAGTCCACTGAAGAGGAAATCTCCCTATATACTAAAAAGGCAACTGCGCACCAATAAATCAAGACGGCCGTACATTCTGAAGAGAAGTGTGTATTACTGATGCTCAAGACCCACAGACGGAAAGACATTTTTACATTTTGTGAATATGTGTCTGTTTTCACTGTCATAGTATTATATATAGTAATTGTATGTTCTGTTTTAGCTAAACCTTTATTTATTTATGTGATTCAGAAGTCAATCCCTTCTTCTTCATTATGGGATGGATGATGTAAATAAAACAGCAGTCTATTCAAGAGTTTATTATATTTATTAAATGTATTTTTCTTCCAATGTAATTAAATCATACTTATTAAAACTATTTATGATACATCTATTATTATTTCACAGAAGAAAGTATTCTTCAGATGAACATGATATAAAGAACATTTATGAAGGATTTTGAGTGACTGAAATTTCACTAAAATGTGTAACTACATGGACTTTAGTGTATACACCGTAAATATAATATATAGCTGGAACGTTTTATTCCAGATTTGGTACCTGAGGAATAAAAAAAAAAAGGATCACACGACTTTTAAAGGTTACGTTGGATTTTCAAAACTGTAACAAGCAGAGTGGGAACAAAATTAAGAATTGAGCTAGGACTTTCAGTTTAAGGAAATTATGTGGCATCTACATTTGTATTAGGATTGATTGATATGACGATTAGCTGACCAATAAAACATCATTTGCAATTCCCCACTAGTGCAACATCCTTAAGACAATAGCTACATTTTGATTAGTCTGCCCTTCAAAGAATACAAAATCTGTCTAAAATGTGGTCTGTAAATGGCATATAAAACACTCTTCTGGACTCTAGCTGACATGCCAAAGCAATTAAGTAAATAACTAGGAAATATATTCCATTAAACTCCATTAAGGATATTTGACTTATTTCATGAGTAATAAAACAGTATCTCTGATGAATGCTCAATGATTTGTCAAACCCAGAGCTATATGCACATCACTTTCATTAATGAAATGGAAAAGAGAGAGCTTGTTGGTTTTCACTTCTCTAATTGGCCAGTGCTAATTAAAAATACTAACGCAGCAAAGCAATTGGCTTCAAAATGTGCTGAACAACCTTTTGACACAGTAGGCTGCAGTGGTAATGATCCTGATACAATGAATGATTCAAACTCCAAATTCACTGTATAGTATATATATATATATATATATATATATATATATATATATATATATATATATATATATATATATACAAAAATGACAAATATAAACAAAAGCAAAAATGGTTGTGTACAAGGTGTTTGTATTTTACAGATAATCCAGTAAATAGTCAGACTGTTCACCAGTAGATGGCAGTACAGTCTAATGCAACACAGGCCATGAAAAGGCAGCAAGTTAAGATACCTTACAAGTGATACATATTATTTTTCATTTCAAATATCAAACAACATATAGATGTCATTTTTTATTTTATATAGCAGTGCAATTGTGTAGTTCATTGGGAAATTATATTCAAGAAACATGTCAAATAAAGATGACTAAGAATCATTACTATAAATTCTATGATTCAGTAGTGCCAATATAAATCTTTCGGTTATGTTAATCTTATAAGCATTAAAGCAATCAGAGGAATATGTCATTTATATAGAGAGGAATAACAATTTGTCATTCTGTAGAAAGTAAATAAAGTTGGTTCCTTCAACCTAAATAATCTAAATGTGATGAAGGGAAAAGGTTTTTTTTTTTCATCAGTATTTTCAGATAGTGGACATCTCATGTATCACTGTCTTTGTAGGACTTGGAATGTTTTTAGTGATGCACATGTGTGCAATCCTGTTTAGAGAGTGCTTTTCTCTCTCTCTCTCTCTCTCTCTCTCTCTCTCTCTCTCTCTCTCTCTCTCTCTCTCTCTCTCTCTCTCTCTCTCTCTCTCTTTGTCTCTGTCTCTTTCTCTCTCTCTGTCTTTTTTTTTAAACCATTTCTGCAGGCATTGATCGCATATGGCTCCTTGTCTTGTTTGTCACTCACTTTATTGCCTGCTGCTGAAGAAACAGCCGTGTCCTTCGACAAGGTCCCACACAATACAGACAGGAAGACAGCCACATATCTCTGTATTTTACAGAACACTGATTATTTGATGGTTGCTGGTATGCTGCAATGTGTTTGACCAAAGCAGCTACTGTCTATCCAACATTACTATATATTAAATGTTATACTAATTAATCAACTATATATATATATATATATATAAATACATAAATACATACATATATACAGTATATACAGTATATATATATATATATACATATACAGTATATACAGTATATATATATATATATATATATATATATATATATATATAGTTGATTAATTAGTATAACATTTAATATATAGTAATGTTGGATAGACAGTATATACTGTATATGTATATATATATATATATATACTGTATATACTGTATATATGTATGTATTTATGTATTTATATATATATATATATATATATATATATATATATATATATATATATATATATATGTATATTAGTTGATTAATTAGTATTATTATTATATACATACATACATACATACACACATATATACAGTATATATATATATATATATATATATAGTTGATTAATTATAACATTTAGCATATAATGTATTATTTAAAATATGATACACTTTATTTTAAATACGTCACGGAGTGAATTCTGTTGCTGTCCCTTTCAGTAAACAATCTGTCTTTACTCATGCAAAAAAATGTCACAATTCTTTGAAAAAGGTCATGGATTGTGAATGGACACTGGGGAAATGGAGTCCTCCTAAGCATCATCTGTTGTGTCCATGCTAGTGCTCCTTAATTGTTTTGGCCACAATCCAGTGCTGGAGCTCTCTTTAATTTAGCTAAAATTTTCCAATAGAAGCACAGATTGACAGTTTAACTTAGCCACGGATCTCTGCTGCATCCTGGGCCTGATGCAAAATGAAAGTCATTGCCTTCATCTGGGCTGGGCGGAGCATCTCCTACCAGCCGGTTACATCAAGATAATTGCTTGTGAAAGAACGAGATTAGTTCTCTTTGTGAGATCTCTGATTGTGTGGATTGAATCTGATTGTGTGAATTGGATGATTGTATAACAAGCATGACCTTGTTCTCTGCCTGCAGAGTAAATAATTAGGGTCTGCATATGGGCAGTATTACCCAGCTCAGAAGTGACAGCCTCTAACAGGAGAGACTGAACCAATCGAACTTACTGTCTTCTTGAAATGAACCAAATTGGAATGACCTCCTCCAAAGCAAAAGCAGGTCCTCGTCAAGAGTTCTCAAGAAAACAAGCTACACTTATTACTTCAAAATTAATGGCCTGGTGGCCTAACAAACCACAGGACTCAGTGTTCCATCAAACATTGAAAATATAATCAGAGTTTTGTATGGGTGCATACACTCATAAAAATAAAGGTTCTGAATTTTTTTTTTTTTTTTTTTTTTTTAGCAATGTTCAAACCATTTTGGGCTGAAAAGAACAATTTATTGTTAGTTTGAAGAACATTTTAATAATACGAAGAACCTTTTCCCAATATAAAGCCTTCTGTGCAATGGAAAGATTTCATGGATGTTAAAGGTTCTCCATGGAACCACATTACAATGAAGAACTGTATGTTTAATAGCGTACAGTAGCAAATAAAATTGCACAATCTGCTTATTTTTTGTTAAATGTCTATAAAATAATATGCATCTATTACTTTTGAATGTAAATAAATTCTGATTAAAAAGTCAACATTCAACTTTTTTCTTTTGTCAGATTAGGTCTCTTTAAACTATGCAGTTCTTGGCCACAACAAGAAAAGGTCTTGAAGGTCTGAATTATGTGTTAGAATGCTAGAACTTTCACATGGATACTTTAAAGTAATGACATATTCTACAAATAAATATTAAAAACATCCCTTTGACATTACCCTAATAGCAAAGAAACAAAAAAAAAAAGCAATCTTATCCAATTTGTTCCTCTCCTCTGCCGGCTCTTTTTAAAGTTCCCACTGGAGCCTGATGGTCTTCGACAGGCTTCAAGCAGAGCCATTAAAGAGCCTGATGGAGAAGGCGGCAGTAATTGTCACACGGGAGGAAAGAAAGGTATAGCCACTACGCAGGCTTTTAAATGAGCTGATTGCATCTCTTTGGTTGCCAAAATTGAAATGACTACCCGCAACGTCGCACCTCTATTTTCCTAGCCTCACTCGGTTATTACATGGCCTGCAATGGGAAAGAGGAAGAGGGGATAGGCCAGAGTGCCTTTGTTCTCCGCAGCACCGCAGTCTCTCCCGTTTTTAGCACTCCCAACAGTGCTGTGCTTTTAAAGAAGAGCCTTGGGAAATGAGCTATCTCCACTCTACACGCAGGGAAAACCCTGCCATTAATCTTTAATTAAGGCTGTTACAATGGAGAGGGACACTGCAGTAATAGGAGAGAGAGAGCAGAGAGGTCTGCTATAACAACAGGAGACAGACAGCGTATGAGTACATTAGTACCAGCTCATTCAACCATCATCAAAAACACGTCCTCTCATCATCTAACAGACTTTGAAGAGGACCCATGACTCTTCAGCAAGAAAGATCATTTTACTATTGTTATACAGCATATTGAACTTTCCCAAATATTGATGTATTACGGGGTTGCATCTGTAATGGGTGTATAATATTTCCATGATAGCGAGGGCAATCTGTGTTTGGGTGTATTGATCACACCCTCATAGGAGAACATGGATTAATATCTTGCCTAATGGCTTATTGCTTGCAAATTGATCATTAACACTCTCTATTCTGCCTTAAAGTTTATGTAAAAGAACAGATTAACATCATAACTGTAAAGAAAAAAAGAAAAAGTCACTGTAACTTAAAATTAGAAGGCACAGAGTTTACTAAACTAAGGGCATATTAGTTACATCAACTTAAAGTTGGTCTTTTAATGAACAACAAATTATCAATTTAAGATTGATTAAATTAGTTAGCATAGACTGTGTATTCCTATAATGTAAGGGTGTAACGATACCAACTTGTCACGATTCGATACATATCACGATACTAAACTCACGATACAATATTATTGCGATACTCCAAGAGATATGGTAAAAAGGTTAACAAAAAATGTACTGTTGATTAAAATGGTAAATTTGGTATTGCATTGTGGGTGTAAATTAGGGGTGGGCGATATGGCAAAAATATCATATCACGATTTTTTTCAGGAAAATCACGATTCACGAATTCATCCCGGTTCTTTTTCATGTTGGTTTTACTTCAATTGCAAGTGACTGAGCATTACAGCCAAACTAATGTCCCGATTTTAAAAAACAAAGCCTTACAAGGTAACAACATATAAAATAAAAAAGAATGGCAGACATTTAGGCCAAAGTGGCGAAGATAAAAATCTTTGTCTTTATTTGTTTTGTAGTTAAAAGATAAGAACAAAGATACACATATACAACATATACAAATGAAATAAACAGTGCTTTATTTTTCAGCTACAGTAGGTGTTTTTAACAGAATCATTCAAGGAAGAAATTGAACAAATATAAAAATAAAACACTACATAGACTTCACTGTATATATTATATTAAAGCTACTAATAAAGTTCTCAGAGCAGTGAGTGATTTTCTCTTTGTTTTTTGTTGTTTTTATTAATATTAAAGGGTTAGTTCCCCCAAAAATGAAAATTGTCATCATTTACATACACCGACACATAATCCTTCCAGCTCGTCAGGAACAGCTGGGGTTAGGTGTCTTGCTCATGGAAACCTCCACACTTGGTCAGGTGGAACCAGGGATTGAACTCCTAACCTTCCGGTTTGTACCTACATGAACCACTGAGCCACTGCCATCTTATTGGTAAGATAAGACATTTGGCATTATCAGGACCCACAAATATTCCCCCATTGCGTTATTATACATAGTCACTGTATTCACGATACTTATTGTTGCATTTTTGTATTGCGATATATTGTAAATATAATGTAAATCTCAAAGTGTTTGGATCAAGATCAAGATGTTTTAAGCTTATTACACCTTAATTTCTACAAACAAAATGCAACAGCCATTCCAGAGTACTAACTAACCAAAAGGAAGAAACATCACTAAAAGGAACACAACTCACTCTAACACCATAACTTTTAAAACAAAATGGCATCAAAAACAGTAAAATTAAAATTATTCTTATATTCTCGTATTGACCAAAACACATTATAACACTATTGAAGTGCAAAGGATTATGGGTATTCCCCCAACCACAATGCTCCGCCAATGGACTCGCTCAATACCGGATGCAACAAAAGTTTCCACTTTATAGACGTTCACAATGAAGCTTCCTCACAAAATCTACAAAAAGGACAGCCTAGGTCTTTGCATTTTAATATATATATAAATAAATATAAAATGTCAACATAGCAACACCTCAAATGGATCCACAGTTCTGAGCATCATTGATGAAACTGCTGAGCATGCATGACAGTACATTGTACAGTTCAATCAACTTTTAAAACAGATATATATGTTTTTTTGTATGTATATGTTTCTTTAATATGTATGTTTTTATGGGAATTAAGTTTCTCCTAACACATCAGACTACAAATCCTTTGCGGTGCCTTTAATTTGAAAGTGTCCATATGCAATCAGTTCAACTATCACACATCTTCCCACTCTTTCTCGTGTCAAAGTGTCTTTCTCTGGCACTGGCAGGACAGGGATCTATCAACTGCTGCAGAGTGATGGGCACCATCAGTTTCATAAAGCTGCTCCAATGAGGGAGAGTCATCAGATAGTAGTTAATACTTATGAAACTTTAATGGTTTACTGATGAAAGCTGCGTAGAGGAGCAGGCAGGAGCCCAGAGCAACACTCCGAGGGGAACAGCAGGATAAATGAGACTAATTATTGTATGAGGGTAGATCCGGTTCCAGCGCCCCTAGCATGATATGTGACAGCAGCTGAGAAAAGCCAGATGTGTGTCTCCACCTTGGTGCATTGCAGTGATGGGATATTAAACCACGGTGGCTCAGGGGACAGTAAGCATAGCCAGAAGTGGTCCATTCCAACACCTGTGGCATTGTGTCTCTGGGTCCACAGATAAACACCTGCTTATCGGTGTAAGGAGTGTGCTAACCAGCTAATGATTGCCATGAAACGGATCCTTTGTTCTTATCGGACAGGGACTACAGGTCTTATTTTATTCCAGGTTTATCCTCCTCCCCTCTGGATTCATCATCTAAACCACTTGCATCCATGCTGTAATTGACTCAGGACTGTCTTAGTAAAAAAAATTTAAAAAAAAATGGCACAGCTCTGTTGCAGTGCTTTGTCAGTGAAACATGAATATATAATTCTGCAGGTACATTTTAAAGGGATAGTACACAACAAAAAAATTAACATCATGTCATCATTTACTCACCCTCATGTTGCTCTTTTTTGTGGAACACAAAAGAAGGTATAAAAAAGTTCTTCAGAATATCTTCTTATATGTTTCTCAGTAGAAAGTAAGTACAGGTTTAGAATGACATTAAGGTGGGTGGTAGACCAATATATTTTTAATTATTGGCATCGGCCAGATACATTATGACCCGGATTCACAAACAGAGCTTACATCAAGCCAGGATTAGGCCTTAGTTCAATTAGGGCATTTACAGTAAGGAAGCTTTTATATGCCTTAGAAAAAAACATTACTGGTGTGCATCTTGAGACAAAACAATGGTACTGATATATTTTAAGATATATCAGTGCAAGTTGTTTTCTGTTAAACAGCTCAAATATACATTTTAGCCTAGGACTAGGTTTAAAGGGTGTAATGAAGTTCATTTTCATTTCATTTTCATTTATTTCGGTTTGGTCATTTACAGATCATTCAATCAAATCATTCGAAACATAAACACTATAGATGACCAGGTGCAGGCAGAAGCTAAATCGTATTGTGCCTGCCCTTAACTTTAAATCATAAATGCAACTCATTAATGACAACATCTGTTCATAAAATTACAGTTTTTTTCAATTGTTTACACGCAATTTTGAAAACCGGGTTCTTTTTTTCAAAATGTAATCACAATTATCCAAACACCACACTTAATTGGCATAATTCCTAGATTGTTTGCAAAATGACACACTTCTGTCAAAACATACACACTTCAGTCAAAAGATATACACATATTTGTGAAAATGCTATTAGTTTTCATTTAACCAACACAGTCCTCAATGATCAGACACTATTGCAACCAGTTTCACACTGCTGTGATAAATAAAAAACACACTTGTAAAAAAACTATTTTTAGGAAATAGCATGTGCTAGATTTTTGGCCAGACATTATGTAAGGGATAATTTAGATGAAAAAAAAATTGTGACAAACAAACAACATTCTTCATGATTAGTTTGAGATATAGGGAGAATGTACACAAATAGGCCTACTATAAACTTACCAAGCACTGCACAACACTGATTTCTGCAGACTCATATTTCAAGTATTTATTTACAGTATTTCTTACCATAATCAGTTACAGTAATCAACCAACAATGAAATCAATGGAAAAAATAAAATCTGTAGACAAATAAAAATTACTGCATGAAGTACATACAGTTTGACTCTGAAGAAAAACTACTGTAAAAGCAACAAGAATACTGTAACTCTTCAGTTACTGTATCAACCAGAGATTTGGTTGAACTCTTTGTCCAGCTTCCATCGGTGTCAGTCCATGGTTGATAACATGGTCAATAGTGTTGCACGGATTTCTTGAGTCAAATTTGGTTCCTCGTCTTCTTTGTTCAGGTTATGTCAACTCTACAAGTCCTTCTCTACCTCTTCCTCTACCTAGGCCTCTTCCTCTATCTCCTTCTCCTCTTCCTCTACCTAGGCCTCCTCCTCAACCTCCTTCACCTCTTCCTCTACCTCCTTCACCTCTTCCTCTACCTCCTTCTTCTCCTCTTCCTCAACCTCCTTCACCTCTTCCTCTACCTAGGCCTCTTCCTCTATCTCCTCCTTCACCTCTTCCTCTACCTCCTTCTCCTCTTCCTCTACCTCCTTCATCTCCTCTTTGAGCTCCCCCTCTTATTCTCACTCTTCTTCTTCTTCTTCTAGCTCCTTCCATTTTCGTTGAAGACAGGTGAACTCACCTGCTGCCTTTTATAGCACACCTGAGTGCTGCGTTTTCAAATTAGCACATGTGTGCTTCCACGCCTGATGGATGTGCATATTCAATTCATTCATTAGTGTGGTCAATGGCAAACCGGGGCTTTGTAATGACAAGGAAGTAACCTCACAATCCTTATCTGTGTCTAAGGTGTGAAAATGTGTGTAGAGTTTTACAAATCACTATGTGTAATGTTTTGCAAAAAGGGTGAAGCTGACAACGTGCTTACAATTGTGCAAATCTAGGCTGGTGTTTTGCTCCTTGGGTGTAAGGTTTTGCTAATAGTGGGAAAGTTTTAATTTTAGTGTATAAGCAATTTAAAAAAACTGTAACATTAACACATTAGTGGACCATTGTCCACACCAGAAGCAAGCCTATTTAATTAATTTTCATTCTATTGAATATTTTTCCAATGTTATTCTCTTGTAAATATTTTTAAACTGAAAAATAGACGTGGCTTGTTTTAACTCATTAGCAACTATTCCACAATTTAACTCCTTTATTTGATAAACAGTGTTCTCTTAATGTAGAATGTACTTGTGGTTGGTTAAATATACATAGTCCTCTGAGATTATATTTACTTTCTCGCTGGGTAAATAATAATTGCAAACATTTAGGAGTTTTATTATGTTTGACTTGGTAAATAAACTTTACCGTGTACAAATCATAAAACTTCAAAATTTTTGATTGATGAAACAATAAATTACTTGGTGAATTGTAAGGTGCATAGTTTATTAATCTGGTAACCTTCTTTTGTAATAGGAAAATTGAATTGGTTCTGGTTTTATATGTATTTTTTTATGTATATACCTATACAAAACGAAAGTAAAGGCAGCAGTCCCCCACGGACGACTGCTGCGACATAATAAAACATAAACAAAACACAACATAAATCCAGACCTGGCCTCTATCGTCGCTCCTTCTTTCTATGCCTCCGCTCCTCTGTGAGAGATACGAGACCTGTTGTGCAGGTGTCGCTCATCATTAATCACGCCACTGGACTCGCACCGTTCTCTCACGGGCCTCGGCCACGTGCTGCTCGCCATAAAGGGTTAGTTTACCCAAAAATGAAAATGATCCCATGATTTACTCACCCTCAAGCATTCCTAGGTGTATATGACTGAAACGATGTATGACGTAGGATGTAGGACTAGCATAAGCTTTGACACCCCTAGTGGTTCAAACAAATAGGCTGGGCAACAAACTCAAGCTCCTCTTCTTTCATATCGAAATCATCTGACATCTCTGCATGTGTAATTGCACGTCAACGCAGACAACGATGCAGAAGTCTAAATGAAAACCGTAGCTTACAGCGGCGTAGGTCCAACGCAGAGGTATAAGCCTTTAATCTTTCGCCGTAAATCAATTTGTACGGCCGTCTGTTGGAAGCTAGTTATTTTAGATTATAAAGTTTTAAATATGGATATTTTCTTACAAAAACCCATCGCTTTGCTTCAGAAGACCTTTATTAACCCGATGGAGTCGAATGGATTACTTCTATGAAGGATGGATGCATTTTTTTTGGACTTCAAAATCAGGACCGCCATTCAACTGTCCATTTAAGCCTTGTCTATGAAACAGGGGTTTTTTATGGAAGCCCGTTTCCGCCACAGTTGAGTAAAAAAATATAATTCTGTAAGTCATAATAATGAGAAACTTAGACTTAGTTTCTCATTATATTGAGAAACTTTCTCATAATAATGACTTAAGTATCTCATAATAATGAGAAACTTTCTCGTAATAATGACTTAACATCTCATAATAATGAGAAACTTTCTCGTAATAATGACTTATTTTCTCGCACTTCTACGCATGCGCAGAGCAGCGGAGCAGAAGGAAGTGCCACGCTAGCGACATCCGCTGGTCAAAGCCGTGTAAATGCATCACAGAAACGTATCACACAAACATGGCACGCTCTGCAAAACAGTTGTTTTCATTGAAGTCAGTGTGATCTACGGAGTGTAATCTGTAGTATCATTAAATAACATCAATTAAAAATTAAAAATAAAAATGTCCATGCAGGAAAAGGTGTGAAAGTGGAATGCAGAAGCAGGACGGTTACCATGGTAACGAAGGACGCCTGGAAATTGTGTTACATGAACTTACAAAACAATCAGATTAAAGTTGGAATATTACATTTATTCGTTAAGTTTAAGTGTAACATCTTCATAAAATATATGGGTATATGTGTTAATATAACACGTATTTTGCGGTAGCGTCTAGGATATTGATGTGCAGGTGGAAGATTTCAACAGGCTACAGAAATCACCTTTAAGATGTGTATGACTTTGGAGACATTTACACATAAGTGGGCAGTGGAATGGGGCAAAACGCAAGGTCTTGAAACGTGTTTTTAATCCGCCGTAAAAGCAATAAAAAAGCAGCGCAGTGGATTGCAAAAGCGCGTTCTGTATGAACGGACCCTTATGCAAAAACAAAACTGTTTGAAAATATGTTTACAGATTTCCAGATGAACAGATTTGGAAAGGTGTGCTGTCTTATCATTCCTCCATCTATTTGAAACCCATGGATCACCCTTATGTGTTGCTGCTTGTGATACACACAAAAACAAATGAATATTACAAATGAATAAAAGACTATCTAGTATGGAAGCCCGTCTCATATACTGATAATGTATTTATGTTATTCACTGCGGAATGTGCCATGTTTGCTGTAATGCATTTACAGGGCTTTGACCAGCGGATGTCGCTAGCGTGGCACTTCCCTCTGCTCCGCTGCTCTGCGCATGCGTAGAAGTGCGAGAAAATAAGTCATTATTATGAGAAAGTTCCCTTTCAAGGGAACTTCGAGCTGCGTCGAACGCTGCGGGAACGCCTCTGCGTTGTGCGTCATGAAGCACGTATGGAATCAGCCCAATGGAGAGATGAAACGTCATAGGCGGGTGACGTCATCGACCAGGAAACTATAAAGCACCCCAAAAACATAAGCGCAGTAGCTTCTGTGCCTTCAGTCGCGCTACATGTGAATCTGTCCCTGTCTGATATTGTTTGTCTTACATACTGTGCACCACACAAACAATTTATATTGAGAGAATGGCGGATAAACAACAGTTTAAGAAGTGTGTTCCTCCCTGCTCGCGTTATTTAACGGGCGGGGATACACACGTTCTTTGCGTTGTTTGTCTAGGAGTGCAGCATGCCCAGTCAGCTCTCGAGGGAGCTGACTGTGAGCATTGCGAGTGTCTGCCGTTAAAGACGCTCCGCTCCCGCCGGGCGCTCTTTGACGAGAGTGGTTCGGTGCGCGCTCCCCGCGGTTCGGGTCCCGCTTCTGCCGAGGCAGAGCTGCGGCGCTTATCGTGGGGATCGCAGATGGATCTCTCAGCGGGGGTTGAGACGGGCGCTGCCTTATCTCTCCCTTCATCTGTGAGATCCAGTGCCTCAGTCCCGGGTTCGGAAGCACGCGCTGCGGTTTCTTCCGCTCGGGATGAGGCACCCGTACTACAGCTATCCAGTTCTGAGGAGCTGGATGTTGTCAGTATGGAGGGAGAGATTGAGGATTCGCCACCTCACTCTCCCGAAAGTGATGAGCTTATGGAGGTTTTAACACGAGCTGTTGAAAAACTCAGTATTGAATGGCCAGTGATTAGACAGGAGTCTGTGTCGAAATCGAAACTTGATGAAAGATTTTTGCCCTCACGTGTTCAGCCTCCACGCCGGTGTCTGCCGTTCTTTCACGATCTCCACACTGAGGTGTCGAGATCGTGGAAGAAACCGGTTTCATATAGAATATTTAGTCCCCAGACATCTACATATTCAAATATAATGGGGGCTAGATCATATGGTTATGGCGCTTTGCCTCGCGTGGAAGAGACGCTCGCGAGCCATCTCTCCCCCGAGGCGGCGTCATCTTTTAAGACACCGGTATTACCCACCAAGCCCCTCAGAAATACATCTGCTTTGGTGGGTAAAGCGTATTCGGCAGCAGGTCAGGCTGCGTCATGTCTGCATACAATGTCAATTTTGCAGGCATACCAGGCTGACCTGCTGAGGGACGTGAGTGAGAGTGAGGCAGTCAGTACTGACGTAGTTCGAGAACTGCGTCAGGCTGCTGATTTATCCCTGCGCACCACCAGAAAATCGGCCAAGCTAGTGGGTCGATCTATGGCAGCTCTGGTGGCCGCAGAAAGACATCTCTGGTTAAATCAGACAAATATGAAAGAGAAAGAAAAAGCTTTTCTTTTAGATGCTCCTCTCTCTCCATCGGGGTTATTTGGCGAAGCTGTTAATTCTGTTATAGACAAATTCCAGGAAGAGAAAAAACAAGCTGCAGCTTTCAAAAAATTTCTCCCGTTAAAAATTCACGTCCCTGGGGCTGCTGGGCGGGAGCAGCCCCGGCCGTCTACAAGCTCATCCCATAGGGCGCAGCAGAAGCAGAGTGTGGCGTCTCGTGTTCCCCCTGCTGGACAGTGGGCTCAGGCGCGGCACTCTCAGCCGAAGTCTTCTAGCAATAGACCTGATCTGAGGACAGTGATATTATCTAAGAAGGCTTCGGCTAAGAAGAAGTCCTGACGCCGAGGCGTTCAGGATGCTGAGGGTGGTCCCCACCGAGGCGGAAAGGAGTTCACCTCTCTTTACGGTGCCCATTCTTCCTCGGTGCCCTCAGGGGGCCGTTCTGCCAACCCCGCCTTCATGCCGGGGCGTAGGCGGTCCCAGCGAGCGTTTTCCCGAGGGACGCTCGCTCCCTCTGAGGAGGGTCTCACAGCAGTCAAACCAGTCGTTCCCTGCCGGTGCGCCGTTACAGGGCGCTATGTTTGCTGCTCAAGTTACACCAGAGGCCAGTCTCGAGAGACTGGTACCCTTAGTAGATTTTCTGGCAGAGTGGAAAAGCCTTCCAAGAATATCTCATTGGGTCCTGCAGACAGTAGAAAAAGGATATGCTATCCAGTTCAGGTGTCGTCCACCAAAATTCAGAGGGGTTCTGCACACAGTGGTGGGCCCCGAGCAGGCTCTGGTAATGGAACAAGAGGTGAAAACGCTCCTCCAAAAGGAGGCTATAGAACGGGTTCCTCCTCCCAGTTTGGAGTCAGGTTATTACAGCCGATACTTCATTGTTCCAAAGAAGGATGGGGGGTTGCGTCCAATTTTAGACCTGCGCCTATTGAATCGCTCGGTAGGGAAGCTAAAATTCAAGATGCTCAATATCAAGCAGATCGTGTCTCAAATCAGATCCGAGGACTGGTTTGTCACGATAGATCTAAAGGACGCATACTTCCACATTTCCATCCTTCCACAACACAGGAAGTTCCTGAGGTTCGCCTTCGGGGGCGAGGCGTACCAGTACAGGGTTCTTCCGTTTGGCCTAGCTTTATCACCCCGCACTTTCACGAAATGCATGGATGCAGCACTAGTGCCTCTGAGGCTTCAGGGCATTCGTATTCTCAATTACATCGACGATTGGTTGATTTTAGCTCAGACGGAGCAGATGGCGGTTCGGCATCGAGATGTCGTCCTCGCTCATATCAGAAAGTTGGGGTTGAGGCTGAACGCAAAGAAAAGTGTACTATCTCCTTCTCAGAAGACCACTTTTCTGGGTGTCGTTTGGGATTCGGTCTCGATGCGGGCGCGGCTCTCTCCGACCCGCATCGCTTCGATTCTCTCAGCTGTGAAACAAGTAAAGCTAGGCCAGCTACTCACTGTGAAGCAGTTTCAGAGACTGTTGGGTCTGATGGCAGCAGCGTCCAACGTTATACCTTGCGGCCTGTTGTACATGAGACCGTTACAGTGGTGGCTCAGGACCAAGGGATTCTCCCCGAGGGGAAATCCGCTCCGCACGTTCAAAGTCACGCGGCGCTGCCTTCGTGCTCTGGTCATGTGGAGAGAAACTTGGTTCCTATCCAAAGGTCCTGTGCTGGGGGCTCTTTGTCGTCGCATAACGCTAACGACGGATGCTTCCCTCACAGGGTGGGGGGCGGTCATGAGTGGCCGCCCAGCCCAAGGTCTGTGGCAGGACCATCATCTATCGTGGCATATAAATTGTCTAGAGATGTTGGCTGTGTTTCAGGCTCTGAAACACTTCCTAACAGACCTGAGGGGCCATCATGTGTTAGTTCAATCAGACAACACGTCGGTGGTCTCTTATATAAATCATCAGGGGGGCCTGCGGTCTCGCCGGCTTTACAAGTTGGCCCGTCAGATCCTCCTGTGGTCCCAGGGGAAGCTACTATCACTGAGAGCAATGTATCTTCCCGGGTATTTAAATGTGGTAGCGGACTCCCTGTCGAGGCAGGGGCCGAGGCCAGGGGAATGGAGACTCCACCCCGAGGTGGTGGAGCTCCTTTGGTTGAGTTTCGGTCGCGCCGAGGTGGACCTATTCGCTTCCAGGGAGACCACGCATTGTCATCTGTGGTTCTCCATCAGTCATCCAGCCCCTCTGAGGTTGGACGCTATGGTGCAGCCGTGGCCGAGGTCACGCCTGTACGCCTTTCCCCCGATTGCTCTGCTACCAGGAGTTCTGGAGAGGGTTCGCCGGGACGGGGTCAGCCTACTATTAGTAGCCCCGTTTTGGCCGGCCCGAGTATGGTTTGCGGACCTGATTTCTCTCCTGGACGGCTCTCCCTTGGAGCTCCCGGTCAGGAGGGATCTACTCTCTCAGGCGGGCGGCACGATATGTCACCCCCGCCCAGAATTGTGGAAACTGTGGGCTTGGCCTCTGAGGGGGCCCAGCTCATAGAGTCTGGTCTCTCAACCGAGGTTGTTGAGACCATTCTTCACTCCAGAGCTCCATCCACGAGGAAGCTTTATGCCTTGAAGTGGAAACTTTTCACTTCTTGGTGTGGAGAACGCCTGCAGGACCCAGTTAACTGCCCAGTGGGTGCAGTGCTGGAGTTCCTGCAGGAGCGCTTCTCCACAGGGTTATCCCCCTCCACACTAAAGGTGTATGTGGCGGCACTAGCTGCTTACCACGTCCCTTTCAGTGGAGTTTCTCTTGGGAGACACCCGCTTGTAACTCGTTTCCTCCGTGGCACTTTTAGGCTGAGGCCAGCAGTTCGTACGAGGGTGCCAACCTGGGATCTGGCCATTGTATTGGAAGGTCTTTCCCTAGCTCCTTTTGAACCTATCGAAGAAGTTCCTGAGAAGTTTCTCACTTTTAAAACTATCTTTTTACTTGCTATCTCCTCATTAAAAAGAATCGGAGATTTGCAGGCTCTGTCGGTGTCACCCTCGTGCCTGGAGTTTTCGCCTGGCATGGCTTTTCTGCATCCTAGACCAGGTTACGTTCCCAAGGTCCCTACTAATGTTGTTAGACCTACGGTTCTGCAGGCTTTCTGTCCTCCTCCATTTATGTCATCGGACCAGGAGAAACTTAATTTACTTTGCCCTGTTAGGGCGTTAGACGCTTATGTCCACAGAGCTGCCCTGTGGAGGAAATCAGAACAACTATTTGTATGTTTCGGGCCACCCAGGAAAGGGTGTCCTGCGTCTAAACAAAGAATGAGCAAGTGGGTGGTCGAGGCTATCTCACTTGCTTATGAGTCGGCTGGTCAGCCTTCACCTTTGGCTGTTCGAGCCCAATCTACTAGGAGTATGGCTGCTTCCAAAGCTCTATTGTCGGGGGTTTCCCTGAGTGATGTCTGTGATGCGGCTGGATGGTCTTCACCGCATACTTTTGTTAAGTTCTATGACCTAGACTTAAGTTCTACCCCTGGGGCACAAGTGCTCTCGTCCTCTGTGCGCTAGTTCTCACATGGCGGTCATTTGGTCCTATGGCGACGTGGGTATTCGCGTTCCCGCAGCGTTCGACGCAGCTCGAAGTTCCCTTGAAAGGGAACGTCTCGGTTACGTATGTAACCCTAGTTCCCTGATAGGGAACGAGACGCTGCGTCCTTCCGCCATACTCCCGGCACTCCCGTTAGCGCTTCCTTTAGGCCTATCAAAAGCTACTGCGCTTATGTTTTTGGGGTGCTTTATAGTTTTCTGGTCGATGACGTCACCCGCCTATGACGTTTCATCTCTCCATTGGGCTGATTCCATACGTGCTTCATGACGCACAACGCAGAGGCGTTCCCCCAGCGTTCGACGCAGCGTCTCGTTCCCTATCAGGGAACTAGGGTTACATACGTAACCGAGACGTTTCTCATTATTATGAGATGTTAAGTCATTATTACGAGAAAGTTTCTCATTATTATGAGATACTTAAGTCATTATTACGAGAAAGTTTCTCATTATTATGAGATACTAAGTCATAATTACGAGAAAGTTTCTCATTATTATGAGATGTTAAGTCATAATTACGAGAAAGTTTCTCATTATTATGAGATGTTAAGTCATTATAACGAGAAAGTTTCTCATTATTATGAGATACTTAAGTAATTATTATGAGAAAGTTTCTCATTATTATGAGATACTAAGTCCTAATTACGAGAAAGTTTCTCATTATAATGAGATACTAAGTCATTATTATGAGAAACTTTCTCAATATAATGAGAAACTAAGTCATAATAATGAGAAAGTTTCTCATTATTATGACTTACAGAATTATATTTTTTTACTCAACTGTGGCGGAAACGGGCTTCCATAGAAACGGGCTTCCATAGTTCTGTCTAATAAATTATTACTGTTGAACCAAGAAAATAAACGGTATAAAAAGTATTATAGCATTTGCTTTTCTATTATTAATAGGCCAATAGAAAGCCAAATGATTTCCTAATAATTTCTCATCTACCATCAGCATTCAGCAAATATGCAATTATATGATTTAAATATGATTATATGTCTTTAAATATCTGATAAACATTTAATTTCGACAAATTTTAAATCCTTGATTTCAAAGCTCTCTCAACTTGCCCACGGCATTGGCCATCAAAAAATCAATAAAAGTCAGCATGAAACGGAAATTGCGATAGTCTTTTCTTCCCTATTGTGACATGTGAGTATAACAGCTTCTCGAACAAGAAAAAAATGTAAGGCAGGGCTTGATTTTGTCAATCAGGAATTGATTGCATCGTTGGTTTGTTGTGGTTTGCTATTGCTATGATCTCATTTGAGTGACAGGTTGTCCCGCCCATGATCAGAGATGTTGCTGCAAGAGGGAGGGGAAGATATTTTGACTAAAGAAGGCACATTTGTAAATTTTGAATTTGTAAAAAATAATGATGTGCACGGATAAATAATTTATAATAAATACTGCAATATTCCATAGAAAAAAAACAAGAATGGTCAATTTTGCTGTAACCCTTTAACATTTATTTTAGCACACAGCACTGACTTGGTGTTCCTACACAGACTTCTTCCATATTGTGACGTTTATCCGAGTGTAATGGCTTATTGAAAAAGAGAAAATGTATCCTTGGACTTGGTTCAATGCATAAGTTGTTGATTGGATTTTGAGATGTGGTGGTAAAGTTTAAGCGGATTAAATGATTACAGATACCCTGTATACGTACATCACCAGAGAAAAGTTAGTCATTTTCACCGACACAGACAAGTTCCATAACATGCGTTTAGAAAATAGATATGGTGAATTTTCATTTCGTGCCGACATCAACATGTTTCTGAAAGGCCCAGATGTCTTTATCGTTCCATCAAGTTTATGTAGCACATGTTTGTTCTTTAAAACAGTTTGCAGAGGTGGTTTGACGAAACGTGGCCCTTCTGTCTCATTGACTGTTTATTTCACAATGACACACCCGCCCACAAACACATCAACACACAGATCACATCCTTGTCATCGCAGCCTCCCCGTGAGCGTGAGAGCGTCTAATCGCAAAGGGACCTTAGATCAGTGGCCGTCAGACATTCGCCGGCTTATTACAAGCCATTCATCACCCACATCTCTGTTTTGAGCTCCTCTGCTCCTTGGGGAACAGCTTTTTACGGTCCTTTGTTTACCCATCAATCTGTTCATGCTTTTCTTTTCCATCCTCTTCATCACGCCTTTCCCTGACATCCATATCACTAGGCCCTTAAACTATTCAAAAACCCATATACATGCCAGTTTGTTCCTTTGTTGGTTTTGGATGTTGCACCACAAAACAGATCAAATACAAGTACAATCATGCCTTGATTGCTCTTCTAGAGGCGGGACAGCTATTAAGCGGAGAATATATTTTACAGACCTGCTATATTAAAGTTAAGGGCCACCAGATTTCAAATACCGTATAAATATTTTTCGTACAAAAAACCATCGCTTTTTCTTCAGAAGACCTTTTTTAACCCCCTGGAGTTGTAAGGATTACTTTTATGATGGATAGATGCATTTTTTGGACTTCAAAATCAGGACTGCTTCAAAATTGGATAGACTTGCTATATTAAAGTTACGTAAGGGCCACCAGATTTCAAATATATATATATATATGTATTTTTTCCCCAGGATATAGTAAGTGTTAATTCATTTGTTAATATCATGTCAATAAGCTCTGATTTACTGCGGCTGCCATTGTAATAAATAACTGAAAATATTCACAGATTGGTAGTAATCCAAGCCACTTGAGAGATGCTCAATTTGTTGGGTTCAAAAAATTCAATAAAAACACACAATTCACACATGTTTCAATCTATTTTTTTTTCCCACCACAGTATTTGAGAAAATTCCTGGCTGGCAAGCAATAGTAAACCTCAGACACTGCAGGCGTTTTACTTGGAAATGCTATCAATGCAGTCAAACTGTTAAATACTCTTTTTGTTGTCATTCACAGTTTTATATTGCAGCATATTACATAAAAGCATCTAAAATGTGCAATTGCAGTAACACACTAAGAATGTGTTTAATGATTCCATGCATTCATTTTTACAGGAATCAAGTCAATCAAGTGCTGATCCAGTACTAACACTTTCTCTTCTCTTCTATTTTATATATATATAAAATGACATGGACTGCATTCGATTAAACTGACAGGGGTCATAGATAGCACTTGCATATTGTTGTCCTACTATTAGTTTCACTGCTTCTATTGTTCTCATTTGTAAGTCGCTTTGAATAAAAGTGTCTGCTAAATAATAAATGTAAATGTAAAAATGTAAACGTAGGAATGTTTGGTTATCAATTTCCAACAACCTTGCAGAGTTACTGTCCTCCTTATAGCTCAATCACAAATGTTTAGGTGCTTTGGCTTACATGCTTTTATAATCCCTAAAGGGGCCAACTATTTAAAGCTTTTATTAGCTCCTCTACTGTGATGTTCCTGAGGCACATGCAGTCTTATTTCTATCTAAGTTACATATTTATATTTCAGGCTAAAGTTCTGTTGCTTTCGTTGCAAATTCAACCCCCCTGCTGTCACATTAACGGTGTAATATTGAGGTACAGATAAATCTATAGTTTCACTGTTTTGCTCTCGGGCTTAATCAGCTTGCAGTTTGAGACAGATCGAAGCGAAATTACTTTCATACGAAACTTGGGTGAACTTTTCGAGTAAAAAACAATCGATTGGTTCCCACTCCCTGCCTATTATCTTCTGCCTGACTCTCTGAAGGTATTAACATCCATAATGATTTTTCTTGGGAATCAGATGGTGTGAGAGATCCTGAGCGCGGCGGATCATTTGGTAAAAGGATAAGAGAAGCCTCTCCGCCTCAGATTCACATCATCTGATTGTATGGTTTGCTCCCTTATTTACGCAGACTGGCTGCCATGGAAACTCGAATCGATTGGGTGATGCTCTGTGCGGGGCCAAGAGTTATTATGGTATATTGGTTTTTCAGGACCATTCTGACACCTTTTAAAATGCACGTTAGCTACGGTTTCCCACATATCTCGCCTGCCATATGGACTCACCTCAGCATTAGTTCCACTCCACTTTGAAGGGCAGTGCTGCTGTAGCCTCAGCTTTTCTGCACTGAAAATGTGGAAATCGCTGGGTCTGCAATAAAAATGTCCCGTCTCTGTATATGTGTGTTTATCTAATGAATGTAATGATCTGCCATTTCAGTTAATATTAATAATCGGAGTATGAGTTAACTGTAATGGCCATGCAAGTAAATATGGCAAGGTTTAGTGACCTTTGCTCAGCTGTATGGAAAGATGAATTATAAAGGAAGATAACTATAGTGCTGTCCTTCATAAAGCACAGATTATTGCAAATTTTCTTTTGCTATAAGAAACATTTATATGTTCCAAAGGTAATTTTAACAGAAATATTTTAATAATAATAAAAAAAATAATTGATCATAATGTAATGCAATGCAATACAATAAAAGAAAATTCAACAGCATCCAAAATAATTGGACACTGAAAAAAATATTAACAAAACACATTTGAAAGTTTTTGAAAAAGAGAATCTTACAGATTATGTGCTGAATAAGTTTCATCACTCTGGTTTATTTGTGATTGAAGAAGTTAAGTGTATTACAAGTGCCTGCAGTCTGTATCCAACATTTATCATGGTAAAATTGATTTCATTATACAAGAAAGAATTTGCTAAGAGCTGTCAAAACTGTTTTCAGTTTAGCTTTCTTTCCTTTGTCTTTCAAAAACGAATGTCTGTATTGTATTACTTGATCAAAATAACATAGTAAAAAGTAATAACGTTGGTGAAATCTCCATGAAATGTGCATTACTTATTGAAAGCCTGCTTCGCTGGTAGGGTGATTCAGAGTAGCGTTTATTAGAGCGACTGGCATTTTACCAAGCTCATGCTTTTTCAGAGATACTCAAAAATGTTTCAAATGTTTTATGGAGGGGGGGGATGAAAAAGAATTACTGCAGAATATTCCACCGTTATCTATGAAGTGCACAAAACAAATCTTAACTGGTTTTGTATTAAGACCCAGATTTCACAAAATGGTCTGTCATACAATCAATAATTTTAAAACACACACACAAAAAAAAATTGAGCTGTGTTACCACTGAACTGGACAAAGGCTGAACAGGAGGCAACTAGGAGACATACACTGATAGTTTATCAAGCCATATACTGTATATATATGTATATTTATTTATTTATATTTATATATACATATACATCGATGCTGGCTTTAAAAATCGATCAGCTGAAGGTATCTCAGGAGACAGGAAGTGAGGCTAACATATTTTTTTAAATACAAGAATGAAGTATATTTTTTTATGAAGTTTTGGACTTCATCGACTCCATCCAAGATCAGGAAAATGAGTTGAAGTTTACCATGTGTGTTTTTTTCATGGTTTTCGAAAATGTCAACTTATACGTGTTTTAATTTTTTTATGTCAAACCTTTGATATCAAAAACAAATAGCCTATTATTTGAAAAGTGTTTTCTCCTTTTTAAATGATGTGCCATTTATTTTGTTATCCTAAGTTTCCTGTGCAGAATTATAGTTGCATTATATTATTTACATTTTTTTTTTTTCACTGACCTTCAAACAGGCCAGCAACCCAATTTCTGCAACCTAAGAAATGTATCAGCAATTTTGTTGCAAAATCATTGTCACTCATCATCAGTGCACTCATCATCAGTCCTTATAGCATCACTTCAAGACTTACTACAGCAATTGCACAGCCCCAAGGAAATATTTGTTGCAATGTGTGTATAATTTATATTTGATTATTTTTGCCATTCTTTTTTATCTTGTGCAACAACCAGAATAATTTCAATAGAAAATAATATACTGCCCCCCCCCCCCCCCACACACACAAAATAGTAAGCTAGAAATGGAAAACCCGCACAAATAGCCTACACTGTAAATTCATTATAAATGTATTAACATGACACAAAGCATATGAATAAACAAATAAATACTGCATGAAGCAGTCACTGCTTTGAGCCATGGTTAGAAAGAATCCAATGACATATGTGATCATTTCAAAACTCTAAAAATATTCTATATGCTTTATCACACAAGCTAAAGTTTATTTCCAAACCAGTGAAGAATATCTAGTGTGGATTGTTTGAACCACTACATACACAAATGCAAGCCAATGAACATATAACGCAGAGAATATTCAGGTGGATCCATGCTGGCTAATGTGTGTCCAGCCAGTGTGTGTATTTGTGTATTTAGAATAGTATATAAAAAAGTATATAAAGATTTTTTTTCCCCCAAATATGTTTTACTTTACAATCTCTGGATTTCCAATGATGAAATGGCATTCATTTTTGTCAACTCAGCACTTGAGTCAAAGTATATTTAGGTACAATATACAAGGCAAACAGTTCTAATGATAAATGTAAAAAAATATATGTCATTTTACAATATAGATACAGTACCATGTGACGAACAGTGTGGGAGAAATACAACATAACTCTACATCATAACACATTCTCTTCACCTATGCAGCACAATATGTGAGATGTACATTGTTGCAATGTAGTATTAGTACAGTTAAATTACAAATCAAGTACAGTACAATGCCAGTCAAGTTCAGAGTAGACACTTGGAAACAAGTCAAAGCCTAAAACCGACAGGCGTACTAACACGACGGCATTCTTTCTTAGCTCATGCATGAACAATTATGTATTTAATTGTTTTATTAGGAAGACAAAACCTTCCAATATTTTCGTTTGTAACATTTTATTACACACCCAGCCCTAAAATCTAGCTGGCTGTTTAAAAAAAGGACCTGTGCTTTGCTCACAAGAAAGCATTACAAAACTATTGAAAACATACCGTGACATTAAATAGCCATAGAAGTCAGAAATGCATCCAAAAGACCATTCACAAATACAATTGGGCAAGAGGTATTCACTTCCAATAAACTGAATAAAAAACTGACAAGGAAACAATGCAGTTCTGACCTGGGATAAAAATAAATGTATACAGCAATTTAACACATTTCTAGCCTGAGAAATAGTGCTAGTAATGGCTTCTTGATAAGCATGGCAAATTACATTTTTGACATAATATGTTGGTGCAAAGCACTTCTTAGTTAATATCAATTTTGTATCGTAGGTGTTGGCAAAGACGACTGCAAAAATCATGCAAAGTACAGAGTATTTTTATGATTTTAGGTTTGTATGAACTACTATACATGAACTGCATTATGATAATAACGTGAAAGAGATGGTATGTCTTAATAACGTGAAAGAGATGGTACGTCTTAAAATAAAGAAATAAAAACAGGAGATAAACTCTACAACATTACAGAGTCATGTAAACAGTTGTCTTATTATTGCATTGTTTATGTGACATGTTCAGTGTAGCGGCGTAATTAGATGGTTGTGAAATGTTTTAACGTCTTTCAAAACAAAGAGTAAACAAATTCTCAAACTGATAGATATGGTCTTTAGTGCGTAGACCTACACAATGACATACAACTTCATTTAGATGGAGCGTCTAACAATTCCAGCCAGGGGTTTGCTATGAGAACGGTCTTCACTAGGGTGGTTGTTGCTGGTGTAATTTTATGGGGGAATGAGCCAAACAAAATCCAATTTACCCTGGTAAAATTGCGCTGAGCAAAAGATAGGAGAAAAATACTGAAAAGGGGAAGGAGGTTTACCTCATTTTTCACTGTACTGTCCAATCACAACACTTCAGAAAATGGGCGAATACCCACACTGTTCCAGTTCATGCCTTTGAAGAAATGCACAAACAAACCAATACTACGCCATCTTTTTGGACCAAGGTTGATTGAATAACATTTCTGTTATCATCCACCGGGGAGATAGTATGAAATGTTGCTGAGTAGATTCATGCCACAATACATTGTATATTCAAGGCAATATTGATCCTGTGTTGGCGGAAAGGAGAGAAGGATAAGCTAATTTTTAGATGTATCAAAGAATATATATATATATATATATTTTAAACTTTACCGAAATGAAATGCTTACAATTCAGCTACACTACACTAGGATAATGTGTCTGAAAAAAAAAAAAGGGAAATAGCTATGTGGCAAAAAAATCACTTTAACTGTATTTGTCTTGTTTTCCAGTTAAAATATATAAACATTCTTAAAAACATGACATATTTAGTAAAGAAACATTGATGCAAGGTACTAAGAATTGTTTTTAAAGAACATCTCAAATAAGTTTATTTTCTTACTTCACTGGCAATGTTTTTTTTCTTGTTTAAGTATAAACCCAGACCTTAATAGATTTATGATTCAAGTAAGAAAAAGTTTAATTAAAAAATATATTAATTTTGTTTCTCAAATAAATAAACCTGATTTTAAAGATGTCTAGGAATCTTCACTGGAAAGTAAGGCAAAAACAACTGAGACAACGCTTTTTGATGAGGAGTACACATTTCGGAGTAATAATGGTAAAAGGGAGAAGCCTACACCTCCCTTTGATGTGTGAAATCTTATACTGCCTTTAAATTTTCCTTTATGAATAAATAAAGATTTATCATGTGAGAGTAAATAAATAATTGCATAAATAAATAAATAAACAGATAAATAAACAGATACTTGTGCCTTGAGCTACGGTTCAAAAAAGTTCTCATTGACTGGCACCTTGTGTAGTCCAGAGGCTTATGCTTCTAATGATTAGCCATTCTTTCTGACTTGCCGTCACCACAATGCGAACACACTCAATATCAAACGCTATCTTGTGGTCCACATCATAAACCTCAATGTTTCCATTTTTAAACTCCCCTAAAGTTATATAGGAGGAGCACTGCCTTCCTTTTTTGGTTCCTATTAATTTCTCTCCCACTTCCAGAGCTCCATGATGCAAAATGTCATTCTGGCGATCATCTGTTCCTGTGATGATCTTGATTTTGCTGATTTTTGTTGCCTTGTTGAACACTATAACATAAAAGTCCCCAGTGGACGGGGCCTTGCCCCAAAAGTACTCGTCCACGCTACTGTAAGCTTTGGCAGCATCATAGCTCTCAAACACATTTATGTTTGTGTACAAACTGGCAGGTGGATTGTCTGGGATATCAAGGGAGTCTTCCTCAAAGTCATCATCCTTAAGTTTGTTTTCTGCACCCTTATAAGAGGAATAGTAGCCCATGTGTTGGAAAAGGGATGGCTTGAAGCGAATCGCATCCTTCTGGGCCAGTAGGCCTCGGAAATGGATAAGAAGCCAATCACAAGGCATCTCCTGATAGAACATGAGCAGGAAATGTGCAAGTCTGGGAAGGTCTCGTGAGTGGTACAGCTTCCCTATGTATCCCAGTTTGGAGAATTCCAGCATCACCCAATATGATCCCTCCCTAGATGACACTACTTTCTTCAAGGCAGTGAGGAAGTTTCGGGAGCAGCGCACATCATCCTCCAACATCATGTAGAAGTCTGACAGGTTGGTGCAGAAGTTGAGCAGAAACGCGTAATCTACATTCTGTTTGGAGCGGAAGCGTACTCTATCCTCCGGATCATTATAATTTCTCTTCAGCCCATCCAGGGACGGGTAGTACTCCTCAGGTGCATGGATAACTAGCAGCCGTCCTGCAATGATATGGTGGCCGAATTTCCTTGAGATTTCCTGAACTAGGCTCTCGCACCATGCCAGGTCGAAGTCTGCCAAGTGGACAACCACAACAATCTCCTTGAGCTCCTCGTAGCTTGATTGGTCAAAAATGGACTTGATGGTCTCCAATAGGTAGTTTCCTCGCTTTCTTTTCACAGATGACAATCCAATAGTGAGATACTCTACAAAATAACGTGGAAAATCATGAAGAGAATCAAAATGTCTGATTTGAACAGAACGACATTGTTTATAATGTGAATACTATCGTATAGTCTGTTAAAATATGTGAAATAATATCCACAAATCCATAAACAAGGTGCATTTACTGCACAACTCGAATAGAGTTTGAGATAGAGTTGTGCAGTTACATTATTTATTTATTTGTTTAGAAATCTTTCACACCGGTGTATACTGCTAATACTCAATACTAAGTGTACAAAGGAAAGCAGTCTTACTCTTTCGAGGTAACGGTGTTCCAGCAAGGTACCGATAAGTCACATTGATTGTTCCAGAAAAATTCGTGATATCTTTAAAGGTATGAACATATCGCTCCGAGTTCAGCGGATGCATTGAGGTTTCTCGCAACTGACGTTTATCTTCCTCCTGAAACACATAACATCCAAGACAGACAAGTCTAAAAGTCCAAGTTTGCCACAGCATTCACTATATGCCTTTAAGGGCTAGACATTGTCAGGCTTTTTTATTTACAACAAAATAAGCTAATACCCTGCACAAAATATAATAGCATTGTAATACAACACTATACGATAAAATTTACAGTGGCTTCATAAATGAATAAAAGACTTTAAAAAGCAAAACACATCTGATGCACATTCTGTGTTCTTCATTTTCTAGGAGTAGTGTTTAAAAACCGTGTGAAGTTAATTAAAAGAAGGTACACTGCCATCTTGCTTCCATGAAAGTGACTTGAACGCACCTGACGCCGTAAACACAACTTCCCAGGAGGACTTGAACGCACCATTAGATGTCTTTTGCATCTTTAAATGTTAGTGCTGCAGGTCATTATTTTTTGATTTGGTAATATGCTTGCACACTCTTGTATAATTGAATTGAATTGTAAATGAAGGCCTTTGAAAAATTAATTGCACACACAATTTTACTCGCTCAAATTTATATAATCTAGTAATAAAATTATAGCATTGTGGCTATGCTTCAATGTCTTTTTACCACACATGAATTGTTCACACTTTACTAAATCTTTGCTGGCCGTGATGGTGTTTGTATTTCAATTAAATGGGGGTTATTTAGAAAAGTGACTTAGTCAAAATGGGTACAACTTTTGAATAATTCAACAGACAAACACACACGACATGTTATGATCACAAAGTTTTGATCATGAAGTTGGCCTCATGAATAATAAATGCGTCTCTTGCATTTGGACTGCCTCTACATCATGAAATTTTAAATAGGCTGCATCGTGAGCTCTGATAATTATACATGCATAACACAGCACCGGCAGCCTTACACGCAACATTTGGTAATTAAAGCATATAAACAAAATAACTTTTCAGCAAGGAGATAATTAATGCTAAATCACATGCAACAACAGTAGTCAAGTTGTTGTGAAGCCCACTATTGTCTTGTTATCTGCTCCACTGATGTTGTAAATAAATTGACCTCTGTAATTTACCTGCTGGATTTCAACAGGTAAACAAACTCACCAGCACGTAGCCATCCTCCATGTAGAGGTTTATGAAGAGCAGGAAAGTAATGAGAGCGACCAGAAAAGGAATGGTGGAACGTTTCCGGAAACACCTCATCTTGTCCAGGTACTTTAACACCAGTCTCATGATGGAAATACTACTGGTGTGATCTGATAGAAAACAAAGAGAAAATACTGCATCAGGATGTATCATTGATACTCTCAATTTTAAGATAAAGGACAAGAGGTGGAGCATGGAATACGTATTGTTAATTTATTGCGCTTTTTGGAGCTTAATAGTCATAATCGTCTAATACAAAGCCTAATAAAACATAAAAAAATAAAACCACTGGGTTAAAAGCATTTAAGTCAGATTTGCACCATTCAAAACTGAACTGAAAAGTCCCCCTGTGGTGAAAATCAAGCGTTTAATGTTGTTTATATGTCTATGTGGTGTTTTTAATATGTTGTTGTGGTGTTTTTAATATGTTTTAAGACAAACCTTGTGAAAATTCATGTCAACACCATTGTTGAGTATTTTCTCTTTAAAACTGAAGTGAACCAATGACAGTCTTGAAATCACTGGTGTTACTGACGCCACAAACTACCTTGTAACCAATCACGTCAACGTGTGATCATCAACGAGTGGATCTCTTAGCTGGTGTGAGTGAGTGGAGGTGGGGCTAATTTGCAAATTCATAGAACCGTATATACTAAATGAGGCAAGGGTGTAGAGTTACATTCAAGCTTAAGGCATGAAAACATATTTTTCAAGAAAAAAACATTTAAATATGTCATTTTGGAGATCAAAGATGAGTTTCAAAGGATAAAATGATTGACTACGGGGGGACTTTAAACTCCTGAATTTGAATTGAATTTCGGATGTATAATTGCAATTTAAGGAGGATTTTGTAGATTTAAAATGAACTGAAATTCACATAACTAATCAGTTATGTGATTATCACTAATCGGCAGCAAAGTCCAAGTGTTGGGTTGATAAATTGTGAAAGTTTTGAAAAGCCTTGAAGTTTAGATGGACCCCTAGAACATTTAAGAGTGCACAGCAACTCAAAGAAATTGCTCACTCAAATTGTGATGTCTTTATTATTCAGGAGAAACTGCCACCAATCTCTTGCTGTGCAGCCATCAGAGAAGCACTTCTTTTTGTATAAAAGACAGGACATTCACTATAAGGTCAGACTTAAAAGAAGTGGAAGCTTTGTGTGCTTCCAAGCCCAGTAATTAACTCGACAACAATGTAGGTATAATGCAGACTTTGAGGTTAATATCCTGACCCCACTCACCAGGCATTAGCAAAGTAAGTACAGAACTTTGTGCCTTTAAGTCCTTTTGTTTTGCCCATTTTGAGGTCTGTGCGTCAAGTACAAAGTATGGTTCTTAAAAGCTATAATGCGAAAGGGCATTTCAATTTCAGCTATCTTCATCTGATGATGCATAGCTGAGTGACTGTCTTTGAAATAGGAAAAAAAGAAAAAAGAGTTAAGCTATGTGCATGAAATAGGCCCCAGGCGTTCTTTTATTTTTGACCTCAAATTACACAGTTATCTAAGAATAGAACGAAGGACGCAAGTGTTTTGGAAAGCTTACGTGTAACAGCCTTTTTGATGGCTCCTGTTAAGCACCTTTAATGGACCACTAATGGAATACAAAATACCTTTACAGCGGATCCCTTGACCAGATGTGTATCGATTCTGCCCACTGCCAACCTGTTTCAAATGGGGATTGTCAGTTCGATATTCTATGAGGTCTTGCTTGTACTTAAAAAGTAGTGAAAACAGTGAGACCACGCATATAGGGTTTAAAGGGTTAGTTCACCCAAAAATGAAAATTAAGTCATTAATTACTCACCCCCATGCTGTACCAACCCCGTAAGGCCTTCGTTCGTCTTCGGAACACAAATGAAGATATTTATGATTCAATCTGAGAGGTTGATCACTCCTCCATAGGCTCCCTAAGGGAATGACACCGGACGGCCCAGAAAGTCATTAAAGAAAATGTTTAAATATTACATGTCACAACAGTGGCTCAACTACAAGTTTATCAAGCGACGAGAATACTTTTTGTGCGAAAAAAACAAACAAAAATAACGACTTTATTCGACTATTCCTTTTCTTCCTTGTAGGCCTGAAACGAGACTTCAAGAGATTTCCACGACGCGCACGCGCGAGAACTTAACTGAAGTAGTTGAAGGAGATCGCAATTCTCGCGCATGCGTCGTGGAAATCTCTTGAAGTCTCGTTTCAGGCCTACAAGGAAGAAAAGGAATAGTCGAATAAAGTCGTTAGTCGTTGTTTGTTTTTTCGCACAAAAAGTATTCTCGTCACTTGATAACTTATAGTTGAGCCACTGTTGTGACATGGAATATTTAAACATTTTCTTTAATGACTTTCTGGGCCGTCCGGTGTCATTCCCTTAGGGAGCCTATGGAGGAGTGATCAACCTCTCAAATATCTTAATTTGTGTTCCGAAGACGAACGAAGGCCTTACGGGGTTGGTACAGCATGGGGGTGAGTAATTAATGACTTAATTTTCATTTTTGGGTGAACTAACCCTTACCACTTAAAGTCCCTGTAAAGGCAATTCAAAAAAAAAAATTCTAAACCCATTATAAATGTTTGAAATGTATTGCTAAAACATATTATAAAGACTGTGAACTGTGAAGTACTGAATTGTGGAGTTAGACCGTTAAACAGTTTTTCACCATTGCTATTTTCCGGATTTTTTGGGCGGGGCTAAAACGGGGCTCGATGACGCACTGGAACCCCTGAGCTCGAGGACACGCCCCTACTTGATGACGCACTGGAACCCCTGAGCTCGAGGACACGCCCCTACTTGATGACGCACTGAGGCTGGCCCCTCCCCTAACAATAGAGCACATTCGCATCAGTTCGCCGCTCAATTGCGAGTTACTGTCAGTACTATTAGTTACTACAGCCTACAGTATGCTAGCTAGCTATGCCTTCGACACAGAAATGCGTAGGCTACTACCTGGATGCGATCATGTACAAAACAGATCGGTGTCTTTATTTAAATTTCCTAAAAACGATCACATCAAGAAAAGGTGGATTAATTTTGTGAAGAGCCAACCTTGATGGAGAGCTGAGGATCACCGCCAAAACCTGCCTCTGTAGTGATCATTTTTCACAGGATAGTTTTATAAACTGTCGTCTGAGACAACTGGGATTCACTGATAATCCGCTGTTACTGGTGAATGGGGCCGAACCGACTATCTCCCGCCTCGGCCTTCATCTCCCCGTCCCGAAAGCAGTATCAGCTAACATCACTGTCGGCAGCTTTCGGCTGATTTCTGAAGGATCATGTGACACTGAAGACTGGAGTATGATGCTGAAAATTCATCTTTACAGGAAGAAATTACATTAAATAAATATAGAAAAGTTATTTTAGATATAAATATGACTCTTTTTACAGCATTTTTGATCAAATAAATGCAGCCTTGGTGAGCATAAGAGACTTCTTTCAAAAACATTAATCCGTTTTTTTACAGACCCCAAAGTTTTTAATGGCATTGTACATCAGAGGTACTTTTTTGATACACACTTTAATATATTTCATTGGATAGTGTGCATTCACAATGACACATTGCATTCTTGATGCTTGTACAAATACCGCAACTACAGTACCATCGATTGCAGAAAATGTCAGTTCCTACATATATAATATGTACTTATCATTCAGAGAAAACTTTAACCTTTTTTAAACCAATGAATTATCATAAGACAACAGAATAGACAGCAGAAAAATCATATTGCCAAACCGATATCCACACTACATTCAATTTTCTTGAGCATTTAATTACACAAGTGGGTGGCTTTTACATTTTCCAGTTCAAACCATTTTGCATTTTAATACATGCAGGTGGACTCATGTAATGTTAATGCAGGATAATACCAATGCTGGATTGATTCAGCCTACAAAACCTGCTTCATCCGTCACTGGCGGTGAAGTGAGGTGACCACTGATGGTTTTGCATTACATCATTCTAAAACTTGGTAAAACCTGGATATAATCACATAAGACATTTCTGAATTTAGCTACAAAAAGGCTTTTTAATAAAAATGGTATTAATGACAATGCTGAAACACAGTGAGGCTGAGTCAGTACCTGTAATGCCCTCTTAAAGATGAATTAAAAGGATTGTTGACCCCAAAATGAAAACGGTCATCATTTACTTACCCTTAAGAATTTCTTTCTTCTGCAGAACACAAAAGAAGATATTTTGAAGAACGTTGGGGACTAAACAACTGTAGATCCCATTGACTTTCATTGTACGGACAAAAAAAAGAGACGCTTTTTAAAAAACATGTTCTTTAGTGTTCCACATAACAAAGAAAGTCATGCAGATATTCTAATGAAGAGACTAAATGACAACAGAATCGTTTCATTTTTAGGTGAATTGTTTCCTTTGATTTTCAGTAGCATAGCTTGCAAGTACCATTTATGAGCTCATATAAAAAGAAAGAATGAAGCAGAGAGAAAGTTAAAATGGCATTATAAATGTTTCAAATATCTTGCTGCAAACTGCCTGCATTTGCCAGGTACTCTTCCACCCCCTTAAATCTAAAGTGTCCAAACACTTCAGACGCACCCTCAGGCTGAAAATAAAACATCCATTAGAAATGTATTAAGCTGAGCTGACATTATCCCTCCTCCTTTCATGAATTCAGAGAGTGCCGCTTGTTGACATACACACAAAATCAATTCTGAGCTTTGAAACCCAAAACTCCTCAAAAATGGTTGAAAAACAAAGATTTAATAATGACTGCATTTCTTTCCAGACTAAAGCCGCAGATTTAGTTTGTAAAAAAGGGAAAACCACCAGTCTGGTTCCTTCATATGTTGCGTAATTACACCTGACAGGGTCTGATTCTGGAAGAGCTGAAATTACAGGCAGACGGCAGAGACACGTACAGCTGCCAGGGATCTCGGTTTTGCAGAGGTCTCATTTGAGGGAGTGCTGACGTAAATAACCTGAGGTTCATTCCCACTTCCTGTCGCTCTGTAGATCATCACCTCCCGGGGAGAGCAGCCGTTTTAGCAGTCAATATAAACTGGGCATTTAGAGCCGCAACCGCCATGCTAAACGAAACTGCTCAATTAGAGAACGAGAGAAGTAATCCAAAGAGTTGATTTCCTAAAAACACAGAAAATCCAGATGGTCCCTCTGTCTAACATCAGCTTGTTTGTGCATTACTTTGCATATACTAATGCAGACTGCCACACTCATAGGAAGTATACTTATAAACACCCATTCATTTCAAAGCGAGGACATTGTGCTAGCATCATTTTGAGCTGCGCATTTGCAGATATTTATCTAGCGTTCTTATCTTTTCACTCTCCTTTTGGTGACGGAGGGAGTGTCATTTCTCCCAGGGAGCCATCTCTCTCTCTGCCTTAGTGACATGAAATAGAGAATAAACTTCAGAATGAGAAACAAGAAGCTCCCTGGTGAGAAGAAGGCAATTACAGTCATGTCTGATGTGCCGCAAGACCCCATGAATAAGAAAAACAAATCAGTTTACAGAGTTGGAAATGGCTTAGAGAGATGTTTGAGGAAGGATGTCTAGTAGATTGGGAGACTGCTATGCAATTTTTATTATGTAAATGCACTATGAGAGAATGTGGAATTAGAGAACACTTGGATTGATTTGGATTTTATACAAACACTCCCAACATTTAACAGCAATTCGACTAAAGAGTGAATCTACAAGGCCATACATATTGTGTTTCACTGGTGTAAATCTGCAATCAAAGATTTACTGAAGCAAGCAAGCAAGTCTTGTGTATCTTCTAAAAGCCTGATTCTTTAAGGCCAAAATATAAACACGTGTAAGTCAGCAAATTTCCTTCCAGCTCCGTTTTAAAGTAAATCAAGTCTCTAAAGCATCTTGTCGCTGAATAATTCCAATTCTAATTCTCAAAAAGCAAGCCAAAACCAAGCTAAACCCTTTCAATTTCCCTGCCACACAGGCCTTTCAATTTCCCTTGCCTTGAAACTCGAATGCTAAGCTAATGTTGAAATCGTGAGCCACCCATATTCTTTGAAATCAAAACCGCTTCATAAAACCTCCGTCAGTTGCAGCTTTTATATGCTACTTGGGACACAGAGGCGTACCTTGCCTTAATGCGAAAACCTGTATAGTGGAGAGGGAAAAAACGCCATTTTGACTAAGAGAGAAACAGATTAATAAAGCTGGCAGTAGAAAGCAATTCTTCCACATTTGATCTTGTTATCTGTTTTACATTATTTCCCAAGGGTATGCTGCACCTCGCTGATATACAGCTCTGCGCAAATAATCAATTAAGCCAGCAGATTCTACAGCTTTCTGCTCTTGCTTTGTGTCAGAGCTTCAGCCACTTAAATAGATTTTTCTCCTCAACAAAAGGGCTGAAAAGCAGAAAAAGAGCACCGGCTGAAGACGATAAGAAACACTGCCTCTAGATGAACACTGTGGGCCTCAGTTCTGTGACTGAACTTTTGTTAATTAAATGAATTTCTTTGTGTTAATCAATTTGTGCACTGCAGCCTTGTTTATTGAAATTTGCCATTAGGCATAAAATAAAATAAAAACATACAATAAAATGTATGTATATATATATATATATATATATATATATATATATATATATATATATATATATATATATATATATATATATATAACAATTATGTACAGATCTCTGAAAAAATGTGCAATCCACAAAACAAATTATGCCTGGTTCATCATGTTTGTACTGGTAGAAAATAAAAGGTTATGATTTATGACTAATTTGACTGCTTATGAAAGCACTTATTAATAATTGTATTAGTTCTAAATAAAACAAATGGAAGTGCAATTAAAACTATAATTATGAATCTTTACAGTTCACTGTTAACCCTTATGAGCACAAATTACTGAATTAAAATAATGATAACTTAATATACAAATGAATCCAGAGCACATAGTTATACAAGCCCAAAATTCTATTTTGATGATGAAAATTAAAATGTGCAAACTGATCTAAATTTATCCTGTGTCAATATGTTAGAAGAACTGAATAAATTATATTTTATTGACTGGCTATTCATGACATACACGTTCACAACCTGGTAAATTACCAGGCTAATGGTTAAAAATCTTGAATGCTATCTTAAAAGTTGCAGGTAAGATTAATCTCACATATGGTTAATAGTAAAAGTAAAAAGACAAAAGTAGGTTGCTTAATAAAGTTTATATATGAATTTTGTATTCAGACCATCTGACCTACATAGAATGACCGTGTGTGCGTTTAGAACAGGTTCATCTAAAATGTATTTTGTATAAATATATTGTTTATAAACATATTACCACATGATCAAAAAAAAGTTTAATAATGCCAACATTTTATAGAAAAAAAAAAATAAATAAGAACTGACGATACAGTTCTGCTCTGTCCTGATTATATTTGCTACTAGATTAAACCAAAGTACCAAACTATGAATATCTGTTTTTTTTTTCATTACAAAGCATATATATTTACCAATGTTCACTAGGTTATATTCAGAGTTTGATTTTGACTATTTAATAGCAAGCCAGCTATACTAGCGAACTACTTTCTACAAGTTTAAACCAAACTCTGAATATCCAAATATCCACTAATGAAGTGAACTTTGGCCAAATCAATTTACTTTGTAAAAAAAAAAAAATTCAGAGATTGGTTAAACATCTGTTAAATAAAAACGCTGATATACAAAAGAAATTCCCATGCATCTTTAGCAGTCTGTCAGCATTCTTTTATTATAGCACAGCACATCTTCGTATCTCAGTAGTCCGACTGCTGGTAAATCTCTTAGGGTTGTGCCTGTGCGTATTCCAGTGTTTGTACATGCTGCTGAAATGGCAACTCCTGACATCGGTTTTAGCTCAACACATTCTTAAGGCATAATAAGATAGTTCGCTGGAGGGATTGCAGAATCTTCAGTAAAACACATGAAAAACATTGTTCAACTGCCGATACTGTCAGACACAAAACACACTCAGAGAGCCACACACATGCACAATTCCCCCCTTTATATCTAGTAGACAAGTAGTATCAAGTCACTAAACCCTGCTTCTAAAATAATTCTTTTGTTCCTTCACAGAAGCCTGGGAAAGCTGAGGGATATCCGTTTCTGCTAGAACAATGTGTAAGTGACAATTCGTAAACATAGTGGACACTTGTTGATGACAACACAAAGGAGGATCTCTTTCCCCACATCTGGGCCTCAAACCTTCATCTAAAGCACGTGACATTTCTCAGTGTTGCATGAAGTTTCATTTTTATCAAGTTCCTGTGAGATAAAAGATGATATTTGTTTATATCCTCATCCCAAGTCTTGGTGGCAGCCTATTTTTAGCGACTCTCCTGCACAGAAGCCATGGTGGTGCTTTACTGTGAGGATCTGCCGAATGTCTCTATGTTTTGATGTATGAATAAATCCAGCACCCCGCTTGGATTTGGGCGCAGTCCATCAGGCTGCAGCAGGCACCAGCTGTACAGGTGGCTTAGCTTCAAGTTGGAAGCTGTGTGAAGAGCTGGATTGATGCTGAATACAAAGCATATTCTATAATGGCTAACACATGCCAGTTTCCGTGATTGTAACAATAAGGGAGCCAAATATGCTAGAATAGGATAGAATTGCATTACTGAGCAAAAGGGGGAGATTGCATGATTCCTTATTCCCTTTCCGTTGCATTACAAGATTTTTGCTTCTCAAAGAATAGAAATAGATTCTTCAAGAAATAAATGTTATGTAAATCAATCAATCCATAAATCAATCTCTTTTTAGTTCACATTAAAGTTCTATTAAAGGAATAGTTCACTTAAAAATGAAAATTCTGTCATTTAGTCACCCTCAAGTTGTTCCAAACATGTATGAATTTCTTTCTTCTGCTGAACACAAAAGATGATATTTTAAAGAATGTCGGTCACCAAACAGTTGATGGTAAGGATGGCTGGCGCGAAACAGACGTTCCGAAGCTTTGCGAGATCCCGAAGCAAAGATGATTCGAAACACTGATCCGAAGCGTGATTCAAAACACCCACGTCACGTGACAACGGCTAAATGAAGCGTCTAAGTGTTTCATCAGGTGGAGTGCTCCGCCGAATCAGGGTTTCATTGATTGGTCGGTTCGGGAACAAATCACACAATCACACAGTATAAAAGTTTTGTCAACGCATTTTCATATCGTGGGTTTTTGTGAGAGGAGTTTGGTTTTGAGATAGCGGATTTTTGGTGATGTAGTGACATTTATAGTGCGATTTGTTTAGTTATATTTAGGATTTAATTTACATTTACACATTGACTTAGAGACACACAGAGTACATATAGTGACACATTAATAGATGCATTGATAGAAATATCAATGGAAACAACTTGATCAATGGAAATATCAATGGAAACAACAGGAAACAACTTACATCCGTGTTGAAAAACAAGGTTAAAGAGGCAGCGTAATTATGCTTGTGGAGCAGCTTTTGTGTTGTGTTGAGCATACCAGTGATGCCTTTAAATGTAAATTTTGGAGCTAAGACACTGACCTCGCAATATGTGCAAACTATTCTGGTCTACGTTGTCTGACATTCACACGTTTTTAAAATCACAGTATGGCTTCTGGTTTAATACGAGTGACTAATGCTTACTCGAATCTCTACCTCTCTGTGCCTTTAGTTATGTGGTGCATCTTACAAGGTTAGCCTGTTGAGCAAGGCTCTGTCATTGCCGTAAGGCAGAATTTTACCTTTAAGGTCAGTCGAAGACACAGAGGCCTTTGAAATTCTATCAGCAGAGAGTGTAATGAGGAAGAGAGGCATGAGAAATGATTCATGTGCGAGCGAGCCTCTCACAGGCGCCTCTTAGCAGTTAGCACTTTGACCCAGATTATAGCACCAACCCAAACCTCAAAGGGGAGCTCTGGAGATGGACCTCAGCGATATAACTTCCCTGTTACCACTATAAAAAGCACAAACACACAGTACAATCTTTCTTATTCTTTTGTTCAATATTATCATTTTCTTTTACCCGCTTCCACTTTCTTCCTTGTCTTCCTCGCTTCGCTTCCATTTTCCTCAAGCACACTCAAACAAAACTGCACCGTTTCACCTTTCCTTTAAACATAAAAGACCCTGGCCACTAAAAAGGCCACTAAAAATTGTATGTGTGTGGTTAGTGCCATGTGGACCTCTAAATTGAAAATTGGAGTTTTTAGTCCAGTATAAATTCATGTTCCAATTCCAGTGTGTGTTTGCATGGCTATTATTAAAACTCACCTTCTTTTTGGACCATTAGACAACAAATCCACAGTAAACACCACAGGTGTCATGAAGGCATGCAGATACGAAGATGAACCTTCAATTTTGCTGATTGCTCGGAAAAGGCCAGCTCAATTATAGTTCTGTCATACCAACTTGTTTGGCATGGTAATGGATATGACAATGTTGATATGTTTGGTCTTGGCAAAAATAGATCTGCTGCTGTTCCTGCTGCAGAGCAAGTGGGGGACTTGCTACTACCAATACACACACAACGCTTCTGTGAGCAACTAAAACATGCTGCTGCTGTACAATAGTAATACCAGTAGTAGATCTATACAGGTGGAGCTGGGGAAGGTAGAGAGTTTATGAAAGCACACTGCAACCGCTACAGCAAATGCTGACCAAGTATTTCAAGGTTGAGCAGCGAGCTCATTGGCTACTGATATAGCAGGAACCAAACAGCTATGCCCTATAGAGAATGATGTGATTGCAAGCAGATTGAGTTACGGAACTATCAGCTTTCGCCATCTAGAGTTTCATGACAGAACTTTGTATATCATCACTTCAAGTGCATTTCAATTCATATATGAACAAAATTGGTGACATTTATCCATTTCAATTTTTTTCATCCATTCCGGCTGATTTCTCACATGAATGTACTCATATTACATGCCACACTTTAGCACCCCAATGAAAAAAAAAAACTAACATAAATTATCATTCAAACCTAAGGTGATTACATGCTTTCTTTTCTGCTTTTTCCCCCCAGGCAGATAGGCTACATCTTGAGATCACAAGCTGCTTGATCCGTTGGCTCCAAGGGGAGAATGACTGTGAAAACCAAACCATTGTGCAAAACTCCCCTCACTCTCCATTTATGAGAGAGGATTGGTGGGACAGCACTCTTTCCTAAAAGCTCTGTAAAAAGCCAAGGTGACCGCTGGGTCACAAGTGAGAAATGGGAAAATGGCTGTGGGGTGTGCGTCCAGTAGCAGATAACATGAGAAAGCACTATCTCCTCTCAGCACATTTTTTTTGCGAAGAAGAAAATCCAATGCATTCGAAACCAAAACTGTATCTTCCTCTCTGTCTCTCTTTCTCTCTGAAATGATGGACAGTTCATTGTTTATTTATTACAATAGATACTGTGCATCAAAAAAAAAAAAAAAAAAAGCTCTAAAGGGGCTCAACAATGCTGTTTCCTGTTTGGCATGATTCATTTGCAAAAAGGAAGGTCCCTCTTGAAAGTTTTAATTTACACGCTTAAAAAAAAGTCAAAAGCAAATATGTGCCATGTGTAAGCAGCCAACATTCTCATGACATTTATAGATGTAACATCACCAGAGTAAAAAATACGACCATTAACCTGGAAAATGTGTAACCATTAAATGGAACTGTAACATGAATATTGTACAGTTAATATACAGTTAATGTAAAATAAACTCTGACACTGTCAGGAAATAGCACAGACACAGAAACGAAAGGAACAGGAGTACTGTTACAATGGTAAGTTTACAACAGGATAAACAGAGCGGGGTTACTATATAAATAAATATGTGAACAAGAAAAATGTTGATTTCATTTATGGATCAATGGCTGCAGTACCTGTACAGTATGTGAAAAAAATCTTCCAGTAAAAAAATAGTCCAATACAACGTACAAAACAATCAGCCTGGCAATATGGCAATATTACAGTAATATTAATACTGATGTTCTCTGAGGGGATTTCAATATAATCAATGACTGAGATGTAGTTTTTGGCATATGTATGCTACCAGAAATACAAAAGTGCTTTCAGTTTGATTCAACGGTGAGTATTTGGAAATATCAGACTGCTGGGTCAATCAGAATCGCAATAGTTTTATGAATAATCGAACTGCGAGTGACTGTAAACATAAATCAATAAAGGGCACAAAATCACATTCTGCTGCTGTGTGAACGCTCATTAGTTCAACTAAAGAGCTGTTTTTACATAACTACCATTATGTGTTATGTTGCTTGCAGGTAAAATCTAAGATGGCTGAAGTTATTAGCATAAAGTGACTTATTAAATTGAAATTAGCATAAATCTGGACACAAATGAATAAAGTTCTTATTAGCTCAGGAAGCTTTTTCAGCTGCTGAACTAAATGAACTGGTAAGAAAAACATCTTCACATCACAGTGGGAATTCATTTAGTATTAGTTCTCCACATACTTGAATTATGACCTAGCTTTATGCAACATAATTATTCATACTAATCCATTACTTTTCATTATTTATATAACATTTTTCTCAATAACTTATTTAAAAGAACTACATTGAAGGTTTTGATTTAATTTGATTTTAATTGTGTTAGTGATGGAAATATAAGTAAATTAGAAATGATACAGAATGACTTTTTGGGGGGGGGGGGGGGGGGGGGGGGGGGGTCAGCTGCTGTAGAAATATAAATTTGATCTCCTTCAGCTTAGGGAGATGTTTACATGGAGTCAAATAAGGCTCTAAGCCATTTGTACCGCAATCAGTCCTTAATTAACAAGCACAGCTCTGTTCACTGACATTTATGCTTGTAGCTGTGCGGAATAACTTTCTGACCTCCACACAATAGTTCAGCCATTTACAGTTAAATTCCCCAATCACACTTTTAAAATAAACAGTCACATCACGACCTTACACAAAAAGTCACGGTTATTAGGGAAGACCGTCATTAATCGCTAGTCTGGTCTTAAGACAACTTTTCGACTGCAGCATAAATGGTCCAAAACAATGCGGCAGCTGATTTTTTACTTATTTCTGCAGGGGAAGGCTAAAATAAATGTAACAAAACTCCAGGATAGCTTGTGCATTTCCAGGGAACAAATCTAACCAGAAAGGTAAGTAAAACACAATTTTAACCTTACAACTTATATTTTGGAAGCGTTGCCTTCAAATTTGCCCATAATGATTGAAAACAATCAATCAATGTTTGATATGCATATATTGCGGAGAGGTTGAAATGGATGTATTGTCAACGACACTATGGTGGAATTGTAACATTGCAAGTTTCTTGAAAAAAAAGAGAGAAAAGAATAAAGAATAAACCTGAATAAAATAAACCTTTTCAGAATAAACCTGCTACTGCCTCCTCTTTTGGCTTGCAGTCTCTCTGTCGGCTTTGAAGTTTCCCAGCAAGCCTGAGGTAAAATAAAACGGCAAACTTTTTGTCTTACTTAACAAAGGTAAACTTTCAGCAGAGTTTCAAACCAGAGGAAGAGCTCACACTTGGCATCTTTCTGATGTTTAGCACACGCAGCACATGTTCCCCGGTTGCTCTAAGAATCAATTTGGTGCATAGTCTTACAGCCTTTCAGAACTGCTCTTCCTTATGGTGGAATAGAAGAACAATGGCCTGTTCTATTGTGAGCACAACCGAATATTGAATCAGATAGCTGTAAAAGCAAAGGTTCTTTCATTATTGATGATAACAGAAAGGAATTGGAAGGTGGAGATAACCGCTTAGAACATTCTCATGCACACAACATTCACTCTTTTCTTTATGATTCTTCCTCTCTAGCTCTCATTTCATTGTTCTTTTATATTGTACATGTTCATATCCTTCAAGTTGCCATTTTCTTGACTCTTGTAGCATTTTATTTTTTTAGTTTACCTTCAATGTTAGTCAAGTTTTCTTAGAAAGTGTCGTTTTATGCGACCAATTTTAACCATGATTATTAGAATTGAGCAGGATATTTTATAAATTTTCTATTATATATAATGGTAACACTTTAGAATAAGGACCCATTATTAAATGCATTAAATAACATTTGTTACAGTATTTTTTTTAAACATTACTTAAAAATACAACAGCTCATTGTTAATTTTTTTAAAAACATTTATTTTGAGGAAAAAAACTGTGATCAAAATTAGAGAACAGTAACCATTGTAGCACGAAAAAAGATTACAAGTAAAAATTTTAAGGGTTACAGCCGCTGGGACGTATTTTGAGCAGGGGGGGGGGGGGGGGGGGGGGGGGGGGGTCATGTGACTAGAGTGTTGTGCGTTGACTAAAACGCTTAACTTAAAGAACTCTTAACTATAGTAATAAATAAATAAAATTGTGACTTAGGCTTCTTGCTTTCATGTTTCAAACTTAGACGTATTAATAACATGAATTTAATTTCTTTTTTTGTTAAGACATTTTGTATTTATTTATTTTTGACCACACCCCTTTATTTATTTTTTGCCTCAGCACCCCTACTTCCTGCAGTACTGGTCACAGCGGTCAAAAATTTGCAGGGAGAGGCTTTGCTTTGACTGACTTCAGCACATCTGTGGCCAAAGGACATCACTGGTTCCCTTTTGAGGGAACTCCACGCTGTGTCTAATGACGCTATGGGGACGCGTCCCACGGAACTCTGTGTCTGAGGCACGTGTGAAACTAAGCCATTGCCCAATGCAGTGCGATGACGTCACAAGGTGCGCCCAAGTGTATTAAGGGGGCGCCTGCAAACACGTCATTAGCTTCTTTTTCTTCAGGAAGCTGCTTGCCGTGTGAGAAAAAGAAAAAAAAAAACAGCATGTTAAACGGAGATATAACAAAAATTGGGAAAAGAAAAAGAATATAATTGCGAGTAAAGGGCAATTCAAACAGTGTGTTCCAACATGCCTGCGTTTTATTAAGCCTGGCGACGAACACAAGCTTTGTGTGATTTGCTTAGGAGCGGAGCACCCACGTTCAACCCTCGAGGGAGTTTGCCGTGTTTCAAAAATGCTCCACACAGCAAAGCCCTGCGTATAATGAGCTTTTGGAAGCTCACCACGAGATCGCGGGTGGCCGTTTGGATGAGCGATACCTATGAGCTCATAAGTGTCCAGATCCAGTCAGCCTTCCTTTTCTCTCGGATATGCACACTAAGGTGGCAGGCTCTTGGAGACACCTATATTCTGCTTGGGTGACGAATACAGCCTCGATTTATTCAAAGGTAGAGGGGAATGGGAACATGCCTTGGATTGAAGGCATCTCAGCGACCTATCTCTCCTCAGGGACATCCTCATCATTAAAGGCTGCCGTTATTCCATTGAAGCAGAGCTGCGTATGGCCACAGATCTAGCCCTCCGGGCCATCAAGCAGGCAGCCTGCTCAATTTGTCGTCTAAGAGTGTGACAAGACCATCCTCAATGCCCCTGTCTTGCCCTGTGGACTTTTTGGCATTCGCAGAAAAAAAAGCCCAAAAGAGCTGAGGTTGGTTGCTAACTGGACAGTATTAGGCGCCCCTCCACTGGTGGCGGCGAATGTAACACCGGGTACTGCGGGACGTGTCCCCATAGCTTTATTCAACGCAGCGTGGAGTTCCCTCGGAAGGGAACCGGGGTTACGTAATCTAGATGATTCTCACATTTCTCTGTTGTCATCTTGGTCCACTCTCCTTCCAGTCTCCTTCCATAATGGTGACTTAATGTTTTATTATGTGACTTTTAGTTAGGCCCTTGGCTCTCGATTTTGGTTGAATTAATTATCTTTCAGCAATTGTTGAAAAAAGTGCATGCTAACACTATTGATTACAATATATGTAATGGAATTCATGCTGGTTTATGCTCTATTCGGGGTATCCGAAAGTGTTCTCCAATTTTAATAGTTCTTTTTCAAATGTCTCACAATTTTTTAAGATATTGTATGAAATATGCTTAAAGAGTTTTGAAATGTTGGAAGGTTGTTCTCTAATTGATTGATGAAAAAAGAAATAACCCATGAACGCATGCTGTTATAGGTCTTAACTCTTCATAAGAGCAAGGAAATATTCTTTTTCAAGGTAAGTCTCCTTTAAATATCCCAGAATAACAACCTGCACTGGCTCTGTCTTGAGGCAAAGCCCACCATATTTCAGGATGGAAGTTAAGGAGGCCCAGACTTCAGGGAGCAGAAGCAGAGCTCCTGTATTACACATTCTGCTTGTACCCTCACAGCAGCCCAGATCCACCTTTGGCTAATTTCCCACAATTTCCAAGCTTCCTGAAAATGAATATGCATTACAGTTGCAGTGAATCCATTTGCACGGCAGAATAATAATGAAGAAAAAGTGCTCTCAAAAATGCAATTAATCTTATGTAAAACGCCTGCTCAATGCCTCTAATTAGATGCCATTTTAATAACTGCGTATGTTGTACAAGAAAGACAGTTTAGCAAAGGTGGTAAACACCATTGTTCATTTGTTTGATGACATAAAAGCAAAAGTAAATAGAACGTTGTTTACTGGAATATAAACCAATCACTTATTTATCTGAAATAAACCCTCTAGAAAAGTACTGCACATGCTGAAATCCACACAAAATGAGACAAATTGCTAGCAACAACACTTGATTAACACTATCAAACAGATGAGATATGCATTCAGAAAAAAAATCCAAATGTAAATAAAGATATAAATGCATTTCAAACGAGAAAATAAATTCACATGTTTGGCATTCAGGCTATACAGCAAGATGAACATGGATTTATGGGAGTACTTTTATGGGAAACGCTTTTGGCAAAAGATTACACTGAGCCTGCAGAATAAACCAAACACATCACCAATAGAAACACCAGTCCATGTTCTAAGCATGGTGTCATCATGTTTGTGTTATCCAATTGTAGGTGAAAACAGGGTCCTCCCACGACCGGCTCTGGGCTGATAACATCTTCCAACGTTATTATACTATTACAGGTCACAGACTGGGTCGACAACTAAGGATTTCAGAAAAGGTTACTGATTCTTCAGGCTATGATGTGTAATGTTCTGTGCTACAGAAAATGCTTGATGTACTGATAGTGCTTTTCTGGTAGACTGTCAGTCAACATGTCATCTCAAAGGGTACTGTAGGTAGTAGAATGTAAAGGAATATTACAGATTCAGTACAAGTTAAGCCCAATTGACAGCATTGGTGGCATAATGTTGATTACAGATAACTTAGGCGAGCCGAAAAAACACCACAGACACCGTACAATCAACATGGGAAAATCTCACAGTAAAACAAGCAGCTGTGTAAAATATGACACACCGGAGTTTTGCCAGATGAAAGTTTATCTATGTATCATCTTTATTACTCTTTTAATTCCTTTTATAACTGTATATATGTATCATCTTTATTACTCTTTTGATTCCTTTTATAACTGTATCATCTTTAGATCTCTTTTAGTTCCTTTCATAAGTTTTAATTTTCCTTACTTTTTATTATTTTAATTCATTTCCGTGTAAAGCACTTTAAATTACCATAGTGTATGAAATGTGCTATATAAATAAACGTGCCCTGCAGCAACAATCATTTTCAACCTTTTCTTAAAAAAGAAGCAACAATATGTTACAGTAAGGCACTTATTGTGGAAAAACAGTATGAGGGTTAACATATTTTAAGTGCAAAAACTGTCATTTAAACAGCTTTACTGCTGAAAGTTTTTTTTTTTTTTTTTTGGTAATCAACAGTACATCACAAATACTGTCACACTGACAACATGTGAACCTGAATATCTCTATGTATATTTCTTTGCCATATTTACCTTCTCTGATGGTGTGGTTCCCTAGAATGGACAAAACTTGAAATGCCATTTTTAAGTATGCAGGCTGTAAAGTCTGCATCTAAACCGCCATGGATTATGTTTTTTTTCAACCTTTAATAATTTGTATAAAGATAATTTATTATACTGTTGTTTTAGAAGTATATAAATATATAAAGTTGATAATTACATTTTTACTGAGGCAATTTATTAAGAGTGACATGCTGAATGGCTACAATTATTAGACAGTTAAAATATATGGTCAGTTATCTGGAGCGTGTAAAACAAATTGCGATTGCAGACGAAAACAAATCTGCCTGTTGTGTAGTGGAGTGCCAGTTTCCAGCGTTCAGCACGTTTATTTATTTATGGGCTTCAAGAAAGAAGGTCTTGGCTTGGCACAGGCTGGACACTGGGCCACTGCGGTTATCCTCAACGCTCTATCACTGGGCGAGGAGGAGAGAGGTAGGCCAGCACATTAATGATGCATGGGGACCAGTACGTTCAGTTTAAAGTTCTCCATGCTCTGTGCAGGCCCACTGAAATATGCATGAGCTACACCACATGTGCAGGCTGCAGCACGTCAAGTTACTTTCCACCTTGGCGGAGGGTATAGCGGCTCACGGCACGCTTGCAGCAAAGCAACCGCAGGCTCTTCTGAAAAAGGATGCTTGAGTCGTAAGTTGTCCATTATAATAGACCGGTTTCTGCATGTATGTGTTCATCGTGTAGTGTTCTTGAGTGTTTTATAGCTTGTTTTTGTCATAAAGTAGATTTATAAGGTAAGAAACAATACTTTTCATAGTAAAATGCACCCTGTTGAGATAACATATGTTCTGTCCATATAGATGCTTTGTGAGGATTTTGCTACTTTAATAAAAGTGGCAGAATTTGTCAACATATCATTAAAACAAAAAGTTTGCTTTATTTCTAAGAGATTTAAGGGGGGGGACAATGATTTTCAAAGTAGCTTGTTATGCTGGCTTGTTAGTTATAATGAGTTGTTTGTTCATGGACTGGCCTCTAGACAAAGTTGTTTGGTCTGCTGGAGTTCCTTGAAAGTCAACATGAAACCCAAATCGACCCCGTTTACTTACTTTCTTTTTGCATTGCCTTATTTTGAACAATTCATTGCTGCACGGTTTTCCAAATAAGTTTAATAAGTGAAATAAGTTAAATAAATCTTCCCTTTAAACTACTACATGTACGTTATCACTGACAAGTTGTGCGGGGTATTAGATAATGTAGTAACACTATTTCGATGGTCCCCTTAAGACATTAGGTTGACTATAAGTAACATTGCACCTACATGTCAACTTACTCTCATTAGAGTATTAGTAGAGTATTAGTAGCTATGTTGTCTGCTTTATTTCTACTAAGACTTTATTGTGATGATCCCCTTTAGACATTCTACTGACTATAAGTAACTTTGCAAGTACATGCCAACTTGTTCTACTAAACCTAACCCTCCCACTAATATTCCAATATTAAGAGTTAGTTGACATGTAGGTACAATATTACTTATACTAAATAGAAAAAAGGGACCTTCAAATTTAAGTGTAACTGATAATGTTAACCAACAGTCAAACAGCTATGCTTTATCACACTATCACAAATCTGACTCCATTCTGGTATAAAATACCTTTTTATCCAATCAATTGCAGATGGATAAAATTCATACTTTTTTCACATTGAATTCCTAGCTTCACTTTGAACACTCCATATTACAGAAGTAGAATGGGTTGTAAAACGGGCTTCATGTTGACGTTTAAGTATCTACAAAACAACTACAGTAACAACTACAAAATCAAAATGAGGAGGTGCAGAGACCACATTAACACATCTAAGGCTAAAAATACTAAATCTAACTTCTAAAAAATTACTGTCAAGTGTTAACTAACTGCAGTCAGCTGTAGCCTTACCTATGAATGAAATTCCAAGTATTGTGCTGTGTTGCTATTTCTAACGCACAGGTCTAACAGCGATCTCCAACATGTCAGGATCCGTTATCACTTCGTGGCGCGCAATGCCAACGAGCTCTCCGTGCAGCAGGGCGAGGTGCTGGAGGTACGGATGACCCTCTGTGAGGAGGTGGAGGAGGATGGGGAACAGGGCAGAATAGGTCTGAGGTACAGCGTGTGGGAGGATAGAAGGAGAGAAAACACGACTACAGCTCATGCCGAGCTCAACGTCTAGAAGATTCTGTAGGCCGATGTTTGAACATAAATGATAAAAAAACAAAAAAAACATCAAAAGTTTCTGGGAAACCCGAGGAAAAATGGATTGAACATGACATACCTATAACATATAGGGCCCTATTTTAACGATCTAAGCGCATGGTCTAAAGCGCACGGCGCAAGTGCACTTAGGGTGTGTCCGAATCCACTTTTGCTAGTTTAATGACGGGAAAAATGGTCGGCGCGCCAGGCACATCGGTTGTCCCTATTCTCTTAAAAAGTAATGGGTGTGTTTTGGGCGTAAAATCAGAGTGCAATTTCCTATTCCCTTTAAAAGCCAGTTGCGCTCGCACCATGGCGGATTTGCTATTTACATGGCGGAAAGACTGAACGCGTCTCCAGAGCGCAAACAGATCTACCTGTGCGCGAGGTTAAAGCACGCAAGCAGACCATCTATGGGACAAGCAGGATTCCACCATAACTTTATGTACAAAATATTCACATTTTACATTGTAATCCTTTTATTTTTAATATTTGACACGTTTGTGTGCTGCTGCGTGTCCCTTTGTGTGTAATAAGTAGAGTGTACGCACGTTTTGCACCCGCCTATAGGCACACATTACTAACGCGCTCTTTAAATAACAAAATAAAAATACTTTGCCATTGACTTAAGACCAGGTTTCAGTTGGTCAATGGTGCAGTCAATTTCAGTTGCCTCAAAATAGCAACACGCCAACAATGCGCCTGAACACACCTTGTTTTCAGACCAGCATGAGGTGTAAATTCCAGGTTCAGAAAGTAAAAGTCCTCCTCAGTATTTTGTTCCAATCACCTGGATTTGCTAATTAGCACAGTTTTTCAGCCAGGAGATATATCATTAATTAGTGAAATCAGCTGGCTGAGTTTATAATGGAATAAACATATGGCAGGACTTTTAATTTCTGACCCCTGGAATTTACACCTCTGCCAGCATGCCCATAGGCGCACAAATGAGCGCAAATGCATTTGCTATTTAAACAACATGGTGCAGGATGTGAAAATGATAACTGCGTCAGGCTGAAACTAGCAAAAAACAATTGCGCCGTGCTTGGGGTTGCATTGCGCCAGGTGTATGATAGGGCCCGAAGACACATGAATCTAGTTTTGCCTACTTTATAATGCATAAAATGAGACCTTATGCAACTGCACATTATAGGAACACAAGTAAACCCTTGCAAATGCACAATACCCACAACAATCCCGCATGTAGGAAGGCGTCCTTTCAACCTGTCACTTTCAGATGTCTGCAGTTTCCCTCAGAACCGCATCCAACCCTGAGGAACTCTATTTACATGAGAACTACTGAAGTGATCAAGAAGGATTATCCCCGATTGGCTAATCCATCTGGAAACACGGATAATCGTGTTTCTAGACATGCCCGGCCTGAGCCTGGTATCACTGAGATTTAATTCTAGGATCCCAATGGAGGATGCATCACTGGGACAGAGTATGACACAACCTTTTAGCCAAAATTAGACAACATGTTGAATGAACGAGGAACAGTCTCAAAAATAGATTTGTCACAGAAAAAATATTGATCCATGTACAGTCATGCAATTACTAATACTAGACTCTCATGTTCTTCTAGACCTTAGAAAACAATAAACAGTGGTGGCTGCTGAGGAACCGCAGCGGTCAGTCAGGTTATGTGCCGTGCAATGTACTAGAAGAGGTCAAACCAGGAGAGCCACAGTACAACCGTGCTGCTCTCTTCAACAGCCAGGTTAGCTTGCAGTCTAAGCTACTTCACTGTCAAAATGTTCACCCAGCATTCTGGTTTATAATTTGAATTCTACAAGGCACATTTCATGAATATGTCACACTTTAGTGTCTTTTAACTTTTTGTTTAAGCATTAGAGGCCCAAATGCCATTTTTTTGTAGTGAAAACGGTAACGCTTTACAATAAGGTATCGTTTGTTAACATTAGATAATACATTAGCTAACATGAACTATCAGTGAGCAATATGCGTTTTGCAAAAAAAAAATTATTTAATGTTAGTTAATAAAAACACTTTTGTTCATTGTTTGTTCATGTTAGTTCATGGTGCAATAACTAATGTTAAACAGATATTTTGATTTTAAAAATGTATTATTAAATGCTTACATTAACGCCTCAGTTACGACTGTAACCTCGGTTACCTGAAGAGGGAACGAGACACTGCGTCGATTGACGCTAAGGAAACGCTTCGCGCGATGACGTATTTAAGCACATGTAAAATCAGTTCAATGGTGTGACGGAACATTAGTGGCGGGTGACGTCATGAACCAGGAAACTATAAAGCCTGAGGCCTGCAGCTCATACCAGGGTGCCGACATGGGATCTGGCCATTGTCCTTCAAGGCCTTTCCCTGGCTCCCTTCGAGCCGCTGGAGGATTAAGTTAGCCACCGGCTAAGTTCCTGACCCTAAAAGCTTTGTTCCTCCTCGCTATCACGTAAGCATCGCCGCGTAACCCTGATCATGCGAAAGGGGTTGCCCCTCTGGGAAAACCCTTTGGTCCTGAGCCACCACTGGCAGGGGTCTCATGTACACCAGTCCAAAAGGTATCACGTTGGACGCTGCAGCCATCAGACTCAACAGCTTCTGAGACTGTTTGACAGTGAGTGACTGGCCTAGCTTTATTCTTTTCACAGCTGAAAGGATAGACTATGCGTGCCGGTGACAGGCGTGCCTGCATCAACATTGAGTCCCACACCACGCCTAGAAAAGTGGTCCTCTGTAGTGGAAAAAGCCTTTTTGGCGTTTAGCCGTAACTCCAACTCTTTTATGTGGGCGAGAACGACATCTCGATGCCGAACCGTCAACGGATGCGACTAAGCCAGAATCAACCAATCGTCGCAGAGGTGCCAGAGCATCCATATGGAAGGATGGATATATGGAAGTACGCATCCTTGAGATCTATTGTGACAAACCAGTCCTCGGATCTGATCTGTGGCACGATTTGTCTCATTGTTAACATTTTGAACTTTAGTTGCATGACAGACTCGTTTAGCACTCGGAGATCCAAAATGGGACGCAACCCCCCATTCTTCTTTGGAACTATGAAATACCGGCAGTAGAACCCGGTTTCCCTGTTGGAGGGAGGTACATATACTATGGCCCCTTTTTCCAACAGGGTTTCCACTTGTTCCATTACCAGAACCTGCTCGGGGCCCACCTCGGTGGATAGGACCCCCATAAACCTGGGCGGGCGAGACCAGAACTATATTTGATACCCTTTTTCTATGGTCTGCAGGACCCAATGAGAAACATTTGGCAGTAGCTTCCATGCTGCTAAAAATTCTACTAGTGGTACCAGCCTCTCGAGACTGGCTTCTGGTTTTTGTTGTGCAATCAGCCCGACACCCTGTAACGTCGAACCAGCAGGGAACGACCGCAATGACTGCTCTGGAGCCCTCCTCGGAGGGGGCGTGCATCCCAAGGCCACTACGTTTCCAGGTGGTCCTTGAGATATGTGCTCACCGGAGACCGCTGCGCCATGAAGCAAGCGGTGGCAGGGTTGGCAGAACGGTCCCCTGAGGGCACCGAAGGGAGATGGGCACCGTATAATGAGGTGTTGACCGCTCCGCTTCGGGGGGAACTGCCCTCATTGGCCTGAGCCCTCCGACATCATGACCTCTTCCCCGCAGCCTTCTTAGAGATAATGACGGTCCACAGATCCGTCTTACCCTTCGAGGACTGCGGGTGAAAGCGCCCTCCCTGTCCCCAGACTTTCTGTGGGGGAGCACGGGAGGCAACAGTCTGCTTCTGGGTGGCATGGTATGAAGAGCTGACTTTTGAAGTTTGGGGCTTCTCCCGGAGTCCAGCAACCCCGGAGACATGAGAGCGTCGGGGGAGGAGCTTCTGGAAAGCAGCCGCCTGCTTGGCTGCCTCCTGGAACCTCTCGACGACTGAATTTACAGCGTCAACGAAGAGGCCAGACGGTGACAGGGGCGCATCCATAAGAAATTTCTTGTCCTTTTCTTTTATATTACTCAGATTGAGCCAAAGCAGCCTCTCAGTGGCCACCAGGGCTGCCATAGAGTGGCTGATGGATTTAGCCGTCTCCTTGGTGGCCCTGAGAGATAAATCTGTGGTCCGAGATAAATATGAGGGCCAATTCCCCCGCCCTCATCCATGTCTCCTAAAAATTCAGCTTGGTAGGCATGCAGCAGCGACATTGTGTGAAGGCATGCTGCAGCCTGACCAGCGGCTGAATAAGCTTTATCCACTAGCGATGATGTGGTTCTGACTGGTGTAGAGTCTCTCTGGTCGATTTGGGGAATATGTATTCAATAATTAATAATTATTCATAAGGGTTTGAACCAGATAAACTTTACATTATTAAATCTCCCAAAAAGGGACAATATGTTCCCTGCATCTGTATTCATTTATGTACCTAGACAATTAACCACAAAGGATTATAATTAATTGCTTATGTAGCCTATATTTTACAGACAGGTTAAAATTAGCTCAATTGTATATCAATACTTAACTAAAATGGATTATAATTAAATATTAATATATCAATTATGTCTATCATAGATCGATTGTCAGGATAATCTTTAAGGGGATTAATTTATGATCGAATCATCTGCTTGTCCAGCAAACCTGATCATTCGATCTCTATCAAACCACAAAATTATCCTACTTTATAGACTTCTAAGAGAAGCTATTCCTCTGGCCACAAGGATTAACTTTCCTGTTCTATAACAATACCTTTTTAAGTATCAATAAATTTGTAAAGCACGTAGTTTTGGATCGTATATTAAAGGGACTTGTATATGAGCAAGAGACAGTCAATCAAATGAATATAATGTATTTTAATAAATTGAAACTACGTTACAGTTACTAACGTTACAAGGAATAAAATGTATTTACAGAAAATAACACAACGACAATGAAAGAGAGAAAAATAAAGAGAGAGAGAGAGAATGAGAGAGAGAGAGAATCTGGAAGGATCAGTGGCAAATTACAGACCTTAAAACCTTTGAGAGACAACACAGAAATACACAATCTTAATGCTCTGAAAGCTCGATAACGAATATACTTGCATATATGGTTCTCTTATGTTGCTGAACACGGCTGCGTGGGTGAGCGGCCTCGTGTCGTGTGTGTTCCGTCGGAGCGTCACGTGGTCTTCGGATGGTCCGGAGCGCGCACTTTCAAAGAAGGTTTAAAGGTCTTTGACGTAAATTACCAAAGAACAATTCTGGCTAAGTTCATTTACTCGTCTGGGGAAATGAACAAAGTAGAAAGGTAAAACAAAACTTAAACAAAGAAAAGATCCCCGGAGAGGAGATCACGAAGAAGAGGAGTTACATGATGAAGCCACCCGAAGAAAGAAGGAAGAGAGAGATTGCAAACACGAGATCCTTACTTTTAAAAGTAAAGAGTTCACGCTTCCTTTTCCTTTGGGAGGAACCAACCAATGAGACTCCTCAGTTTTTGGAGCAAGTCAATTTTCTTTGTCTTGTCAAGGCTCGTTCATTTACATGTTTTATGACAAGGGTGGTCAGAGTCATGACGCGCATCATTTCTACTCTCAAGAATGGAAAGAATGGAAAGTATAGTGAAATAATATAGGGTATAGGGTAATGTATCATAACCTAAGATGCATTTTTGACTGGAGGAGGCCGCGAGGATTCCAATGATACCAAGCGAGGCGTGCAAACAAGAAAGGAAATCAAGGTTACATTCATATGCATGAATATAGGCATTCAGAGTTTGTCAAACACATCTAGAGAAGTCCTGATTATACTAAAATGACATTAAAACACATGGGTATGCAGGAATATATCGTATTCTTTTCAGAATTAGTCAAGTTACCGATTTCAATGAAGAAATGTCTGTTTATGTGTGTGCGTGTGTGTGCGCGTCGTGGACGGAGCTTTCTTTCGGCTGCCTGGCATTCCTTTCTCTGCAGAAAGGGGATGTTTGGTAGATAAGATCTTTTTGAGGTTCGGCGAGTTCTAGTTTATTGGTGTTTGGGTAAACACTCTCATGCCGTAAAGGTGTCAATGGCAATTTTGACGCAGACTCGGTGGTGCCAGGCCTGAGTTACGGATAGGAGTCAAAGGGGTTAAAAGCATTTTCACATGTTGAACTGCATGAGTCACGCTGACATGGTCCAGATACCCTACACTGGCTTAGTGGGTAATGCCGGGGCTTTTAGGGAAGATGCCGCTTCGGGGGAGAGATAGCTCGCAAGCGTCTCTTCCACTTTTGGCATCTCCCCATAAATGTCAAGTCAAGTCAAGTCACCTTTATTTATATAGCGCCTTTTACGAAACAGATTGTATCAAAGCAGCTTCACAGTGATAACATGAATATAATACAACAAAGTTTGTTTCTAAAAGAAAATTGCGTCAACATCCACCTTAAGTAAGGCAGATCAATAAGATTGGGGCATCTGAAGTCTTCGTGAGAGGCTGGATACAAACCGGAGCTGACGAACGCCATTTTCCTCGGGACTCGCGTCCCGAGATAACAGTAGAAGAGCAAAAAGGGAAAATAAATAGCATAGCTGCTGTTTATAATGATTTCCATAACACGAGCGTAGATGATAAAAACAAGAAGACAGTGACTCTTGCGTCCCAGAGTCACCCTTCCGTCCCCCACTCAACTCAGCCCAGCTTACTGACCTCTACATCCCTCCTGCTGCTGAGATCTAACCACAATCTCACAATCTCTCCGCAGCCCAACCATACGCGCCAACCCGTTTGAATAAGGCTGTCGAGCCCCACTGGTGCGTTAATATGCAGTTTCAGTGGCAAACGGTTCCGTATGGCATACCACCTACCGCAAAACACAATATCTGCCCAACCACCCGTCATTCACGCAATATACACAGGAACAAAATGACTGTAAATACTATACAACCTATACAAATAACCTACCGACTCTTCAAGTTTTATAATATTAAATGCATTGGATCTGATTCAGCAGTGGTATAAAAGGTAGACATTATGTGAATGCTTGGCTAAAGAGATGCGTCTTTAATCTAGTTTTAAACTGGGACAGCGAGTCAGAGCCTCGAACAATATCAGGAAGGCTATTCCAGAGTTTTGGAGCTAAATGTGAGAACGCCCTCCCTCCTTTAGTGGACTTAGATATCCTAGGAATGACCAGAAGCCTCGAATTTAGTGATCTGAAAGAACGCAATGGATTGTAGGGCGATAGAAGGTCCATTAAATACACAGGAGCTAGACCATTTAGGGCTTTATAGGTCAGTAGTAGTACTTTGTAATTGATACGGAACTTGATAGGTAACCAGTGGAGAGATGATAAAATTGGTGTTATATGATCATATTTTCTTGACCTAGTAAGAACTCTAGCAGCTGCATTTTGCACTAACTGTAGCTTGTTTATTGAGGATGCAGGACAACCGGCTAATAAAGCACTACAATAATCTAGTCTCGAGGTCATGAATGCATGAACAAACTTTTCTGCATCAGAGACAGATAGCACGTTACGTAGCTTTGCAATGTTTCTAAGGTGGAAAAAGGCTGTTCTTGTAACATATGAAATATCCTTGCGGCACTCAATAGTCTACTGACGTTATCTTTGATTTTTTCCCATTTAAACAGACAAAATGGTAACGGTCCGATAAGTACGATCTAAACCAGCTTGATGCTTGTCCCTGAACACCAGTGTAGTTTTGTAGTCGATCCAAGAGTATTTTATGATCGATAGTGTCGAACGCAGCACTAAGATCGAGTAGAACTAATATTGAGATACAGCCAGGGGCGTCGATTTCGGTGGGGACGGTGGGGACGCGTACCCACCAGATTTCGTGATGAGTCATTTTGTACCCACCACTTTTTTTTGGCATGATGCTGGATGCTGGTTTTATTCTCGCTGACTATCGCGCTTCTTTATTTAACCCTTGGCTTTCACACAAGTTTAAAATATTCTGGCTGACCACCCAGTGTGAATATTTCTAGGCGACCGTTATTTAAAAATGTTGCACTCTGGTTTCCATGGTGACGTGTCATCGCTTGTCACGTGAGACACCGCAGCCACAACAGCACTGAATAATGAATGATCTGCTTTTGTCATTTTCCCTTTTTATTCAAAATATTCACAAATTTGTTTGCTATAGCATGACATATCTGATATTCCGATTGTCAAATATATGCAAGTGGATGTGTTTTGTTGTTTAAACTCCTTTATTTTTTAAATGAGCTGACACTGACAGCTTAGCATGGACAGTGAACGAGCGGGAACTACATAGTCTGCTGGGATGAGCCGAGGCAGAGAATTTCCGGCCAAGGTTCCGCATTTTAAGGGGGCTCCCGAGGGCTGATCATTCAAACAATCAGGAATGTTAATATAAAGACGCAGCAAATATCTCTGCATCCCAGACCCCCCTCTCTCGCTACGCGATCGCTGGCTAACGTCATGCTTTTACCGTCTCGCCTTTTTCAAACTGGAGCAGCGCTTACTCGCAGGTATGTAGACAAATTACAATGCATGATTTGATTTGTTAAACGTGAAAAGGACTTATCCGTCTAAACGCTCGCTCTCTAACGTAAACCTAGATATATATGTTCACTGTTGTTAGGCGCATATCCAAGTGTTTGTGCGGAGTGTGGACATGGAGGCGCCGACGCGATTACTTGCATTTTCCTATAAACAGTGGAAAGTTAAAACAATGTTTATTACTTAAGTTTTGCTGGTATTGTGGCTATAGTCTTGTGCATTTGTACACAACGGATCAGCTGTTTTAACTCTTCTCTTGCAATACATCATGTTAGCCTTGCCTTAGCCACCAACTTACTCAGCTAACTTAGTTACGGTTTGCGTTCGTACAGCAAGCATTGGTGGAGTCGGAGATGATCGTGGAGTAGTCAGTATCTTGTTTAATTATTGCTTGAATCTATTGCTGAATTCTGGAATAGTTGTGATGAGGATGATGATGGAGGCGGGGTGCTTTCAAGTTTTGGTCAAAATGGTGATACGATTGGATGGATGCAGTGTCAGATCATGGTGTGATCATCGTTCATCTGTGCGACACATATTTTTGCTTTTTCAATCTTGGCAAAATTGTAGTGCAGAACGCAGAAGTTGTGTTGTCGATTGGCGATTTTTTTTGGACAGTTTTCAGTTGTTATGAGGAGCAATATGAGAGAGAAATTTGGTAATCATTGTTTACATTAAACCACGTCATGTCATATTGTCAATGTTACTTATCTTATGAAGCAGAATAGTGGGTCATAGGCTACTCGTATGTCTAATGCTTTTTAAAAACCTAAGGCTTTCAAGTTCAACATAAAACGAGTCAGACATCATCACATGTTTGTATACATTTTTATTTATTTACATTAAGCGACAGTAACGTTACATCGTCTTTCAAAACATGATCTGCGCGAAAGAGAGAGAAAAAAATAATGTCATTCATTGTACCCAGCACTTTTGAAAATGCACTTCCGAATACGTCTCTGTCCCCAGCACATTTCAAACCAAACTGACGCCCATGGATACAGCCTTGGTCAGAAGCTAAAAGTAAATCATTTGTCATTTTAACTAGCGCAGTTTCTGTGCTATGATGCGGTCTGAATCCTGACTAAAATTTTTCATATATCTAATTTTCTTGCAAGAAAGGGCACAATTGAGCGGACACAATTTTTTCTAGTATTTTAGACATAAATGGAAGATTTGAAATGGGTCTGTAATTTGCAAAGTTATTTGGATCTAATTGCGGTTTCTTAATGAGAGGTTGTATTACTGCCAGCTTGAATATTCTTGGAACATGACCTAAAAATAAAGAAGAGTTAATAATATTAAGAAGAGGCTCTTCCACTACAGGTAACACTTCTTTCAGAAGTTTAGTGGGTATTGGATCTAATAAACATGTTGTCGGTTTAGATTCAATGATAAGTTTATTTAGCTCTTCCTGTCCTATAGTTGTAAAGCGGTGTAGTTGTTCCAGAGGGGCCATAGTTGAGGCTGAATCACAAGACACCATCGAGGATTGTACATTTACAATTGTGTTTCGGATGCTTTCTATTTTCTCATTGAAGTAGTTCATAAAATCATTACTACTATACTGTAACGGAATATTTTGCTCTGGTGATGTCTGTTTATTTGTTAGTCTAGCCACAGTGTTAAATAAAAACCTTGGATTATTTTGGTGATTTTCTATTAGTTTGCGGAGATGCTCAGCCCTGGCTGTTGTTAGAGCCTTTTTATATTGTGACATAATGTCTTTCCACGCGATTCTAAAGACCTCTAAATTAGTTTGTTTCCATTTACGCTCTAGGTTACGAGTTTCTCACTTGATAACATGCGTAGCACTGTTGTACCATGGTGCTTTAGTTTTCTCTCTAACCTTTTTTGATCTAATTGGTGCAACAATATCTAATGTACTAGAGAAAATGGTGCTCAAACTGCTAGTCATTTCCTCTAGTTCATCTGTTTGTTTGGGTTCACTGAGCAGCTGAGATAGATCAGGTAAGCTATTTGAGAATCTATCTATAGTGGTTGGAACGATTGTTCTGCCTGGTCGATAACGTGGCGCAACATGACACAATTCAGCAGTACGTATTATGCAAGTTACCATGTAATCATCAGTGAGATCGTCACTTTGCGGTATAATATCTATATCAGTTGGATTGGTTCCATACATAATTAAATCTAGTGTATGATTTAGACGATGAGTGGGACCACTGACGTTTTGCTTGACCCCAAAGGAGTTTAATAAATCTGTAAACGCAGTCCCTAACGCATCATTTGTGTTATCTACGTGTATGTTAAAATCTCCAACAATTATTGCTTTATCAGTATTGACCAATAGATCTGAGAGAAAGTCTGCAAACTCTTTTAGGAATTCAGCATATGGCCCTGGAGGTCTATATACAGTAGCCAAGGCTTGAGATAATAGGGATTTCTTTCTTACATCTTAGAGAGTAACATTTAGCACAAGTACTTCAAACGAATTAAACCTGTGACCTGTTTTCTGAGTAACATTAAGAATATCTCTATAGATTGTTGCAACACCGCCGCCACGACCGATCAGACGGGGCTCATGCTTATAACAGTATCCTGGTGGACTAGACTCATTTAGACCGAAATACTCATTTGGTTTAAGCCAGGTTTCAGTAAGGCAAAGTACATCGAAGCTATTATCTGTGACCATTTCATTTACAATAATCGCCTTAGGTGGGAGCGATCTAATGTTTAGAAATTGTTTTTGTTCACTGATATTTACATTTTCTGGTTTAATTACAATAAGATTTTTCCTAGATCATACACTAGATTTATTGTTTGGCCTCACTAAACGAGGAATAGACACAGTTTCTATATAATGTTCTACACTACTTATATCAATTAAGTTGGGACAGCAAAGACTGTGATTTGGACTTTGATTTTCTAGTCAGTTGGTGTGTAACGTCTTGGAGATGTTGTCCGACAGAACAGCCGCTCCGATTCTGCTGGGGTGCAGGCCATCAGAACGGTAGAGCCTAGGTCGCTCCCAGAACAGATTCCAATTTACAAAGAGCAGTTTCTGTTCATTACACAATGACATTACCATTCATTTAGTGCAAATAATCTACTGAACCTTTCCTGTCCTTGTCGGTACGTGGGAAGCGGTCCAGACACGATGATCGTTGCCTCAGGTGCTGTGCTGCGTACCGTCTCGATCAGGCTCCTGTAGTCCTTTTTCATTACCTCCGTCTGCCGCAGCCTGATGTCGTGCTCTTTATAGTTAGATATAGAGGAATAATTGGATGTTTGTGCACTATACACTCTATATGAAGCCGGTTTCTCGCACCATCTTGACACCTTGGTGTGGAGATCTGTTAAAAACGGTAGGCCCCGGCGTTGAGGTTGTGACCGTGATGGTAGGAAGTGTTCGTCCAGTTTACTTTTGAAACGAATGTTTATCTGCTGGCAATACTCAGTCTTTCAACCGCTCTTGTCACAACCTCAACCAGCTCTTCAAATACATGAGACTGAGGTGGCAAATCCTCAGAATCTCTTGCATCGACACTGACAACTTCCAGTTCCTCAGAACTAGATAGTTGCAGTGTCTGTGCCTTAATCGGGGCGGAAGAAACTGCAGCGCGTGCTTCCAAACCCTGAGAGAAGGCACTGGATCTACCAGGTGAAGGCAGAGATAAGGTTTTGCCCGTCTCTAACCCCGCCGATAGATGCATTTGCGAACCCCATGTCTGTGATCGCCGCTGTGCCCCGGCAGCAGTGGGACCAGAGCCATGGGGAACTCGAGCCTGAGCGTCCTCGCTAAAGAGCGGCAGGCGGTATCGGAGTGTCCGCATTGGAAGCACATCACAGTGCTCACAACCAGCACCCTCGAGTGCTGACTGTGCATGCTCCTCACCCAAACAAGCTACACAAAGAATGTGTGTCCCCACCCGTTAAAAAACGCAGGCAGGGGAGCACACACATCCTGAACTGCTGCTTGCTCGTCATGACTATCTCAGATATAAAGACAAAACAACACCAAATATGACAAGGACAGCTTCACAATGAGCGCTACTGAAGACCCAGAAGCTAGCGTGGCTCTGTTTTGGGCAGACTTTATAGTTTCCTGGTTTCATGATGTCACCCGCCTCTGACGTTCCGTCACACCATTGGACTGATTTTACATGTGCTTCAAATGTCATCACGCGAAGCGTTCCCTTAGCGTCAATCGACGCAGCGCGAGTTCCCTTGAAAGGGAACATTAAGATAATTTAATGGTGTAAAGGTATTGTTCATGTTAACTAAGTAGTTAACTAACGCTAACAAAAGAAACTGTATTGTAAAGTGTTAATGTGAAAACTATTAGATAAGTTAGACGAACTGTCAGGTGAATTTGGCTTGTCCTGGTTTTTTATATTTATATTTTATATTATATTTCATACCATTTTTATTTAATAAATGTATTTAATTTTTATGTTTACGTTGACAATATTACATTGAAGATTTAAACTGTATAAGTCATAAAATGTGTTAACAGGGTTGAAAAAATTGCACACATAGAAAATAAATAGAAATTGGCTAATATAATATATTAGACCATTTCCTGAAGGTTAAGCACTTCCTTTTACCGATCAATTGTGGAAAATCTGAAAAATACTTTGCTGTACATTATACGTGGAAAGTGGACACATTCTCCTACTTTACATGCCAGGGATTGACTCTTTCTTTTTCTGCCCCTCTGTTTCCCCCATCTCTACAGGCTGTGAATCCTTACAAAGGTACCTCTGCTGGCCCTGTAAATCACACAGAGGTTTTGGAGATGAATAAATCCTCCCGGGATAAAGATAGTACGTACCTCTTATCTGCTTGCTGTATTCGCTGTGAGATGGAGAGTGGGCAGAGTCTGCCAAAAAAAAAAAAAAAAATGCAGAGAAGTGGGAAATGAATTTGGTGTGAGAGTGCTCTTATGTACATAGATTGCAGGTTCCCACCAGAGCTCATTGCTCCTGTCTAGGGCAATCTTATTCACAGTGTCTCTGTCCCAGTGCTTGTTTCTCTATCTCTCGCTTCTTCTGCCTATCTTTCCAGACCGCAACCAACAGAAGGAGGTAAATGATGAACTGCTGAAGAGGATAACTGACAACAAGGCCCAGCCACCAGCTCGAAACTTTCGGGTGGAGCGCTCAAGTTCATCTGTGCCCATCACGTATGAATCCCAGCCCTTTGAGGTCAATGCTTGGCTCAACGCAAAGGGATTCTCCAGACCGTGAGTGACACGTGAGCTGCGACATGTGACACTTCAGATGATTTAATGGTTTTGTAACCTAGTGGTTAAACATATGGGCTGTTAACTGAGGTTGCAAGTTCAAACCCCGTAAGTGATGAACCATGTAACCTTAACCTTAAGGTACTTACCCTCAGGATGCTCCAAGGGGACTGTGATAAAGATATACTGTAAATACACATAATAATATGTAAACAAATATTATTAAATATTATACAAATCAAATCTTATTGAGAATGTTATGGGGGGGGGGGGGGGGGGGGGGTCATACTAAAATCTGGCAAGCATCTATTTTAAATAAAAATATACTTCTACCACGGCTTTAACGTAAACTATGACTGGCAAATAGTTATTTTGAATAAAGTGCTGTCTTTAATGAGTCTAATTTACATAAAAAAGAAGGCGGGTTTGTGCTGATAAGAAACAGTGACTTAATTTCAATATTCAAGCCACTATTTCAGCTCATTTAGTGCCTGGAAACTGTAACAAATAGGTTGTGCAACTGTTTAGTAATTTGCCCAAGTATAATTTCATAGTATATGTAGCAATTTATCTCAAAAGATCAAATAAAATTAGATTCCTCGTGATGTGACTCCTTTAAAAAACATGATGAATTTGATGTAATATTCTCTCCACATTCCAGGGTGGTGGAATGTCTGGGTATTCTGAACGGGGCTCAACTATTTTCTCTCAGCAAGGATGAGCTGAAAGCCGTGTGCGGGGACGAGGGTTCCCGTGTCTTCAGTCAGCTCAGTGTGCAGAAAGCTCAATTAGAGGTCTGTCACAGAGCAATATCACTTACGTTAATCTGAATTTGTGAAGATTAAACGTTCAAATGCAGTGCAAAATGGAGCTTGAAAGTCTTTCTTTCTCTCAGAGGGGTCGTGGGGATACAGAGCTACAGGAGATCATGAGGCGACGACAACAGGAGGTGGAAGGCTCAACCTGGGACTGATTACAGTCAATCAAGCCGTCACTCATGGCCTTATTTCATCACATTTTCTTCAGTACTCTTGTTCACCCTACAATCAACAGCCACCCAAAGGGATTCAGAACAGATGGACTAAACAACTCCAATCATTACTGAAGCCCAGTCCTGCCCATTTCCTTTATGACCTGCACAATGTAGTGCTTAACATACTAGTGCTTAAACTGATGAACATGAATGCATTGAGAATGAAGTCTTTAACCTCCATTTATAAGGATGAAAATGATTTTGATAGCAGGCCTTGACTTATGATTGGTGCTGTTAAAGAGATAGTTCACCCAAGAAAAAAGAAAATGTTGACATTATTTTATTTCAAAACCTATTGGCAGTTATTTTTTATGTGGAACCTTCACAGATTTTTTTCATGAAATGCAAACAAGAGGTCAAATCTGTCTAGTTTAAGTCATTATTCATTGCTCTCCTCTCTTGCTTTTAAATTAACTTTGACACTTTTCAATGCATCTCATCAAATGTGATTGCTTCTGAGGGTGAGTAATGATTTATTTATAATAATTTTTGGATAAACTATTTATTTAATCTAACATTTTAAACAAGTCCCATCTGTTTCTGCATAAATAATACATGGTGAATTAAAAATAAAATGACATAAATAATGCAGTGAAGGATTGTAATCTAGTATCTCCTACTGTATTCAGCTAAATGACTACTTGAATTGTCATTTTAAACAATGTGTTATTTATTTTTTCAAATCATTAGTACACTCATGCTTCACACTTCATTAACGCAAATAAGATCATGTTTATTCATGTTTACGATTAGAGACTATCATACTTCATAATAAGACACATAAGAGCTCATAGATGTATTGTGAAACATTCCTTGTACACTATCTGTACCTTTGAATTATGAGTCTGAATATATCTTTTGTCATTAAACAACAACAATTAAACAATAAACAAACTATGCAAGCCCATGGGTAAATCAGTATGTGTGAAAGCTATGGGGTCTGTTAGTACTACTGTAATTGATTTAAATCATATTTACATATATTTTGTACTGCATGTGCATTGATTTCATAAGTGCCAGGCGTCATTGTACTATCGCTTTTCACAGAGCAATTTCCTGGTGCTCTTCTTACCCAGTGTTGTCTATAAAGCCCCCTTTCAGCCCTGTGAAAACCATAAGGCTAAATCTCTAACCGCCTCACTGACTGACAGCTTTGCTACTTGCCCTCACAGGGGGCACATAACAGTGGCTTTCAGTTTGTCTTGTTGCTTTATTTCTGGAATAGATTGTGAACGCATCAGCGAATATTGTGCTGTGTTCAGGATGAGTGAGAATGACCTCCATCTCTCCCTTTGTATGCACTGTCAAAACGCCTCCCAGTCTTAAGAGAGGGTGGATGTGGCTGCGTATTGTCACTATGATTCATGGCATGAATCAATGCCTAATGATGGGATTTACAGAGAGGAACATCAAAGAAAAGATACTAGAGATTTGCAGTGCAGTGGAACCATTGTTATTCACGTTGAGGGAATCTACCATTTTTGAGAGAATTTATATCTTCTATATATTAGGGATTGTGGTCATGTATTCTTTTAAGTAATATCCAAGTATGATATCAGACTGAGGAGATATGAAAAATAAAACCGTCTCAAATACGTTACAAAGAAAATTACATGCAAAAAAAAAAAAAAGAAAAAAAAAAGTAGTATTTCACACCGAAACTTCAGTATTCGGTTAAAAAGGAATGAACCCCAGTTAGGCCACAACATTCACAAAGCAGCACAATACAGTTGTCAGTCCTGTATTTGAGTCCTTAAAGGGTTAGTTCAGGGGTAGGCAAGTTCGGTCCTAGAGAACCGCTGTCCTGCAGAATTTAGTTTCAACCCTAATCAAAAACACACCTAAACAAGCTGAACAGTCTTCAGGATTAGGGCTATAGGCAGGAGAGGTTTTTTTCAGTGTTGGAGCCAAACTCTGCAGGACAGCGGCTCTCTAGGACCGAACTTGGGTTAGTTAGTAGTAAACACAGGGCAGCGCTTCCGGGTTCTACATCAGAATGCCGGCTCATTATTGGACGATGCCGTTCAAACGTGAGCACCACGACGCATACATGTGCTGCTGACCCTGGAGCGAGCCAATAATGAGCCGGCTAGGGATGGACGATACCACACTTTTAGGATTCGATACGATACCGATACTTTTTCTTGCATTTTCATCGATATCAATACCGATACCGTTCGTTTCATATTGACAATTTTTGTCATTAAAAATATTATTACATTTAAGACAAATCACAAGACAAATACAGACCATTTAAACTAAATTTATTATGGTCAATACATAATAAAATAAAATTTTAAATAACATAAATATGAATGAAATAAGCTAAAATTAAATATGAATAATACACATTTCCACTTTTCTTATTTCTCAACAAATAAAGAAAAAAGACCAATCTTGGTAGAAAAAGCTAAAATGAAAAAAAAAAACCGAAAAAAAAAAACCCTAATACATCAACACCACGCTTCGTTTTTTGTCTGCCATAATATTATGCTCTTGTAACTCTTCTTTCCCTCCGACTCCGACTCCCGCTTTCGTACTGGACTGTGTGTGTGTGTGTGTAATCGTCGGCTGTGTCGCTCATTCGCTCGTCTCCTGTCACGTGACATGGGCCAGCTCAATACGCCGCCAGGTACAGCCAGGGGTGTCGCGGCACATAGTAATTTAAGGAAGTAATAAAACAGCTGAAAGTGATACATACATCCCCAATTATCTATATTTCTTTAGTTTATATCGATATTTTTTTAAGGAAATCAATGCCAAATGAGTAGAGTGAGCACATCGATCTATCGATACCACACGATCGATCCGCCCATCCCTAGAGCCTGCGTTCTGGCGTAGAACCTGGAAGCGCTGCACTCTGTTTACAATGTGAACAGCGTAGGAGACTGACAATGAAGAGAAAAAATTGTTGAATAAAGTCGTTATTTTTGTTTTGTATTTTGCGCACAAAAAGTATTCTCGTCGCTTCATAACATTAAGGTTGAACCAGTCTAGTCACATGGACGATGTATTTACTACCTTTCCGTGCCTTGAAAGTGGTAATGGTGTGGAGGTCAGACAGCTCTCGGATTTCATCAAAAATATCTTAATGTGTGTTCCGAAGATGAACGCAGGTCTTACAGGTTTTGAATGACATGAGGGTAATTAATTAATGACAGAAATTACATTTTTGGGTGAACTAAACCTTTAATACAGTTATGTTCACACACAGTATGGTTATTTACAGGATATTTACAGGAGTGACAACCGCTTTCTATAACCGACCTGTAAATGTTCAGAACTCACAACCGAATTCTCGGAAAACCTGCACTGTGTGAACGGAACCGCAGTCGACAACTAGTTGTCTGTCATGTCAGACAGTGTGAGAGAGCCGCTATGCTAATGGATTTGTGTGTGGTTTTGCTTCCAGTAACTCACAGTGACAGAGATATGATCTGAAGGTTCTAGATCCAGTTACTGTTTTCCACCGAGTGGCTCCCGTCAGTTTTACGTTTTATGCGTGACCAAAGACTGGCGCGACTCTAACGCCGTGTCATGACCGAGATGCTAGACAGGACGTGAGACACGAATGCAGCGGTTAACCCTCTGGGGTCTAAGGTGTTTTTGGGGTCCTTGAGATGTTTTGACATGCCCTGACATTTGTGCTTTTTTCAGTTGCTTATAAACATATTAATGGCACAGGTGTAATTACACTCTATTTAGCACAAACAGGGCTACCTTAATATGTGAGCAACATATATGTACATATTTGTATTTTTGAGAGAATATTGTTTATGCATGGTTATTGAAAAAACTAAAAATTAAAGTTTCTGAAATAAGGCCAAAAAACACATATTGATTATTTCTTTACAAGACTTTTGAAAATTGTATCACATAGCCTAGAATATTTGCTGCAAAACTATGTGAGAATCCTCCTGACTACTCATTCAGATAAGACAATAAAGTATTTTTACATTTTTAATGACGTGTTTTGTGTCAGAAAGCTTTATGCGAGGAGCCGTGATCTCTCATTAATACGTATGCATTTCACACCTGAGAAAGACAAAGACCCTCCCATAATGGCCCTATTAGGTGCTATCAGGCCATATCATTATGAGGAGCCTTGCACAAAGATTGAGGAGATTTAAAAAAGAATGGCTTTTAGATTGTTTGGATTTATTTACAACACAACATAATCCAAAGATACACAACAGAGGACAAAAAAGCACATTAGTAAACACACTGATCTAAAGACATAGGCTTGAACAGTCACACAACTTTGTGCCATTGAAACATAGTACATACCTGTCATTTCCAAGGTGTTTGATTTTTCATTTGACCATGTTCATATATATATACACACACACACAGTGCTTAGAATAAGTGAACACACCCATGCTAAAGTTGACTACCCTTCACAATATAGACATGGTTTTATTTCAGTTAGCCTAACTGAACATTTATACATAAATAATATATTGTATTTAGACCATATCACATATTTTACCGGAGGCTGAAATATATTTCACTAAATCATTATTTAACCTAAGCAGTTATTCGCAAACAAAATAAATTACGCATAAGGCAGTATTTTAGCATGATAATCAGTGTCATAAACTAATCTCAAAACTGAGTAAAATATGTGTAGTAGGCTAATATCACATTTAAAAAGTTTACACGAGCATATAGGCCTACGTATAGGGATATTGTGACTGTGAGGTAATCTTTCCTATGTCAAAAGCTAGCCAAAACTAGGCAAAATATAGTCTGAAAATTCATTTGAGCTCTATAATCAGAAAAGGAATTATATAACACTAACCAACTTACTCCGATCTTGTATCCTCGGCGGGGTCAATTTGTTCTTCAAAATGCAGCCGTTGGTCGTCCGAGTTTCAAATTCCTCTGAGGAAAAAGTGAATCCTTCCTCGCTGCCCAGAATCATCTGAAGGAGTAGCGTGCCATTCTCAAAACGCGATGAACTATCGGTGAATCTGATGAAGAAACGTGTTTTTATGCCATTGATCGCTGCTGGGCGTGTGCGATGCATAACATTAGATCGCCTATTTACCATGTGAAAAGCTCTGGGGGTGTGGCGGCCTCGGCTCATTAAAGATAACGAAGGGAGAACGAAAAAACTGTACCTCTCCTTGGTTTCAAACGGATTACATAAACTGGAAATATATTTAAAAAAAAATAAATTACTTCATTTAAAAGAAGAGAATTTCAGCTTCATAAAGAGAAATCTCTCGTATCTCTGTGACAAGTATTGACAGAGTTACAGTTCATTTTTCGGACGCGTTTCAGAATGGACGTCACTGACAGAGAGAGGGCAAAACGCGCATCATGTTTATTTTTCTTTATTTGACGAAAAGCACAACACTTTGTTTTTATTGTGAGTACACACAAAAAAATAGACACTTAACAGGATCTAATGATGTACAATACTTATACGATCAAAATCAACAGAGTAATTTGATTCTCTTTTGCACTGATAAGGAAAAAATCGAGCTCGTCGAGCCGGCGCGATAGCCGACCCCAGAGGGTTAAAGGCGTCCGGCTAGCACTTGTTACATTGAAGCTTCGGTCTTAAAAGATTAAAGGTGCAGTGTGTGATTTTTAGCGGCATCTAGCGGTTCGGTTGCGAGTTTGCACTAAGGGCTCAGCCCACTGCTCACCCCTCCCTTTCGAAGAAGCTACGGTGGCTAAAACGGGACAAACATATCGTCGTCTGAGACAGCAGAGAATAGTCAGAGTAAGCCAAGAGTGTGTAACATTGTCACTGTTTCTGTACCACAGTCCATTATAAACCACATCATGGATAACGTTTTCAAAGCCATAGTCAGGTGAGGATCAAGGGTCTATAATATAATAATAGTAATCAGCTGATTGTCTAAACCCATAATACAGCGAGGGAGAAGAACCACATTAAACTAGGCAACTATATATTTTTCTAACAGGGTAGCTGCTAGTAAAAGTTTAGCTGGCTAATATGAGCTGTTACTGTGGCTGAGCTGGTTAAAGCGTAAAGCCTTGTTTATACTCGACACGTCCGCATGAGCCCAAAGGTGCGCCGTGGCAAAAATGACATGATTATAACAGCGCGCGCGCCTCCGCATCCCCTAGACACCATTTACTACACACAATAGGCTTTTTTTCTCTGATTTTGAAAACTCTTCGCGATCGACTTAAAATGCTTCCAAGATCGACGGGTTGGTGATTCCTGTAACGTTACTGTTTTATGGTCAATGACAAGAGTACTAATCAGCTGTCTCGCGAACATAACCAGCACATGTATCCCCACATAGCAAAGCCATAACACAGCGAGGGAGAACTAAGTTACATGAAACAATACAACTACATATTTTACACCACTGACATGTCATGTCACAAACTCATGGTGTTTATGGCTAGCTTCTAGGTTTCTGCGGCTTCTCTTTCAAGGTAGTGACGAAACGCGCTCTGTAGCGCTGTTTGTGCGCGTTCGGCTACGGTAGAAACATGACGTCACAATATGTCGACCTTCATAGAAGGGGATTCCCGCGGTTATGGAGATATAAATGTCTCATTCTAAGGTAATAAAAACATTACGGTTTATTAAGTAAGTTCTTTATACACCACTGAAAACATAGTTATGGATGTCATTTTGCATTTCTGTTAATAGATACTCAACATTTGAATGAATAAAACGCAAAAAAAGAAGAAGCAAACACAGTCCAGATCTGTTAGTTTACAGCCAATTATAACTAACTAACTAACTAACTAACCAGTGGCGGAGCCAGAGGGGGGTCCGGGGTGGCACTGGACACCCCTGACATGCGATTGGCCACCCCGGGTGCCACCCCAAAATTTTATTTGATACTGGCAGTTGCTGATGCTGATTTTTTTTAAAAATTACGTTCGCCGGCAGCGCGGCGCGCGCAGTTTTCAAACGGACGAGCAGAGGACGAGAGATGGTTGCAAGATACCGAACTTCACCGAATAGGAAAACATCATATTTGAAGTAAGCTTTTAAGGTTTAGCATCAGGGTGGTTTGCTCCCAATAGCCTAAATTAGGCCTAATACACGCATATACAGTACCTTGCCGTGTGTAGTACGTTACACAAATGTTCTAGCTAATGTGAGGATAGGAGATCAAAACGCAGGCAAAGAAGAGCAGAAACAAGCGATATCATAATGCGATCACTATAGGACTATGAAGCTTTATGGGTGTAGGTTGTTGATGGACTCGATCTACTGTGTTTTGATCATCATTATGAATCTTATCTAGATGTAGTCTTTGATAAAAATGCGATTTTCTCAGCATTTTGCTCATGTTGCTTTTTATGAAACTTGCCAACATTCAAGTGTTGATTAAAAAAAAAAGACGCACGAAGCTAGAATAACATTATTTTTTTGTTTTTGTTTTAAAAGCACAGGGTTTGTTCTTTCTTTTGGTATGTTCAGATATTCATACAACAAAATATTCTAGGGTGCCATGAAATTGTGAAAATGACCAAAACCACATTTTTTTTAGAGAAAGAGTTAAATGTTGGTAATTGGATGATGATTAGAATATGAATATGATTGGAATCATATTTTAAATTTGTCATATTTTTGAACAGGGTCAATTAAACATGAAAAGAAAGGGAGAGATATCAGAGTTATTTTAAAAGAAGCACAAACATAGTCATTCATTTTATGAAAAAAAGGTTGAACAAATTGCAACAGAAGCAAACTCAACAAAATAATTTTGTATCCTCATTATGTCCTGAGTAAGGAAACAAAGTCCCTGAATCCCATTTGGGGAAAGTTTCTGTTTCTGGGGATTCACTTTTTATTTTACTTACCTTTTGTCTTCTGCATTCTCCTTACCCTTGTCTCCTGTTCTTCCCTTAGACTCGTCCCCCAGAAACAGTCGCACAGACCCAGCCCCAAACCTCATCTCTTAATAATTAAAAAAGGCTGGTTTCTAAAGTACTTCTTCCTGCCTCTATGTATTAATGCTCATGGGTAGCCTAAATGGGTTCTATTCAGACTTTAACATTAAGTATTTTACTGTTATGTGTCAACAAGATTCAACAAGAACAAGAATTTTCACCTGGCTAGACCCAATGTTTAGATCTGTTGTGGTATTTATGCAAATTAGCACATACGTAATTATATTATGAATGAATAGGCTATATTTGTTTTGTTTTTCCTAAACTTTCCCTAATGGGATTCTTTGGGACTTTTTTTTCCTTACTCAGGACATATTGAGAATACAAAATCAGATGAGTTTGCTTGTTGCAATTTGTTCAAGGTTGACCCCCATTTTGGCTTAAAATGACTGGACTAACAGGCACATCAGGTGCAAACAGACCCCCCAGCCCTTGCATCACCACTGGCTAATCAGGCCTCGTTTACACTGCAGGTCTTGATGCCCAATTCTGATTTGTTGCCTATATCCGATTTTTTTTTTACCGTCCGTTTACACGTTCTTTAAATTGTGACCCATATCCGAGTCATGTGTTTACACTTGACTGAAACATCGCGCATGTTTACAGGCGTCTTCTTGCTCAGATGGACGAACACGCAGCGAGATCTCAGGACTGGTGGGAACATACAACACGATCTCATAAAAGTGAGTAGTATAGCACAAATTTTATTTCTCATGCCATATACGTATACGCCAAAAATAGTTTTTGCTTGCATGTGATACGCACTGTAAACGAGCGTATTAAATGCCATAAAGTGCGTATCATGCACGCAAAAACTATTTTTGGCGTAAATGGCACGTGAAAAAAAAATTCGTGCAATAAACGCACTTTCATGAGATCGTAGAGGGCTTTAACGAGAAGCAGTGGGTCCGAAATTTTAGAATGAGCAAGCCAACCTTTGATATGTCGGGCCATCCGTCCATCCGCAGATGCGCGTCGGGGTTTCTCTCGTCATTAAACCGCGGAGACGCAGCCTAATGCCTCGGAAAATCCGATCTGCATGTTTACATGACAGTCGCATTGGCACATATCCGATTTACATCTGATTAATTTCCACATATGAACGAGGCCTGAAACCGATCTCGAAATATCCGAATGCATGCGTTTTTTCCCTGTTTACACTGTCATAGAACACATCCGATCTGTGTCGCATACGAGTAAAAAATCGGAATTGGGTCACATTTCACTGACAGTGTAAACGAGGCCAGAGTCAGTGTGGTCCGACTTCAGAACCAGCAACAGGTCAGAGCATCTACCAGACACAGGCAGTCAATCACATACCCAATTCAGGAATTTAAGTTGAGATGATTTTGCCAGATTAAAAGGATAGTTCACCCAAAAATGAACACAACATTTTTTTTTATAAATTAAATAATTAGAATTAGAATTATTATAAATTATTATAAAGAAAGAATTATGTTGTATTTAATCTTCCCAGGATACGATTTTATATTGATGGGCAATAAAATTGTTTAACTTTTTCAAGGACATGTCTGCTTGATGCCTGCTGTATCTAATAAAAGATAAAATAAAAAAATATTTTTTTTTTGTTGTAAATGTCAGTTTTTTTGTAAATAAATGCAGCAGTTCATAACAGACACATGCAGTATCTTATCTACTTGGTGCTTCAGCTTTGTTTTCTGCAAATATTTTGGATGTTCAAAATTCCTTCCACAAGCTTTTCCACTGTGTACCCCTGAAAGTAGCAGTGGCCACCCCCTGGCCACCCCATGTATAAAACTCTAGTTCCGCCACTGTAACTAACTAACTAATGTGAAAGAAATTGTCACAATTTGCAGGGTATTTCACCCTGGTGGAGAAAACTGCCATAACATGTGACAGATCTGACATTTGGGGGTATGTTGAGTGTGCAGGGGGAGAAGAGTTTTTTCTGGAGAGACAACTAAATTCACAATATCAGTCACACCCGCGCTGTCAGCGCTGTAGGAGACCGACTACTTCAAACTTCTCCTCATTTAATTTTCTGCACCACCCAGTGGGCAGTTACCTAAAATAGAAGACAATAACATGCATGGGGCCCGTTTGAGGTGGCAGTACAAGCGTGCCTGATGGAGTCTGATGCATGCAGAAAAAAGCCGTCTAATGCGTGTCCTGTTTTGCGGAGCATGCGGCTGCAAAATCAATAACTACTCGAACTGCATAAATAATGCATACTTATACAAACATCCTCTGGAATTTTATAGGTTGATATGGTGATGTAATTTAGCTGCAGCGCATCATCCACAACAAAATCTTAATATAACCTGAGATGTTATAAGCGATCTGCTACTTTAAGACGCCTGAAATGACACGAATGATTAGGCGAAAAGGGAACAACATGACAATGTGCATATAGCATCTCCCCATAAGCCCTTGCCAAGATTCCTAATTCCCAGTGTTTGTTCACAAGGATTAGTGGGTGCTCGGCGCTCTGTACCGACTCATCGAGTGCTCCCACTAATTCTTATCCAACCATGACAAAAGGCAGACAAATTTCTCGAATGACTCTACTGTTAGTCTTGCATGATTTAGATTCACTCAGCGCCGCCTGGTTACTCAAAGGTGAGGGGAACCACGTTATTAGCCAGTTATTCTGCAAATGACATTTTCCCCCGCCTTCGAGACATTTGAGATTTACACTCTAATTGCGACTAACTAGACAAGTGCCCTTTCTTTTGGCTTGACCTCACTGGCATTAATAGTTCAGATTAAATCAAATGTCATTCCACACGTAGGTAATTGAATTATATCTCTGTGTTCGCCCTGACATCTGCAGTGATTCATTTTCTTTTCCCCTTTTGTAAATCACCCTGGACTTCAATTTAGATTTGTGTCTCCCTGTTTTCGCTGAGCGGAGGGAAAGGGATCGATGTGGTCGCCCCCCTCAGCATCTGAGAGGGTCTTACCGCTCGCACGGCACGGTCGATTTACAGTGTGGAAAGCCGTTTCTTTTTTAATTCGTCGAGAAACAAACCATGAACGGTTACCGGGCGTGGAGTCCATGTCCGTGTGTAACACTGACAGTGAGGACTGAACAATATGTGAGCGGGTTGATGGCCATTTAGCTCAAGGCTAATGTATAAGGATAGCCATTTAATCCTTCAGAACAGAGACAGATCAAGTTAATGCACCCTGTCACATCCTCTTTGCCTCAAGACAACCCTGCTCAATGTAAAAAAGGCCCTCAGCAAACTCCATTCTGCTGGTTATATTATATCAACAGACTGGCGGCCCTCTATTGCTCAGTGGTCAGTTCATATGTGCTTCCAAACGGTTGCAATCTCATCTTTACTAAAATCACAGATGAAAATGTTTGATAACAAAGGTTATTTTTTGTTTGGTTGTGTTTTCGTCAACAACAAAAGCAACATGCAAAAAAAGCATTATGATAATGATAATTAAATTATTAAATTAATGCAGATAGAAATTAATATATATTCATATAGGATTTTTCAAAAATGTTACAAATTTTCCATCAGCGTGAAATGGGTATATATCCACATTTCATGCTGATGGAAAATGTAAAGCAATGAAAAAATTAACAATACATATATGAGCTTAAAGGGATAGTTTACCCAAAAATGTAAATTCTGTCATAATGTCTGTAACCAAAACAGTTGATGGGCTTCTTCCATAGTATTTTTTTCCCATACGTTGGAAGTCAATGGGGCCCATCAAATGCTTGGTTACCCATATTCTTCAAAACATCTTCTTTTGTTTTTCAGCAGAAAAAATAAATTCATACAGGTTTGGAACAACCTGATGGTGAGTAAATTATGACAGAATTCGATGCAATTATTGTATATTAAAAGTTACTGTGATGCAACAATGATGCTAACACAGAAAACAAGTAACATGTCAGCCTAAGACATGTAAAAAAATATTAACAGTCTTCAAAGTCTTCACTGTAAGTAGCCAATGCATTGGTACCGTCAGTTCAGTTCAGTAAAGTAACTTTCCACAACAAGAACAGTATTTACACTTTCTACTTTGTTCATGTTCATAAATCTTTTATGTTCTGAATTTCTCATTCAGATTCTTGTGTCCTTTCTAGAAGAAAAGCAATAACATGAAAAACAATGTCTGTGATAACAGCACTGGAATGTGTCACTGCCTCAAGTCCCTCAGATCCGTACAAAGGTTTGAGTAAAGTCTGCATTGAGTGGCTGTTGTAATTCTCAGAGAGACAGGCCTGCAATCTCCAGTTTCCCAGACACAAATCCTGCTTATCCGCTGAGGGGTGTCCTCCCCTCCAGTCCCTCTCTACCGTCCAATCCCACGAGTTTCACCAGCCAAGCGCAACCAACCAAGGGGAAAAAAAAAGCAGAGAATAATATCACACAGTTGCTAAAAGCGACCAATGAAAATACACGTTTGGGAAATAATCTTTGGATTTGACTCTTCTGTATGTTACTGTATGAAACAGATGATGATGCATGCATAACAGGCCCATCTAAGTGTCGACTTCCAGCTTGTTCCACGAGAGCTCCTTAAACAACCTTACATGAGCAGAATTTGTCATTTATGGTGTCAGCCGCAACCAGTTTCAGAATGCATAATGCAAACATGCCATTTCTTTGTTATAAAAGATCTGAATCCACATTGAAAAGACAGAGCTTGGTCTGCTTAAACTCCTTCCCCGTCCCAGAGGACCAACGGAAGGTGCCAGGAGATGAGAATCTGGATTTTGTTCATCACTTGCAGATGGTGGCCTATAATGAGTTTCTGGCCAAACAGGACATGGTAGATTTAAACAGCTCAGAAAAGCGTTCCCCAAGCAGGACAGCCTGCCAGATTGCAAAGATGTTGAGTGGGAGCTTTTAGCCATTGCATTTTGGCACACCAGGAATTTGCCACAAAATTTTGTCACAAAAACGTGATCTAATTGTGTAAATATCAGATATCACTGACAGCAACATCCATCTTATACAGTACTTGTGTTGTTATTTTTTGATAGTAGCTGATTTAATTTCCCCTCATGTTTTCATACAGCTTTCTCACACTGAATTTGCATTTGGCACTGTAAGTGGTATTACTGTATGTAAATGTAAGGGAATCATTTGACAGAACATGATCGTGATGACGCCCATTGTATGCTCGTTAATTTTAGTTGCTATAAGACAACCTACAACTGTATTGTTGTCTCTCTGAAATAATTCCATACTCGAATTCACATCAAATGCACATCACTCAACAACCTGACATTCACAGATTATTGATTCTGCACGTCTGCGCTGCATGAAGGACTACCGTCAAATTAACAAGATCTCAGAGCATACATCACACTCCAGTCCGTTTGAATTTATCGCACCTCACTAAATCCAAATCAGGTTTCTCAATTTGTTCTCAAGGACTGACGGATTATTAAAAATGAACTGGCATAAATTATAAAAATGGTTCATGGATTTTCATGGGATGGGTTTTGATGACAAATGTTCCAGCGTGTGATGATTATGACGAACTGGCAAAATATCATAATTCACACCACCTCCTCAAATCTCATCCCTAATGATAGAAGTGATGATATGTCATCTTAAACTACTGAGGTAGCTGACACACATGACAGCCATTGTTCATTAGGTCTGATAAAATGTCCCACAGTCAGGTAAAATTAAGCTCATTTCAAGGATAATACAGGTCCTTTACTGCCCCACCATAATTTTGCGCCATCTCGCTCAGAAATACAATACACAGGCATTGCGGCGAGAGTCTGTTCTCGCAAGTATTATTTTCATATGATTTCATGTTGATGTCAAAAGAAATATGAGGTTTATTAGTTTCCTGGTGCTTTGTGTGCTTCATTATTTCGCCGTGACAGTTTAGTCTGGAGGAGGGAGGGGGGTGTTTTTCATTAAACGCTTGTATCAGATGCTAATGGCAAACGTGGGGAGAGCAGGAAATTAAAACCTACATCAATACGTGAGAGGCCTTCCACAATAACACATTTTCAGCCAGACTTTCAATTCATTACATGCTACAGTGCAAAACATGTACGGCCGAATGTTTTTCTATTCCGTTTTTATCGATGAACGAGTGACAAAATCCACCTAGTGTTTTGCTGTGTGTCAGTGAGGATATTTCAGCAAGAAGACTGATGGTATTCGGTGGTAATGTAAACCTTTCGCAAACTATTCGCAATCACTTCCACGCATTCATCAACTCACCTCCGTCCTTTTTTTCCCTTTTTCATTACAGCTGATAGGAGAAAGAACACAAAACACATTTGGGCCCTCTGCGCTCCATAAAGAATATAATCAATTCTTTATTATTGCATTCGGGAGGCTTGAGGGCTGTCAAGCTGGGGAAAATGATATTGCTGGAGACTAAGAGAAGATAAATTCACGAGTGCAGCTTTTGCTAATGGCGAATGGGATCAGGCACTGTCCGGTTTGTCTGAGTCACGTTACTGATGATGAATGACAGGCCGACGACGATGACCCGCGGTGCGCCTCTGTTGACAACGTGACAAGATTCAACGGTAGCATGATAGCAAGAACAGATATCAAACCGTTTCCTCTGTCGAGATCCCTTGGGATCTCAGGAAACGCACATTAACCAGCCCTCCAGACAGGTGGTAAATCCTCTTGACGTGTTTATACTTATTTTATAGCCACAACAACCACATTAAAGGATGGCAGCTGGAGAGCCAGTATTTCAGCAAGTCTGCCTATATTTGTGTGATGACGGTCTCCATGGTGACCTGAGAGGCAGCATCTTTTAGAGGAAGTTGCCAGAGACAATGAAGCATCGCACATCAAAGGAAACTAGCATTTGCACATCATGTAGGAAATAATCAAGCAGTGTCTGGAGACATGTTCACACTGCTATCAATAATTCTTCGAACTCGGCTTTATAACAACTGACAGCTCCTCTGTTCTCCCACATGCTTTTCGGTAATTTCTCTTTTCTCATCTGCAAAAGTGAGCGATGGCTCAGCACAAAAGAATCAATACGGCAGAAAACAAGGAATTCTGACAATTTTATAGCTGCGCTAAGCTAATATAGGACTGGGAGTCGTTCCATTAAACTCAAATATGACTCCTCCAGGCCCAACTTCTGTCATCAAATGCTAGACATTAATTGGTTTATCAAAGGTTAATTGCTCAATAGATACTAGGCTGTTGGAGTTTAATTGTGCCATTAAATGCACTCGCTAGAGCCCCGGGTTCAGGTAATGGATTTTGTCATTTGAATGAAAATATTATTTGGTGGCAGCTGGACTGATAACAGTGTTGAGAATTGACAGGTCCATGCCCTCTCACAAAGTGTCTGTCACACAGGGACAACACACAGAAGCGCATGAGTACACATGCTCGCTGCAAACAGAGATGGTATTTAGCTATGCTTTGTAAATATAATAAATAATATAGACTCATTCTTCACTGTGGCAGAATTGTCTTCCTGTGCCGGATTTTATGAATGCATCTGCGTCTGCCATTGGGGTGTAACACATCAAAATAGGATGAGGAAATTGCATGAGCCACGGTTGGGCAAAATTCAGAATTGGACTGGCTCCCTTTCAGTTCATGAGTGTGAATTTGAATTTAAGGTGGCCATACTTGACAGCAAGTTGAATTGGAACATGAAGAGGAGTTTACTGAATTGCAATTCAAAGAAATTCAACATAAGGAATTTGGGGAAACAAAGTGTTTCTCCGCCCCGGTCCACAAAAGTTAACTTCGTCAACATTGAAATTGTGTCTTGACATAAATATTTAAAAAATGCGTTAAATGACTTTATTTGAATTTAAATTAATTTGAATTTTAACCTACATCCTTACATTTCAATCTGTTTTGCAATTCTGAATCCTATTTGCTCCCTCAGGTCAAAATCAGGAATTGAAAGAGAATTTTAAAGGCGTTCACAATTCAGTTCTGAATGGTGCACAATTCTGCCATGAAAAAATACTGACTGATGAAAAATGTCCAAAAAAAAAAAAAAAAAAAGATTATCTGAGCTTTATTATTCAGAAGTATTATCCTTTTTACTTTATAGAAAAATTCTGTGTCTTTTGCAACATTTAGTGCGTTTAGCCTTAAAATTTCCAAACCTATTTCAGTGGGCACATTGCTGGGAACTCAACCGAACCTGTGACTGGGCCGTTGCCACCACCATGCTTTACCCCATTGAGCAACAGTAACACAAATCTGCAAGAAGCATTGTTGTGCCAACAATATCTCTCTCATTTTTTTTTTAGCAGCATCTTCTTTACGATCACTGGGTCATCCTCAGCACAATTATTTCAAATAATTGACCTTGAATTGTTTCTTCCAAACAACCATTCTTCTCTTCCATGCTTAATTAATCAGGACATCCACAGTAATTAATCTCAAAGGGGAACGTCTCGGTTACGTATGGTAACCCTCGTTCCCTGAGTAGGGAACGGAGACGTCTCGTCGGAGGAGTTTCCAACGAATAGGGATCACGCTAGGGAGACCAATTGCCTTCGAGTGAATTAAAACGAGCCAATAAATATTGGCATGCGGGATTTGCATTCCGCGTCCCGCCTGTCAATGCGGGTATAAAGCGGAAGTGAGCGCACACACATTTGCTTTACGCTGAGGAGCCGGACGGTGTCCAGTCCTCCGCGAAGGTACAGCAAGCATGGCGACGGGACGAGACGTCTCCGTTCCCTACTCAGGGAACGAGGGTTACCATACGTAACCGAGACGTTCCCTTTCGTATGGGAACTCCTACGTCTCGTCGGAGGAGTTTCCAACGAATTGGGATCCCAAATAAAACGCCATGGTGCTGGCCCCTTCCAGCGCCCAGCTGAGCTCCCCGCCAAGCAGTTTCCCATCTTTAGGGCGGGGGCTAGCTAGGAAGAAATCACACTGCTGTTCCGCAAGACCCGTTCAGAGGATTTGGATAACACTGGGGAAACGTGCCCATGTGGGAACGTTGCGGAGCCCCCGGCCAGCCCGAAGGGAGGCACTGAATACACATATGAACTAGCCCGTAGGGTAGTAAAACATATGGGAGTCCTCGAGGTAGTCCCAGCCCGTAGGGTGGGGAGCATACTCAGCAAGGACGACAGAGTGAGTCTGTCGAGGGGAAGACACGGAGCTAGCCCGTAGGGTAGCAGGAACGTGGAAAATGACCACGAGGAAGTCATCGTGAAGGTCACCCAGTCTACTAGCAACTTCATAAGAGAGGTAATAGACCTAGCATCAGGCGGTCCGCCACGCCTGATGCCGAGGGGTGATGGAGGAGCTCAGAAGGTTAGCCGTTTGTTGGGGAACCAAGGAGCAAAAAGGCACATGGATCCAGCTCATAACGCGGAATGGCGCAGCAAGCCGACAGAACCTATTCCCTCGCACCACTGACCGTAGCGAGTAAACGGGAGGAAACCGGTTCAACATGTAAGCTATAAAACCTGGCAAACGTGTTAGGTGTCGCCCAGGCCGCAGCTCTGCAGATATCTGTCAGCGAGGCGCCTTGCGCCAACGCCCAGGAGGAAGCAACACTCCTAATGGAGTGAGCCGTCAACCTGGGAGGGCAAGGCATGTCCTGGGATTCATAAGCCCGGACGATAGCATCCACTAGCCAGTGGGCTAACCTCTGCTTGGAGACAGCCTTCCCCTTCTGCTGGCCTCCGTAACAGACGAAGAGCTGCTCTGAGGTCCTGAAGCTTTGCGTTCTGTCCACATAACAACGTAGAGTACGTATGGGACAGAGAAAAGCCAGGGCTGGGTCTGCCTCCTCCACGGGCAGCGCTTGCAGGTTCACTACCTGATCTGCAAATGGAGTGGTAGGAACCTTGGGCACATATCCGAACCGGGGTCTCAGAACCACGTGAGAAAGGCCTGGTCCGAACTCTAGGCACGATTCGTTGACCGAAAAAGCCTGCAGATCCCCGACCCTCTTGAAGGACGCTAGAGCCAATAGAACAGCAGTCTTTTCAGACAAAACTTTTAACTCTATGTCATTTAAGGGCTCAAATGGGGGCCTTTGAAGCGCTCTCAGCACGAGGGCTAAGTCCCAAGAGGGTACAGGGTGCAAATTACGAGGGGGATTTAACCTCCTAGCACCCTTAAGGAATCTGATGATCATGTCGTGCTTCCCTAACGACTTCCCGTCGATCACATCATGATGGGCAGCTATTGCGGCCACATGTAGGGGAGGGAGGAGGGAGACAGCCTTCGCTCCAACCCGTCTTGTAAAAGGAAAGCACGACACTGATCGGGCAAGTTCGGGGGTCTTCCCGGCGGGAAGAGCACCAAACGACGAACAGGTTCCACTTCAACGCATAGAGGCGCCTCGTAGAAGGGGCTCTAGCGGAAGCGATGGTATCTACCACGGCCTGTGGTAGGCCATCTAGAACCTCTGCGTCCCGTCCAGGGACCAGACATGAAGTCTCCACAGGTCTGGACGCGGGTGCCAAAGAGTGCCCCGTCTCTGAGAAAGCAGATCCTTCCTCAGAGGAATGGGCCAAGGAGGTGCTGTCGCAAGGAGCATGAGTTCCGGGAACCAGGTCCGGTTGGGCCAGTACGGCGCAACTAGCAAGACCTGCTCCTCGTCCTCCCTGACTTTGCACAGTGTCTGTGCGAGAAGGCTCACTGGGGGAAACGCATACTTGCGTGGGCCCCGGGGCCAGCTGTGTGCCAGCGCATCCGTGCCGAGGGACCCTGCGGTCAGGGAATAAAACAACTGGCAATGGGTTGTGTCCGGAGAGGCAAACAGATCTATCTGAGCGGCTCCGAAGATTCCCCATATCAGCTGAACCACCTGGGGATGGAGTCGCCATTCTCCCTCCTCGTCGGCTGCACGGTTGAGCACACCAGGGACGTGAATGGCCCGAAGCGACCTCAGATGCTTCTGACTCCATAGGAGGAGATGGCGGGCGAGTCGCGACATACGACGGGAGCGTAGACCCCCTTGATGGTTGATGTACGCCACGGTCGCAGTGCTGTCCGTACGGACCAGTACATGCCTGTGCAGAAGCAGCCCCTTGAGGCGGCACAAGGCTAAGCGTACTGCTTGCAACTCTAGGCAATTGATGTGCCAATGCAGCTGAGGCCCCGTCCACAGACCTGAAACTGCATGCCCGTTGTACGTGGCCCCCCCATCCGCTGGCAGAGGCATCCGTGAAAACCACAGCATGCCTGGACACCTGGACTAAGGGTACTCCGGCCCGTAGAAAGGCAGGGTCCGACCAAGGACTGAAGGTTTGGCGACAGTGCGGGGTAATGTTGACCCGGAACGTGCCGCTCTGCCACGCCCATCTCGGGACTCGATCGTGAAGCCAGCGCTGAAGCGGTCTCATATGCAACAGACCGAGCGGCGTAACTGCGGCTGCCATATGCCCCAGGAGCCTCTGAAATTGCTTCAGTGGGACCACTGACCTGCCTCGAAAAGACCTGAGGCAGTTGAGCACTGACTGGACGCGCTCCTCTGTGAGGCGCGCAGTCTGACTGACCGAGTCCAACTCCATACCGAGATAAGAGATCTTCTGCGTGGGGCAGAGTTTGCTCTTGTCCCGGTTGACCTGAAGTCCCAACCGGCTGAGGTGCCGGAGCACCAGGTCCCTGTGATCGCACAACAGATCTCGTGAGTGAGCTATTATCAGCCAGTCGTTGAGATAGTTGAGAATGCGAGCGCCATTTTCTCTCAAGGGAACAATGGCCGCCTCCACGACTTTCGTGAAGACGCGGGGCGACAGGGCCAAGCCGAAGGGTAGGACCTTGTACTGATATGCCTGACCATCGAACGCAAACCGAAGAAACGGCCTGTGTCGAGGCAGAATCGAGACATGAAAGTACGCGTCCTTCAGGTCGATCGCTGCAAACCAATCCTGGAGACGGATGCACTCGAAGATGCGTTTCTGCGTAAGCATCTTGAATGGGAGCTTGTGAAGGGCCCGATTCAAAACACGCAGATCCAGGATTGGTCGTAACCCACCGCTTTTCTTGGGTACAATGAAGTAAGGGCTGTAGAACCCAGACCTCATCTCGGCTGGAGGGACCGGCTCGATCGCGTCCTTCGCCAGCAGGGCAACGATCTCTTTCCTCAGGACAGGGGCGTCGCCACTCCGCATTTGGGTGAAGAGGACACCCCTGTACCTGGGAGGCCGGCGGGCAAACTGAATTGCATAGCCAAACCGAATGGTGCGAATGAGCCACCTGGACGGTCTCGGAAGCGCTAGCCAGGCTTCTAGAGACTGAACCAAAGAGCCCACTCGGACCACCGGCGTACCCGCGGGGGGGGGGGGGCAGCGAGGTGGAAGGCAGGGACCCGCCCTCGGAGGCATTGCTGCGGCCGAAGGTGGGGTCCGTGTGTGTGGTGCAACACTTACCTGCCCCCACGGGGGGGCAAACAGCAGGGAAGGCCCATCTTTCTCTGGGGCGTTCGACTGCTGAGTGTCCCGTGGCGAAGGTCGGAGGGGAAATGAGGAGCGAGGATGAGGGGCATCGAGTCCTGGCTTCCACGCCTCCTTGGCCAACGACAGACGAGAGTGATGAGGCCGGGGCGGCATCACTGGCATCTGAGCGCTGGAGCGAAGGGAATGCGAGTGGCGAGGCAACGTGGCGGCGCACACAGACATTCTCGCCTTCTTCGACGGAGGAGACTGAGAGTGACGAGGCAATTGAGCGTCGTTCTTGACTGCCAGTCTCAACCGTGGGTGACCCAGAGGAAATGGAAACTGCTCTTTTATTGAGAATTTGGGTACCGCTGACCGCAGGGTCAGCGGCGGAACAGAAACAAAAGGAAACAAAAGATTCTCCACCCGGCCCTCCTCTCCCGAGGAGCAGCAACCACGTCCTCTGGGTGGCCCGTCTCAGGGTCGCTTACCTCTCCTCTTGCCGGGGGGTTTAGACGAGGCCTGAGCAGGCTGCGCATCTCTCCTACGGCCGGCATCCTGTCGTTTAGCGGGCTGCTGCTTGGCCTGGGCAGGGGCGGAGGCGGCGGCAGGAGGGCGCCCTCGGCGACGAGCAGCTGGAGGCGCGACCGTCGGAGGCGGGGCAGCCCTAGCCCGCTTCCGAGGCATGATGTGTTTGATCACCTCCGACTGCTTCTGGGCGGAGGAGAACTGTTGGGCGATGTTCTCCACCACATCGCCGAAGAGGCCACCCTGGGATATGGGGGAAGCAAGGAACTTATTTTTGTCCGAGTCCTTCATATCCGACAGGGTGAGCCATAGATGTCGTTCCTGGACCACAAGAGTGGACATCGCTCGACCCAGGGAACGCGCGGTGACTTTCGTCGCCCGTAGGGCAAGGTCCGTCGCCGTGCGCAGCTCTTTGAGCACCCCCGGGTCGACACCACCCTCCTGCATGTCACATAGCGCCTGGGCCTGGTAGACCTGCAGGAGCGACATGGCATGCAGGGCAGAGGCAGCCTCTCCACACGCAGTGTAGGCCTTTCCAGTCAGACTGGAAGAGAACCTACAAGCGCGGGAGGGGAGCGAAGGGTTACCCCGCCAGGAGGAAGCGGAGGTGGGACACAGTTGCATCGCCACCGCGCGCTCCACTGGGGGGATGCCTTCGTATCCCAGGGCTGCTCCGCCATCGAGAGTGGTGAGGGAGGAGGAGGGAGTCAACCTCAGTCTAGCCGCCAGGGGGTTCGACCAAGATTTCGTCACCTCCTCATGCACCTCCGGGAAGAAAGGAACCGGAGCGGTACGCTGAGTACCAGCACGGGCCGCCCCGAGATACCAATCGTCGAGCCGAGACGGTTCGGAACGCGGTGGAGGGTTCCACACGAGCCCGACCTTCTCGGCCGCCCGGGCGAGCATAAGTGTCATCTCCGGGTCAGGCTCGGACAACACTAACACACCCGAAGGGGGCAATGCAGCCGAGTCGTCATCCCCAGATCGCGACTCATCTCCCTCCGATGCCTTGATCAATATCTGATCCTCCGGAGGGGCCCCGAAGGAAACGACTGGAGCCACACGTGATGACCCAGCACGCTCCTCCGAAGACCCCAGTGGTACGGCTGAAGAGGAGTGGGATGTCCGAGGGGGTCTTTCACCCGGCAGATCATTCCTCACTGTAACCCTCAGACCACCGATGGGATCAGCCGAAGTAGCTTTCTTCTGGAGTGAACCAGAAGAACAACTAGATCGGGGGATCTCCAACGGGACTCCCCCTCTGGTGAGGGATCGCAGTCTCAGTCTCAACACCGTGACGGTCATGTTCCCGCAATGAGAACATGACTCATCCACGAACGCTGCTTCAGCGTGCGCGAGGCCCAAGCACGTGACACAGCGACCGTGACCATCGGCCGGGGGCAGAAGTTGACCGCATCCAGAAACACACAGGTGAAACGTCATCCTTAAAAGGACGCGAACTTCACTCGTGTTGCTCTCTCAGAAAAGAAACGCTCTCTTATTGTGTCGAGACACACAGGGACCAACGCGGCGACACAGCGGGGAAACTGCAAGCCCGCTGCGCGCACTCAACCAAATACCAGCTGTTACAACAGCTCTTTGAAAACAAGGCAGATCGCGTGAAGCAACAGCTAACACCGGGAGATCGCGAGGATCACTGAAGCGCCGTCACACCAACACAGAGAGGCTCTTCCTGGAACAGCAGACTCGTTGAGCGTGAAGATATCAAACCAATCTTTGTAGCTCATTACTTAGAGGACACTAAGTTCGGCTCCGAAGCTAAAAGCAAATGTGTGTGCGCTCGCTTCCGCTTTATACCCGCATTGACAGGCGGAACGCGGAATGCAAATCCCGCATGCCAATATTTATTGGCTCGTTTTAATTCACTCGAAGGCAATTGGTCTCCCTAGCATGATCCCAATTCGTTGGAAACTCCTCCGACGAGACGTAGGAGTTCCCATACGAAAGGGAACTGATTATGTGGCATAAAGCGATGGGTTTGTATTACACCGCTCTGTGGGCATCAATAACCAAATGTTAAATGAGTGGAAATGCAAAAAAAAAAAAAAAAAAAACGCTTTCATGATTCCTAATGGCTTTGGCTGGGGTCCCGGACAAATAAAGCTTTCTAGATAAATGAATAACTGCATGATGTGTTTATTACATGCAAGTTAAAAATTGTGGTGATTCCTTCAGGCAAAAACTGGATTCCTTATTGAAGTATTTTTTTATGTCCTCATCATAAAGCATATATCTCTTGATATATTAATATACACAAATCTTAAAGATGGAAATCATATTAGTTTTCTCTTATTCCATACTGATAAGCCGAAGACTATTTTCGTGTTATGGCCAAAAAGCTATAAATGGCTGATAAAATATTCTATACTGTTTTGTCAGAATAAATTAAAGTAAAAACACTAAAAGCGAAATCACTGAAAATGAAAAAAAAAAAAAAACAACTGAATTTATTACATAGATACAGTATATTAAATTTCATACTGAAAATTATAATGCACATTATGTAAAAATTATATTAATTTTGATATTTGTTCAAATTGCATTTAATGAATTATTAATTAATTAATTGTTACTTGTATTACTTGTATTACCTGTAAGTTAACTTTTGATGGCAGCAAAGGTAATATAAATGGTAAAAGGGGGGAAATGATAAATGGACAATTACATGACGAATAAGTAACGATAACCGATATGGTACAGATATATAGGCCTATATGAGATGGTAAAATACGATCTTCCAGCTGATATCTTCATGAAGGCTAACTTTAGCTCATCCCATTAGGTTCTTATCTGTTACTCATCTTGTTCATTTTCTATCTAATGTAAAAATCAAGTTATAAATAGTTTAAGTGGCCAGAAAAAGTCTTATATACTTTTTATATAAAAATGTCCTTTAGCAACAAACATTTTCATCTTATGATGTTTTATTAACAAAGTTCAGGAGGAACACATTCAGTCAGCACGAGAGGAGGCCTATTTATACATACTCACCTATGTTCCTCGACAGTTTTTCTGCATCCCTCTGCCACACCAACTCGTTACTCTCAGCTGGTTCCTATCCCAGGACTCTGGGATCGGGCCAAATTCCAGGCTCGGAGCCCTCCCCTCGGACAGCATGCCAAATATGCATACTCTTTTACTCTTTATTTGCAAGCAACTCGTGAATTTTTTAAGTTTCAGATCTCAAAAGGTACTGCGTAACAGGAATGATCAACTGTATGAAATGAATGTAGAATGTGTTTTCTACAATGTAGTGGTAGCAAAAGTGGTGGCAATTCCACCCTGCCATTTACTGTTCAAGTCAAACATGCCATCCAAATAAAAACAAACATTGGGAACAAAGGCCCCGCGCTTCCAGGAATTAGCATCGTGAGCGAGGTGCCAGCTGTGTTTGCTGTCGCCACAGAGGTGCAATGAAACGCTTGACAGTGTGTCACATCTAACCACGGCCATTCTGCCGACGCTGCAACGCTCTACTCCTGACCCTCGGTGCCACAAAAGAAGTACACGCTTTCCATTTCTGCAGTGCTCACTACCTGTCAATCTACCTATTCAAAGGTTTGCCTCTCCCTGTGAGAGCCAGTTCCTCCATCTCTCCATTTGGTTGTGCCTATAAGTGTCACTTCGGTTTAGATTCTACCACAGCCCCAGAACCGAACAAAAAGAGCTCCCACAGAGGGTTCGGCAGGGTGGAGCAGACCTGCTGTTTCATTAGCACTCCAGGGAAGTGCTGGTTCAAAAAGAAGCCTTGCGTCACGCTGTTGATCCCTTCAGCTACATCAAAGAGCAGTTGTGATGATTGCATGGGAAGATTAAATGCCACACTGGGCACTCAAAGTGTGGAGAGAAGTTGTCTGTTCACGCAAACATTTAGCATGCTAATTGGAGTAATGGCCATCTGTACGTTACAATATCTGCAGTCCAAGAGATTTTTTGCTTTGAATGCCAATTTTTATCATTCAAAAGACCAGGGAGAGAGGGTAGAAGCAATGATGATACTTTGGCAAGAGGAGGGGTATGAACTACAGCATCTGTTGGGAAATAAACCAATGTTTGTCAAGGACTTCAGGAAAACAACATCAGTGTAATATAACTCGACACCACACGAAAAAAAAATTCGGAATGCTGTAGATAAAAAATGGAGGGGTTGGAAAATAAAAGACACAACCTTAGCAAGACAGAAACTGCAGACTCTATGAAATGCTAGCGCTGTCTGTAGCAGAACACCTCATGGACTACAGCACAGTCTGAAAGAGAAATGTGAGACACACACACACACACTTTCCCACTACTGCTGCATTTGAAAAAATTAATTTCAAACTCCCTCTCTCCACAAAGTCTCACATTTATTTTGAGCTCTTTGCCTGGGAAGCATAAGAAGAACGTTGAAAAAAAAAAAAATTTCAACCCCCAATAGTGGTTAAAACGTATTCCTCTGAATATGTTTACCCCTGTATAACACTGGTATCGTTACGTTTATCATTTAGCTCCACCTCCACTTACCCCAGCCAGTGTTGAGGACAAATACCGTATCCCAGTAACCCAAACAGCCTTATAATTCAGCATGATAGTTGAGGTTCTGTAAAAAGGGAGGCTTTTCTTTATGTCCAGGGTAATTTAACATAGATCACTATGGGCAGCTCTCACATTTAACGTGGTGCTTGCTGTTATACACTTGATTGCGTTCTGCTGACTGAGCAATGGGCGGTTTCTTGCCCTTTTACTTCCACTGCAGCCTCCTTAAAAGACGCTGTGACCAAGGTCAAAATGTGCAAAAACTTGGTGACGTTTGTGGCACCTTGCTACTGTATATGAGCACACACACACACACAAAATGTGAACATGATTAGAAAAGGCTAAATGGTCTTAAAAATGGTCCCACTTGTGATATTTGAGGTGATTAATGACTGCCACAAAAAATGAATTGGAAATATACGAAAAAATACGAAAATACACAGCAATTCTGGGGTACATTTGACAAATCAGCCACAATGAATTAGTCTTTGATAATGTCTAAATATATATCCATATACAAAACCTAATAAACACAAGTAATTATGTCTGAAAATACTCTTATAATCAACTAGGGAATAAACAGCCATATTAAAGAATAAATATTGAAACAAAAATATAGTACATTAATTTCATTAAAGAAGAAAATCTTTTTGGTCCTTTTGGACCGCCAAGGATCCCAAATGTGACCCCTAAGGGAGGAATGCTAGAGGGTAAATAAAGCACCCAAGTCTATCAGCAAAAAAGTACATGCAGTTCAAGCAAAAAAAATTAAATAAGCAATTTTTGCAATAAAATTGTGGCAGCCCAGAGAGCCCAGTGCTTCACATTCCAGTATGTCACAGAAATGCACCTTTTACATCAGTCCGTAGAAACACCAGGAGAAGCAGGTGAACACTTATTTGACTGGCCACCTATTTGGCTTGGTTGAACTATGTCTTTGAGAGACAATCAGTCACAGGTAAAACATCTACTACAATACAATGAAATGCATAAAAAAACTGGTCAAAATACATGCTTACTTTTGATCAGCCTTCAATTGGCAAGTCATTATGGTGTAGCGTTTATACGCCCGTAGAAATATAACAAATTATTATTCATAACGAATATGATCAATAATTAATAAATTTAATTATTTTCAGAATTTACTGTAGCAGAATCAATAGTATGATCATTTTATCAGTTCATCCAATGAACGGAAAGCATAAACAATTATTAATTCTAGGAAATATAATATCTTCCTGGCCAAGAAAGACTAATTCCCAGCTAACAGCTCAATTAAGAAATAATTCAAGGGTAAAAGCATAGGTAGCTTAGATCGCAGTTCAAGACAATAAATTCGTAAGCACATAACACAAGTAATGCTTCTCTTTTCAAATACAAACAATACTTTATTGATTATAAGCCTATGACTAACACATAAAACTAATATCTAACACACACACACGCACACGCATTCATACAAGTTGCCGAAAGAAAGAAAGAAAGAAAGAAAGAAAGAAAGACAGAAAGAAAGAAAGAAAGAAAGAAAGTCAAGTCAGTCAAGTCATCATTTATATAGCGCTTTTAACAATGGATTGTTTCAAAGCAGCTTTACAGAGATAAACATATAATTTAAGGTAACAGATTGTTTTGGCATTATAGCGGTTCTTGAATAATGTTATTTCCAGCTTAAGTTAACTTTGATTGATTCACCTCCGTCGAAATGATCAGACTTTTAAACGCGAACCTGTGATTAACGCTGACGGCGTTCACATGCTCATTCAGAATTGATTCTATAGTTATGTGCTTTTTAAAATATGTGCGCAGGTTTATAATTCATACAACCCAGCCTAAACAAACTACTTTTCTTGCCTATAAATTTTGATATAGAATTTGTTTTATTTTATCACTTCGGGGTACGCGAGCCAGAATTCACAACGCTTCATCTGTAGAGTGGGAAAGGGATCCTCCATAGGGAGAGGATAGTGGACACTTCAGCACTGCATTGTCATCGGGTCCAGGCGGATCTCCTTCGTCAGATCTGGACACGGCCTAGATCCGGCAGGCTGCGGGAAAACCTCGGGATAAACAAAGACACTAATATTAGCGTAGATGCCATTCTTCTTATGATGTAGCGAGTACATCAAGATTTAAGGGAAGTGTTCCCAGTTCCGGCTGACCTAATCTATGCAGCCTAACATTGAATTTATAGAAGTCTATACTGTGTTATGTGTATGCTAGGTCAAAGAGATGTGTTTTTAGTCTAGCTTTGAACTGACAGAGTGTGTCTGCTTCCCGGACAATGGTAGGAAGACTGTTCCAAAGTTTTGGTGCTAAATAGGAAAAGGATCTACCGCCTGCAGTCGATTTAGATATTCTAGGTATTATCAACTGGCCGGAATTTTGAGATCGCAATAGACGTGAAGGACTATAATGCGTTAAGAGCTCGCTCAAGTACTGCGGAGCTAAACCATTTAGTGCTTTGTAGGTAATCAACAATATTTTAAAATTTATACGATGTTTAATAGGGAGCCAATGCAGTGTTGACAGAACCGGGCTAATATGGTCATATTTCCTGGTTCTGGTAAGAACTCGAGCTGCGGCGTTTTGAACTAGCTGTAGTTTATTTATTAAGCGTGCAGGGCAACCACCCAGTAGAGCATTACAATGATCTAGCCTTGAGGTCATGAACGCATGGACTAATTGTTCCGCATTTCCCAATGAGAGCATATGGCGTATTTTAGATATATTTTTAAGATGGAAAAGTGCAGTTTTATAGATACTAGACACGTGGCTTTCAAAAGAAAGGTTGGTATGAAAGAGCACACCCAGGTTCCTAACCGACGACGAAGACTTGACAGAGCAGCCATCAAGTGTTAGACAGTATTCTGGGTTATTACGTGTGGAAGTTTTTTGTCCAATAATTAGAATCTCTGTCTTTTCAGAATTTAGTAGTAGGAAATTACTAGTCATCCAATTTTTTATATCAGCCATGCATTCCGTTAATTTTGTGAATTGGTAAGTTTCGTTGGGTTTTGAAGAAATATACAGCTGAGTATCATTGGCATAACAGTGAAAGCTAACTCCATGTTTCCTAATGATATCTCCTAATGGTAGCATGTACAGAGTGAACAGCAGCGGTCCTAGTACTGAGCCTTGTGGTACGCCATACTGAACTTGTGATCGATAAGACATCTCTTCATTTACTGCTACAAACTGATAACGGTCAGTTAAGTATGATTTAAACCATGCTAGTGCAATTCCACTAATGCCCACATAGTTTTCTAGTCTATTTAAAAGAATGTTGTGGTCAATTGTGTCAAATGCAGCACTAAGATCGAGTAACACTAATAGAGAGGTACAACCACGATCGGATGATAAGAGCAAAAAATTTGTGACTCTAATGAGAGCGGTCTCAGTACTATGGTACGGTCTAAATCCGGACTGAAAATCCTCGCAGATATCATTTCTTTCTAGAAAGGAACACAGTTGTGAAGATACTGCTTTTTCTAATATCTTTGACAGAAAAGGCAGATTCGAGATCGGCCTGTAATTGACTAATTCTGAAGGATCAAGTTGTGTTTTTTTAACAAGCAGTTTTATCATAGCCAGTTTAAAGGTTTTTGGTACGTATCCTAGAGACAAAGATGAATTAATGATATTAAGAAGAGGATATATGACCTCTGGAAACATCTCTTTCAGTAGCTTAGTCGGTATAGGATCTAACATACAAGTTGTCGATTTAGATGAATTAACGAGTTTGCAGAATTCTTCCTCTCCTATAGCAACAAATGAATCAAATTTTTCCTCAGGGAGACTACAATGCACTTCCTGATGCGATACTGTGGTAGACGGTTGCATAGTTATAATTTTGTCCCTGATATTATCAATCTTATAAGTGAAGAAGTTCATAAAGTCATCACTGCTGTGTTGCTTGGACACTTCTGAGCTTGAAGCTTTCTTTTTCGTTAATTTAGCCACTGTTTCAAATAAATACCTTGGATTATGTTTATTTTCTTCTAATAGGTTTGAAAAATAAGCAGATCTAGCAGCTTTTAAAGCCTCTCTGTAAGCAATCGAGCTCTCTTTCCACGAAATCCGAAATACCTCTAGTTTAGTTTTCTTCCAGTTGCGCTCCATTTTTCTGGCTGCTCTCTTAAGGGCCCGGGTGTGCTCGCTGTACCACAGCGTTGGGCTATTTTCTTTAATCTTTTTAAGCGCAACGGAGCAACTGCGTCTAAAGTGCTGGAAAAGAGAGAGTTAAACGTTTCTGTTGCAATATAAAGTTCTTCTAAGCTATCCGGGATGCTGAGATGATGAAACTGATTAGGAAGATTATTGATAAAGCAATCTTTAGTGCCAGAAGTTATAGGTCTAACGTATTCATAACACGGAGTCGGCTTTGCAGCCTTGGCTAAATGTAATTTACATGAGACTAGATAATGATCTGAGATGTCATCGCTCTGCTGCAGAATTTCAACGGCATCAACATCTATTCCATGTGATAATATTAGATCTAGAGTATGATTTCGAGTAGGTCCTGACACGTGTTGTCTAACTCCAATTGAGTTTACAATGTCTTTAAATGCCAATCCCAATGCATCTTTTTCATTATCTACATGTATATTAAAATCACCAACAATTAGTACTTTATCTGCAGCCAATACTAATTCTGATAGAAAGTCTGCAAATTCTTTGATAAAATCTTTATGGTGCCCTGGTGGCCTGTATACAGTAGCCAGCATAATTCTCAAATGTGATTTATCGTTTACACTATATATTTTTACATTAAGCACCAATACTTCAAAAGAAGTATATTTAAAGCTAGATTTCTTAGTGGTTTTGAAAATATTACTATAAATTACAGCAACACCTCCCCCTTTGCCTTTCAGATGAGGTTCATGTTTATAACTGTAATCTTGTGGGGTTGACTCATTTAAAATAATGTAATCGTTTGGTTTTAGCCAGGTTTCTGTCAAACACAGCATATCAAGATTATAATCTGAAATCATATCATTAACTATGAGAGATTTTGAAGTAAGGGATCGAATATTCAGCAACCCAAGCTTTATCATTTGCTCATCTGTATTATATCTGTTTTTTATTTGTTGAACATCAATTACATTTTTAACCTGACGTTTTTTGGATTTCCAATTCGGGGAACAGACACAGTCTCTATATGATGACATCTAGGTGAAAGAGACTCTATGTGATGGGATTTATCTGACCTTGGTGACGTGAGGCCGCTAGCAGACGGTCGGTTTAGCCAGTCTGTCTGCTTCCTGACCTGAGCCCCAGATTGTCATGTTTTATCTCTAAGACTATGAGCCAAATTACTAGAGAGAAGAGCAGCACCAGCCCAGGAGGGATGGATACCATCTCTTTTCAACAGATCAGGCTTGCCCCAAAAACTTTTCCAATTGTCTATGAATTTTATATTATTCTGCGGACACCACTTCGACAGCCAACCGTTCAGTGAGGCCAATCGGCTAACTATCTCATCACTCCTGCGTACAGGAAGGGAGCCAGAGTAAATTACAAAGTAGAAAGAAAGAAAGAAAGAAAGAAAGAAAGAAAGAAAGAAAGAAAGAAAGAAAGAAAGAAAGAAAGAAAGAAAGAAAGAAAGAAAGAGTTTGGAAAGAATGAGTTTAAGGAGTCAGATGGTGAGATTCCAAGTTTCTATATGCACTTAAAAGACATGACCTGAACGAACCATCAATTATCGATTTAACCCTTCTATCGTTTCTTAGGCAGGTTATTCAATTTTATATTAATGCACCAGTTCAGTTAAGAGTCTGAAGGCTACTTGCTTGTCTTCGGTTTGCTTTGGGGATTCCCTTTTGTCGGTGTAAAGGGGTTTCCCGGGTCCGTTGCTTGGCTGGCGGTCTCCTCGTGCCTGCTTGATCTTGGGCAGCCAATCACGTGGTGTGTTGGCGGATGGATGAAAGTCTTTGAAGTTGGAAGCGCGTTGCAGTCGAAACGTTTAAACGAAACTTTGCAGCAAAACTTAACTTAGAACCAAGACTTTTAACGGAAAAGAAAAGAAAGGAAAAGAAAGGAAAGTGGCTTGAATGAAGCTGTTTTAACCCCTGATCTTGATTTGGGTCATTTGTCTCTATGCGTCTACATGGTTACTATAACCATCATCTGCTCCACCCAACTTGTTGTTCTGTCGAGACTTTTTCCGAGAGAGAAAGCCCGCGAGAGAGACCGAGAGAGAGCCCGAGAGAGAGAGCGAACTGTGTTCGGGTCTAAGATTTTAAACTCAAAGTTTGTCCAACCTCCAGGATAAGTTCTGGCCAATTAGACACTGGCTTAATTTAGGAGGTGGCTCTATTTTCTTCTTATCGTAAATCATGCGTTATCTGTGATCTCCTTGCTCTCCAGCACTAGCAGAGAGAACAAGAGGCCACAGTTTAGACAGTATTACTATTATAAGAATACAAAACATTTTACACATTTTTCAATCAAGCCATCTTTTTGAATTAAAAACATACGATCCTGCTGACAGGAAGCACGACACACTTTCATTCACAACCTAATATTTATAACAATTATGAGTTGTATGGCATCTAAGCATATTAGACAAACACATATACTCACCTAAAGGATTATTAGGAACACCTGTTCAATTTCTCATTAATGCAATTATATAATCAACCAATCACATGGCAGTTGCTTCAATGCATTTAGGGGTGTGGTCCTGGTCAAGACAATCTCCTGAATTCCAAACTGAATGTCAGAATGGGAAAGAAAGGTGATTTAAGCAATTTTAAGCGTGGCATGGTTGTTGATGCCAGACGGGCCGGTCTGAGTATTTCACAATCTGCTCAGTTACTGGGATTTTCACGCACAACCATTTCTAGGGTTTACAAAGAATGGTGTGAAAAGGGAAAAACATCCAGTATGCGGCAGTCCTGTGGGCGAAAATGCCTTGTTGATGCTAGAGGTCAGAGGAGAATGGGCCGACTGATTCAAGCTGATAGAAGAGCAACTTTGACTGAAATAACCACTCGTTACAACCGACGCATGCAGCAAAGCATTTGTGAAGCCACAACACGCACAACCTTGAGGCGGATGGGCTACAACAGCAGAAGACCCCACCGGGTACCACTCATCTCCACTACAAATAGGAAAGAGCTACAATTTGCAAGAGCTCACCAAAATTGGACAGTTGAAGACTGGAAAAATGTTGCCTGGTCTGATGAGTCTCGATTTCTGTTGAGACATTCAGATGGTAGAGTCAGAGTTTGGCGTAAACAGAATGAGAACATGGATCCATCATGCCTTGTACCACTGTGCAGGCTGGTGGTGGTGGTGTAATGGTGTGAGGGATGTTTTCTTGGCACACTTTAGGCCCCTTAGTGCCAATTGGGCATCGTTTAAATGCCACGGCCTGCCTGAGCATTGTTTCTGACCATGTCCATCCCTTTATGGCCACCATGTACCCATCCTCTGATGGCTACTTCCAGTAGGATAATGCACCATGTCACAAAGCTCGAATCATTTCAAATTGGTTTCTTGAACATGACAATGAGTTCACTGTACTAAAATGGCCCCCACAGTCACCAGATCTCAACCCAATAGAGCATCTTTGGGATGTGGTGGAACGGGAGCTTCGTGCCCTGGACGTGCATCCCACAAATCTCCATCAACTGCAAGATGGTATCCTATCAATATGGGCCAACATTTCTAAAGAATGCTTTCAGCACCTTGTTGAATCAATACCACGTAGAATTAAGGCAGTTCTGAAGGCGAAAGGGGGTCAAACACAGTATTAGTATGGTGTTCCTAATAATCCTTTAGGTGAGTGTAGAAACAACATAGAATTATGTAGTTGCATGATGTTTGATTATAAGTCCATCGAGAATTGTTCTGGGATGAGTTTTATGGATTTTGATATGTAAAGTGTGTTAGTGTGTAAAGTTTATGGGGTTTAAGTAGAGGTGGGCGATATATCGTTTAGACGATAATATCCGAATTGTTGTCTGGACGATATGCAAAATTGGGATATTGAATATTTCATAATTTGTACAATCCGAACCCCCAAACATGAAAAGAGCTGAAGGAAGTTAAAGAGAAAACAAATAACGCACACTAACCTTCTAAACAATCATATGTAGCGATTTTAATACTGTAGGGGTTTGACTGTATTTTATTTTATTTTTTGTACAAAATCACGATCGTTCCTCAATTGCACGAGAGTAAAGCTGCTACTAATTTGCAATATACAACTACGAAGTTCTTACCTGTGTGTTATGACGTTTCTTAGGTTGAAGCAACAATCCAAAAGAGTAAAGCCGATGTACGATTAATAAAATAGCTGCTAGAAAAGGCAAAATGTGCGTTGTTTGCGGAAAAATGAAGTCTGAAGTTAAAAAGTTTTTCTTAAATGTCTGTGGCGTCCTCAAGTGGCGAGCTTCGTGATTGCATCATTAGAAAATTGCGTTGTATAATGAGTCCAAAAGATGGAATACATTTTCCCAAAGAGATCGGTTCGGTACGCATTACAAACCGAACCATTCCGGTGGTTGGACCATTTTTCCTGCCGACCAAAATCCGCGCTGGAGCGAACACCACAATGTTGCGCAACATCAAATGGCAAATGTAATGAAAGCGGAACGAAACTCATTATTTTGTGCTTCACGGACCGTTTATCAGTTCGGACGAATGTCAGTGCAGCGCGAGCCGATCTTGATTAAGCGACACCGTTACTACATAAGAGAAGCGCAAACAAAGCATTTGATTTCGCCATTTAAGTAATAACATCGCTGCGAGATCTAGTGAGAAGCGTTACAATTTCTCCGTTATTAACGGATCAAACAGCACTGACGTGGAAACCAGGAGAAACATCGTTCCATGAATGAACTATAGGTTTTAAGTCCACAGATCATTCACCATGGATTTAATGTAGTACCACTAACTTGTAACCATGGAAGTTTTGCAGAAATATTACAATGCTTTCAAGTACGTCACACATCTTTTTCCAGCACTTCAAAACTCAAATGTTATATGTTATTTAAATGTTGTTTTTAATGTGATGACCAGAACATTATTTGTTCATCCTTCAAAGATTACCTATATTTATAAAACTAAAAGTTTCAAGGTGTAGGAAAACTCACACTTATTTAAAAATATTTTTTCTTTTAATAAATATAAAATTTCTATGGCATTTCTTTATTTTTTGCTGTATCGAAAACGTACCGAACCGTGACACCACTGTATCGTATCAAACCGAACCGTGAATTTTGTGAACCATTACACCCCGATTAAAAATATAAAAGAACAATAAAGACTTTATTGAATAATATTTTATTATTTTAGAAAGTTTAGGAGTCTTTAAATCAATAATGTCTCATATCTTTATGTACTAGTAATTCTATACAATAATAGGTCAAATCAAATGCAGATGCAGTTTGCACACATTTCTTTGAAGGATTGCAAAAATATCGTCTGAATATCAATATCGAGATATTGAAAAAAAATATCGAGATATTCATTTTTGTCAATATCTCCCACCCCTAGGTTTAAGCCATTCCAGTCTGAGGTCATGGATAGTTCCTGCTGAAGTCTGTTTTGTTCATCTCTCATGGGACCTTGGTCCTTTACATTACATTTACATTTATTCATTTAGCAGACGCTTTTATCCAAAGCGACTTACAAATGAGAACAATAGAAGCAGTTAAACTAACAGTAGGACAACAATACGTAAGTGCTATAACCCCTCTCAGTTTAATTTTAGTGCAGTTTTTTTTTTTTTTTTTTTTTTTTTATAGAATAGAAGAGAATAGAAAGTGTTAATTCTACTGAATCAAGTGCTGCCGAAAAAGATATGTCTTCAGCAGTTTCTTGAAAGTGGCTACTGACTCAGAAGCTCTGGTTGAGTTAGGCAGATCATTCCACCAACAGGGAACAGCCATTGTAAAGGTCCGAGAAAGAGATTTTGTGCCTCTTTGAGATGGTACCACAAGACGACATTCGCTAGCAGAGCGCAGGTTTCTGGATGGCACATAAGTCTGAAGTAATGAGTTTAGGTAAGAGGGAGCAGTGCCAGTGGTTGTTCTGTAGGCAAACGTCAGTGCCTTGAATTTAATGCGAGCGGCAACTGGCAACCAGTGCAATTGTGTGAGGAGAGGAGTGACGTGTGCTCTCTTCGGCTCATTGAAGACTACTCTGGCTGCAGCATTCTGGATCAATTGTAGAGGTTTGACAGAGCAAGCTGGAAGACCAGCCAGGAGAGCATTGCAATAGTCCAGTCTGGATAAAACAAGTGCTTGTCCTTAAGAAAGACGTAGTCTTTTAGTCGCAGGGGTCAGGTGACCTCTTGTTAGGGCCTCTTGTTTCACCATTTCTGAACAGATCTGTCTTGCCGAATTATTAAACAACAAAAATCATTTTTGGTTGCGGACTCTCTGGAGCCCGTGGGTGATTTATGGCTCTGGGTTTGGTGATTTGAATCTGGAATGTGAAGGCTCTTTTGTGTGGTTATGTATGAACAATCACCTAAAAGCTTCAATTGTGTTTGCTTCATTCTCGTAGTCGCTACAATGGTGTAGTTATGACATCTACCAGCAGAGGCGCTAACAAAACAATTCCTGACCCCTGGTTGTGCCTGACCAGCCTTTGGGACTGCACTCCTTTTTCACACTCTCTCCTCACAGTCAAGTTTGTAGTAACCTAGGTGAGAACATACATGTTATCTATACATAGGGTAGCCCAAGGCTGTGTTTTAAAAATGGGTCACAGGGTATCTCTGCCTATCTATTCCGTGTGCAGCCATCTGATACATGAGCTGGTTTGTAGTTTGTGTGGAGAGAATGCAGGATAAGCCCATCACAAAAGGCAGAAAACTCGATCTTTATTGAGCTGCTGCTCTTAAAAAGAGGCAATTGTTCATGTTAAAAAAACACTCGCATTAAGGCAAAGAGCTTAGGATGTTTCTCTAAAACCTTGCACAGGAGATGGTGCTAATATGGTGAATCTTAAACGTATAATAAGCCAGATACCAAACAGGCATTAAATACTATCGCTCACATAAACCATTCCAGCAGAACAAAAGCAGTATGTGCGTAAAGGCTGGCATATGAACAATCGGATAGTGTTTAGCCATAATAACAATGTAAAAATAGTGGGAGGCATAAATGGGAGCTTCTTTCATGCTAGGAAGACACATAATAATGCATAGCTTGGATCAGTGGAGTCAGTCTCTGCCGCCAAACTCTTTATTATAAGATGTGGGCTCCATGGGAGCTGCTGTACGTTATCAGCGCTCATCAAAGACACTGTCAAGAAAATGTAAAACTGGGACTTTCAGAGGCTGTCTCAGACGCTGTGCACATTTAAATGAGACAGCCTTATTAATTCTTCAAAAGCTAGGCAGCTTCCTTTTTCCCCCTCCGACTAATTTTGGCACATTTAGGAACGATAAAAGCTCTGTCACCCTCAAAAACACATGCGGATGGTCTCAGCTATTCTTGGAGGTCCACTCTAGTGAATGCTGTCTATTTGTGTATCTACAACTTGAGCATCTAAAACAGGGTGTCTGTCTGTCAGATATATATATATATATATATATATATATATATATATATATATATATATATATATATATATATATACAGTCAAACCAAAATGTATTCAGACACCTTCAACATTTCTCACATTATCTCACAAATCTCACAGTTTATTCGCCATAGTTAAGAAAATGCTAATAAAATATGACAAGAACTCAGAGTTCCCTTTCGAGAGGTCTCTCCTATTGCGTAAGTAGCTTACGCTATGGGAAAACTCCTTTACTCGAGAAATATTGAAGTCTTTATGTAAAACGCATTGCAGCTGCACAGCATACAGCAGTGAGCGAGGCAGCTCGGTCATTGGCTGTGCTGCGGCAACTGCACGAACCTATGACGGGGCGACTCTGAACCCGCTTCCAATGAGCGTGCTTCGCGCCCGTGCGCGTCAGAGCCCGCCAAGATGGGCGTGGCTAAGGGCTATATATTGGGCGCCCCGTCATCTGAGTCCTTTAGATTTAATCTCCTTCAGCAAAGACCTTTCTCTTCGCTGGATCCTCCGGATTTTTGGAGTCTTTTCGCCGCCGCCGTCGACAAGCCTACAGCAGGACTGCTACGAGGACGCCGCCCGCAGCTGACTGGACGAGTGGTTCTTGCAGGGGCGCCGGCAGGCCCCCCGACAAAGGCCCTCCCCGTTCTTCCCGGAGGTTCATGACGAACTCACTAAGTCGTGGAAAGCCCCTCACTCCGCTCGCCTGAAGCATTCTTTCTCTTCATCGCTCTCCTCTGTGGACGGCGCGAAAGAAAGAGGCTACGAGGGAACCCCGCCCCTCGAGGAGGCTGTGGCCAACCACCTGTGTCCACCCTCCAATGCGGGATGGAAAGCCAAAGCTTCTCACCCCTCGAAGCCCTGGCGATCTACCTCAGCTCTCGCCGGTCGCGCATACGCCGCCGCCGGCCAAGCTGCGTCAGCGCTTCACTCCATGGCTGTCCTCCAAGTCTATCAGGCCAAACTTCTCCGCACCATGGACGAGTCTGGACCTGATCCTGAGGCGTTCAAGGACCTGCGCAGCGCCACCGACATAGCCCTGCGAGCCACGAAAGCCACCGCCCAATCCATCGGCCGTGCTATGGCTAACTTGACTGTACTTGAGCGCCATCTGTGGCTGACGCTAACAGAGATGAAGGATGCAGATAAGGCGGCGTTCCTTGACGCGCCTATCTCCCAAAGCGGCCTGTTCGGACCGGCGGTAAGAGAGTTCGCTGAGCGCTTCACCGAAGCCCGGAAGGATTCGCAGGCTATGCGTCACTTCCTGCCCAAGCGCTCCAGCTCGTCGCAGAGCCGCCAAAAGCCACCTCAGCAGCAGCGAGTCAGGACGGCACCTCCCGTCTCTCAGGCCAGACCTGAATCTGACTTCCGACGCCGCTCGCGCTCCGCAAACAGGAAGCAAGCGCCCGAGCGACGGGGACCTCGGCCCAAGATCGTGCTGAACCCGGAACCTCGTAAGTCTTCCTAGCTATAGGGAGAAAAAGAGAGAGCGCGTGTCTCGCAGAAGCCGGACCACTCTCTCCAAAACGTCTAAAGCATTACCCAGTCCCCTTACAGGCGGCTGGAAATGTCTGTACAGCAGTCAATGGGCCAGCCGCACAGCTCGCTCACCTGCAAACAAACGCCGTTTTAACGGCGACACACAGAAATCACATAAAGAGTCATTTTCTGCCTGTGTCATCAAAGGGTCACGTGTCCACACTAAAGTGCGCATTCCCACATTTCAAAACTGTCAAAGCAGTGCCAAATGCTTCCCCGGCTCAGGCTGGACGCCCCATAAATGTAGATCGTGTGCCCACTGTCATGTATGCACCACTACACATAAGCACTGTTCCCACAGTTATAAACACTTCCCCAGTAAAAGCGGGAAATCCTATCAAAGTAGCGCGTGTACCCGCTGTAATGCACGCACCCCTACTCACAAACACTGTTTACATGGCCAAAAACCTACCGCCACGAGCGGGAGGTTTTATGAAAGTGGTGCGCGTGCCTACCACAGTTTATGCACCCCCACCCATAAGCACTGCCCATACAGTCCCAAAATTTTCTCCAGCCCGCGCTGTGAGCATTACAGATGCGGCGAGCGTGCCTGTAATCTCACACGCACCCCTGCACTCGGCACTCAACAAAGTTGCTCAGCGCGCGCCCGCGCCTCTGAGAGCTGTAAGCTCGGTGTTAGCACAGAGCGATTCGCCGGCGGGAGCCATACGTCACTGCGACACGGCCCCAGCCAGCATTCAGCCCATATCTGTGCGAGCGAAAGCTTGGGAAAATATCCCCGACATGCCGAAATGGGTTTTGAACATAATAAAACACGGTTACTCGCTTCAATTCGCTCGCAGACCACCCCGCTTCTCAGCGGTGGTCGAGACGAAAGTGAGAAAAGATGTTTCACATGTTCTACGCACCGAGGTGCTCAAACTAATAGAGAAGGGCGCTATAGAAACTGTTCCTCCCTCTATGAGCGAGGCGGGTTTTTACAGCCGCTATTTTCTCGTCCCAAAGAAGGATGGTGGTCTCCGCCCCATCCTAGATCTCAGACATCTGAACAAAGCTTTAATGATTCGCTCGTTCAGAATGTTAACAACCAAAAACATCCTCGCGCAAGTTCGCCCAGGGGATTGGTTTCTATCAGTGGATCTGAAAGACGCTTACTTTCACATTCCGATAGCGCCTCATCACAGGCCATTTCTGAGATTCGCTTTCGAGGGACAGTCATACCAGTACACAGTACTACCATTCGGCATATCACTGGCACCCCGTACATTCACGAAATGTATGGATGCAGCACTTTCCCCCCTGAGACAACGGGGAGTGCGAATACTGAATTATCTCGACGATTGGCTAGTCCTAGCACAATCAGAGAGTCAGTTAATGACGCACAGGTCTTGGATTACCAGCCATCTAGAATGCCTGGGTCTAAGAATCAATTTTGCAAAAAGCACGCTATCTCCCAGCCAGAATATTACTTTTCTGGGAATAGTGCTAGACTCAGTGCAGATGACGGCGCGCCTCTCATCAGAACGCGCGCTCACTATTCAGCGCCTTGCAACATCGTTCAGAGTGGGCGCGCGCGCCCTCGTCAAGCGTTTTCAAAGGATGCTCGGTCTCATGGCCTCGGCATCAGCTGTACTCCAGCTAGGATTGTTGCACATGCGTCCTCTCCAGCGCTGGCTCAAGAGCCGTGTCCCCACTCACGCGTGGCGCTCGGGCCACTTTTTAATCAGAGCGAATCACGGCTGCATAAAAGCCCTGACGCCCTGGAAAGCTGCCGACTGGTATCAGTCTGGTGTGAGTTTGGGCGTGAACACAAGGAGAAAAATGATCACGACAGATGCCTCCAAAATAGGTTGGGGGGCCCTTTACGAGGGCAGGCCTGTCTCCGGCTTGTGGTCAAACCCGGAGAAGCGCCTACATATAAACTGTCTGGAACTGAAAGCGGTCGCTTTGGCTCTCAGAGCCCTGCTTCCGTACCTAAAAGACGAGCACGTCCTGGTCCGTACGGACAACATGACGGTAGTCTCATATATGAATCGCCAGGGTGGACTCAGGTCGAGCTCCCTGCACTCGATGGCCAGGGAACTCATCTTATGGTCCCAGTGCAACCTGCGCTCGCTGAGGGCAGCGCATGTGCCGGGTGCCCTGAACCAGGGAGCGGACATGCTGTCCAGAGACAAAGTTCTCCCAGGAGAATGGTCTCTCCACCCCCTGACGATCCAGTGGTTATGGCAGACCTTTGGCAGAGCAGAGGTCGACCTCTTTGTCTCCAAGGAAAATGCGCACTGCCCCCTCTTCTTTTCAAAGAGCACAGACGCGCTCGCCCAAGTCTGGCCGAGCCGCCCACTGTATGCCTTCCCCCCGATCGCGATGCTACCTCAGATCATCAGTCGGGTCAAGGAAGAGAAATGTGCAGTGCTCCTAGTAGCCCCACTCTGGAAGAACCAGACGTGGTTTCCGGAACTGATGCAGATGATGCAATCTGCCCCATGGCCGATTCCGCTGAGGCTAGACCTCCTCAGGCAGGCCAACGGGATGATCCTCCATCCCCGCCCGATCTGTGGGCCCTCCATGCATGGCCCCTCAACGGGTTCCCGGGAACCTCCCCAGTGGAGTGTTGAGAACCATCACAGAGGCACCAAAGGTCTCGCTGTTTCAAAGCAGAGAATATCGCGCTGGATAGTTGATGCTATAGCGCTGGCTTATGAAGCCAAGGGCCTTCAGTGCCCCTTGGGCATCAGAGCTCACTCTACGAGAGGCATGGCCTCCTCGTGGGCGTGGTCGAGTGGGATACCCATTCAGGATATTTGTGCGGCAGCAGGCTGGGCCTCGCCGTCAACATTTATCAGGTTTTATAACCTACAGGTCCCCTCATTGCATTCCAACATACTGTCGGTCTAACTATGTATAGACTGGAGTGTGTATATGATGAGCATTATCTCCTCCCTTATAGGGTCCGTCTCTGACTGACTTAGAGGGTTTTTTATGCATATCAGTACATAAAGGTGCTTGTGTGTTTTTCCACTGGACGGCCATTGGGCCGTTCTACATTGTCCCTTATAAAGCCCGCCTTCGGCCGGCTCGTTGGATAATTACTTTGCTTAAAGGCTCAGGCATCTGCCTCTGGCTATAATAGAGCGAAGTCAGCATGCACGGCGTTTTACATTGTGTTCCCATAGCGTAAGCTACTTACGCAATAGGAGAGACCTCTCGAAAGGGAACGACTCGCTTACTAACGTAACCTCGGTTCCCTGAGAGGAGGGAACGAGTATTGCGTAAGCTGCCGTGCTTGTGCTTGGTCAGTTCGCTTCAGTCGATTGAACCTAAAGGACTCAGATGACGGGGCGCCCAATATATAGCCCTTAGCCACGCCCATCTTGGCGGGCTCTGACGCGCGCGGGCGCGAAGCACGCTCATTGGAAGCGGGTTCAGAGTCGCCCCGTCATAGGTTCGTGCAGTTGCCGCAGCACAGCCAATGACCGAGCTGCCTCGCTCACTGCTGTATGCTGTGCAGCTGCAATGCGTTTTACATAAAGACTTCAATATTTCTCGAGAAAAGGAGTTTTCCCATAGCGTAAGCTACTTACGCAATACTCGTTCCCTCCTCTCAGGGAACCGAGGTTACGTTAGTAACCGAGTCGTTATCAAATCAGTTTATATTTCACTGGTTTTGGCCATACTTCTGTTAGACTGTCTCACAAATGAATTATGTTGAATAGCTCTGAGCTGTTAAATTTAAGTACACAATTAGATAATATTAATTTAGGTCAACGAATTACGAAGCAATGCTTAATTTTGTTCAGTATGTGTAAAAAGGTCGCATTACCAATTAAAGAAAAACACTGAAGAAAAACATGTGTCTAAATACATCTAGGTCAAAGTGTCTAAATACATTTTTGGTCCCAATTTTTTTAAAATTTTACTGGTAGTCCACTGTATGAATAATTTTTGGGTATAATATGTCCCAGTTTACTTTATTTTGCTATCCTCACTTACGTGGACTATAAATTCCTGCACTATAGTCCAAAAAATTATATCTGGTGTCTGAATAATTTTTGGTTTGACTGTGTATATATATATATATATATATATATATATATATATATATATACTGTATAGAGTAGTCAACATTTGAAGTGGATCAAAAAAGTTAATCAAAGTTGTCCTAAGAACAGGTATTGTTCAAACATGTATATACATATATACACACACACACACACACACACACACTAGTTCAGGCATGAAACTCGAACAGAACGCAGATTAGTTCCTTCAACACCACTGCACCAGCCAATCAGAAGTACTTCCAAATCCACATAACCACCATAATCATTGGCACGCTGCACGATGTGAAAGCTTGTTATCCCTCCTCCCCAGTGCCACCTGTAGAGATCTGTAAGGGGGTTCTACCATTTCTTGTAGCGGCCTTTCCTTTGTTTGTTATTTTTGACTAAGCTGAACAAATAATTGTATTTGCTCAGCAGCAGCAGCGTAGCAAAATCAATGTATATTCCTTGCCCCATGCCAATAAGTGCTTGTTGAAATGTATCCACTCCCAGAGGGTTGATCAAAATGTGTCCTTGCCCAAACTTTTGAACGGTATATATATATTTGGGCAAGCACACATTTTGATCCAAAGTAAATACTTTTACATTGTTACAAAAGATTTCTATTTCAAATAAAACCTGTTCCTTTGAACTTTCTATTCAGCAAATAATTCTGAAAAAAAGGTCCACAAACAAAAGCAGCACAACCATTTTCAACATTGATAATAAATCTTTGTTGAACATGTAATTTCCATATTATCATGTGACATTAAAGGCTGGAGTAATGGCTGCTGAAAATTCAGCTTTGCTATCACAGTAATAAATAACATTTTAAATATATAAAAAAAATGTATTTTAAATTGTAATAAGAGACTTCTTTCAAAAAAGTTATAAAATCTTAGACACCCCAGACATTTGAATTGTAAATAAATGAGTTATGTGACTAATAGCTTGGCTGATGAAACTAACATGCATATGTCAGCCTATGTATTCAAATATTAATGACCAAACATGAAAGTTACATTAAACATCAAGGTGTCTAAGCATTCCAGGTTTTCTACTGTGAGTACTGTGAAAAAATCTTATATGCAATTTTGCAGCAATTGTCTAAATGGTTTATAAATATTGTAATTTCACAATGTTAAAGCTAAAGTGTGTATCGTTGCCTCGCTGCCCTTCAGGCAATGACTTTGCAGGCAACGTTTGCACATGAAGGCACCTCACAAAACTGATTTCAGACAGGCTTCTGAGGCAGATGTAGCGGTTAAATGATCTACAACTAAATAGAGAGAGCTTTGGTGATAACTACACAAATATTTAATTACTACAATACAGAAATAACATCAAAAGTGGAAAAAGTAGGTCTGACCACCAACCAAAAATTTTAGATGCCATATTTATTTTTTAGCTCAACCAATTCATGGAATGGAACCCACAGGGTTGTGGGATTTCAAAGGGAGAGAAGGATACATCTACGCTGCCATCTCAGGAGACAGGAAGAAAAGCTAACATTGGATTTGGACGTGCCAGCCCGTTCTCATCCTTTGGCGTCACATGTGACGCTTTGTACATTTCGTTGAAATCTTACGCACATGGCATCCTTTAGCATCAATATGAGACGCAGAACCCAAGGCGTCATACAGGTGACGCTCGTCTAAATCCAACGCACATGGCATCGTTTAGCGTGAATATGAGACGCTGATCCCAAGGCGTCATAACCGTACCCAATCCAAGACCTAAACCTACTCATAACAGTGCGTGTTATATTGACGCTAAAGGATGCCATGTGCGTAAGATTTCGACGAAATGTCATATGGCCTCACCTATATGACGCCAAAGGATGAGAATGCATTGGACGTGCCTTGCCTTGTGCCATCCTCCAAAGGCACCATTTTTTCAGCTTTCGGATGCAGCCAGTGGCTCAACCAATGCAGTGAGTTTGGGGCGGGGCTATCTGTTTGGCTTGACCAATGGTAATCGGGATAAGTTCAGGGAAAACCTGTTTGAAAACAATCACTTGGAAATGCTCGTGATGCAGAAATTACAAACTTCAGCTTTAAAGGTAATGATGCACATGACAGTCAAAACAGCCACACTTGAATGCTAGACACTTTCAGGCAAATGTGTCATTCCATAGACAAGAAATCCCAATTCAGCTCATTGAAAACACATTAACCCACCCGGATTACAAAGCAAATAGATAAAGTGTGGCGCAAGCATTTCCTCTGAGCTCCCAATGATGCTGAGATTTGTTCAAGCCATCATGGCCATTTAAAAAAAAAATCTGCTACATTAAGACGTGTGTCCTGCTCAATTTAAATGGAAATGGGGCAGCCTGGAAAAAGAAAAAACAGTGGAGAGAATGCTGACTTTGAGGAAAGCTACAAATGAGAAAATAAGGTGATTAAATTGGAGAAATCTCTTGTCAATACAAATGTAAATGAATTTCTGCAGTCTGTTTATCATCCATGAAGGACAGTGCAGAATGTGAGCGAGGGCTGTTGCATATTCATTGTACAGTAGCAGGGCTCTCCTAGTCGGCTGTAAAGAAAGAGAGGTCAAATGAATATGGAGAGGAGCTGTAGTCATGACCTCTTTCTCTGAAACAAACCTTTCTCCTTCTCCCTGAATAAACTCACTTGAAGGTAGGGGGTAAGAGCTGCACAAGGACTTGTTTTCATGGGGGAATGGATCGTCCAATTTTTTATGTATATAGTTGCTCAGCTGCGGAGTTGTACTTTCTGACATGGGACATCAAAGCTCTCATTATCTTAATTAGATATACTTCAGAATCTATTAGCATCAGCTGCTTTGCACATCTAAGGGAGTTTCTAAATGTGCTATTGAAAACAGATTTTGAAATGCAAATTTTGAGGCTTTAATTGATATAATTTATAGATTGATAGGCTTTAGTGTTTTAGTGTGGTCTTGGTAGCTCATTAATAATCCCTAATGAGTCTCAAGCTACTACTTTCTGGAGGGCCCCTTTTTTTACCTGACAGCAAACCTAAGTACATTTATTCTAAATGAAATATTAATATTTTGTTCAAAATACATTAAAATACATTTTTACAATCTGAATACCAGTCAAACCACGAACGCCATTCATACAGTTCAGAAGTTCACTGAACTTCATACAGTTCAGCTCACTTAGCACGTCGTTCGTGGTTTGACTAGTCGAGACTGTTTTCCAAAGATGGCTCCTGTCTGTATACACGAAGTGGACTGTCTTTATAAAATATCTTCTTATTAAACGGTCTGTACACTTACAAAGTTCCCAATGCTTAGTTTTGCATGTAGGGACCCTCATTATGTTACTGTGTTCGTGTGGGGCTATTTTGAGCCTTGTTAGTGGTATTAACTAGTGATTTCTTTTTACTTATTAAATGCCCCCATTACTAGCATTATACGCTAAACAGTTTTTAGAGATAAAACTCTTTACATTCGATTATCATGAAAACAAATCTCAGAGAACGGTTGACTAGGTACCAATGTTTTATTAGACCAAAGGTTCATTTTGCGCCGGAGTTCTCCTTTAAAGAGAGAGTTTATCCAAAAATTAATATTCTGTCATCATTTATACTCACCTCATTTTGTTCCAAACCTGGGCCAGGTTTCCCGATAACGATGTATCTTAGCTCTTAAGAGCGCTCTCTACGTGCAAGGTTACGAACGCTTGCTGCAATTCCACGCGCGTTTCCCAAAAATGCACTAACATGAACGCGCGAGAACGCGTTCTACGTGCTACTTAAGCGTCGCTGTCCATTCGCGAAGTGCTGAAATATAACCTTATATGGAATCGTATTCTGAACGTTTAACCTAATAATCGTCATTTGTTGTGGATTCGAAATCAAGACAAGTCTATATGGATATAAAACACCTATACAGGCTGACAACGTGGCTGAACAAAAACAAGAGAAGAGACCTTTCAAAAAGATAAAATTAATGTCCTTTTAGAGGAGATAGAGGGAAACAAAGATTTTATTTTTAACAGATTTAAAGGACACCATACAAATAAGGAAAAACAAAACATCTGGATGGACATTTGTAACGTTTGCGTTACACATTGTCACATTGCAAACTAACTGCAACCGTGTTCAAAGATCAGGGAAGGAGGTCCGCAACAAATGCCCAATACATGTCTGGTTTTCGTGCACGTCAGCAAGTCATTGACAGATTTTTTTTTTATTCATCCCTATTTTGCCCGGTCTTTAAAGCATATTTCCCAGATTACTTATTTTATGATTTTTTGTTCATTCGTTTAATTTAGACGTGTATTTCTATTTTTTCTTCCCTTTTTAATTATTTCATTTATTCATTTAAACAAAACACGAGTACAACAAAGTGTACAATAAAGTACAATCAAAACCTATATATTATACTTACGTTGCAGTGTAATCTGTTAAATCTAGATAAAAGTGTAATCTGCCAGTTGTCCTGCAGGTGACCTCATAAATCTGTCTTTTTACGATGCACTTGGGGATTTACGATTACTCCAGAGCACTCGTAGTTCTACGAAGATTTTCAAGTGCTACTTAAGTTACGATGCTTTTGGGAAACAGACCATAATATTAAGATCAGTCGTACGATCGTTTTTACGATCAATTTAGGCTTACGATGCTTTTGGGAAACGCAGCCCTGTTTGATTTAATGTCTTCTGGGAGACATAAAATACATATTTTAATGGATATTTTAACTTTTTGTTCACACAATGGAAGTCAGAGGGGTCTAAAACAACACTGAAATATAAAACTATCTTCTTTTGTGTTCCACAGAATAAACTTAGAATAAACACAGAATAAACTTCCAAAGAATAAAGACATACAGGTTTGAAACAACATGAAGGCGAGTAAACTATGATAGAATTTCCGTTTTTGGGTGAACTATGCCTTTATAGAGGGCATGACTGCGGTTACGCCCACTGAGCGGCAAAAAGACTGAGTGGCTGCATTGGTTTTCAGAGTGAATGCCACGACAAACATCTAAAATGGGATAGACCTATGAGATTGAGAGTACAAATAGATTTGACAAGAAATCTGAAGTATATTATTACAGACTGCCAAAGCTACAGAAAAGAGAAGCAAATGGATCGCTGCAATTCACAGAAACAACTGGACTCCAGGCAGTGAAAGGTGGATTTGAAGTTATCATTTTGTGTCAATATGTTGAATTCTGGGGTAAAATCATGCCCTATATACAGTATTGTATTGTTATATATTGTATTGACAACTCATCAGTTAAATATTTACCATCTTATATTCTGCATAACTGGATGTTTTTAAATGAACACTGACAAAAACTATACAAGTATATAACACTGTTTTATATATATATATATATATATATATATATATATATATATATATATATATATATATATATATATATATATATATATATATATATATTTATATATATAACACTGATATAAGTGATCATCCGGATTTAGACCTATATTGTATTTATATTAAACGTTCACAGGCAAATTTGCTCTATATTTCCCCGGCTTAGAAATCAGGCACATACAGTATAAATGTCAGGAAACACGATTCATGGCTGCATGTCAATATCCATGGATCATTGGTAAGTTGTAAAGAACACTTATATCTTAAGTCCAAACTTTAGTTTCAACTGATAATCGGTTGTTTTACTCGTGTTTTCGCAGTTTCCCCTATTAAATCCAGTCACGCAGCAGGCTCTTTTGGTACTCAGCCTGGCTGAGGGGGGTGTGTTCCGGCAGGAAAGTGACGTCAATGCATACCCTCTATTAGTGGGTGTAAAACTTAGTTTGATTGACGTGTACCAGAACCGTCAGTTGTTAGTAACAGTTCTTAAGCAGCTGGCTAAATTTGTGTCTTCCATCAGTCCATGAGCCCTACTTTTCAAAGGCTCACCCTCGGGAGCACTTCATTTAAACAATCAATCCCCTAAGACTGGCCCACAAGCAAGAAACGGCTTTTTTTTTCTCCCTGTCAGTGCATCTGAAGGGCTGGCCGGCGCTGGAGCTTGGGTGGATAATCCGTTGGATCGAGTCTCCTTGGGTAAGGGCCAGCCAGCAGCCGTATAGTTTTGGGCAGCCCGCCCGGTCAATCCCCACACTCTGGAGGTCAACATCCAGTAGATTCCAGAGGTCAGAGTAGAGACAGACTCGCTGTGACTATGTGCCTAGCAAGACCAGAATCTGCTTCTAAAATGATCAACGCAATGAAGAAAAGTTTTTGACAGCCTAATAAATAATTGTACTATGTTCATTATTATTCAGCCATTTGTGCCCTTTCATACTACAGACAAATCTATTCAGGTTATATAAAGAGGTCTTTAAAAAAAAAAGAAAGAAAAAAGAGAGAATTATGATTAATGTACTCCCGTCATGTCAAACCATCATCAAGCCACTGCAAAAAAGAATATGCGCATTGATGTAATTAAACCAATTTGAATCAAATCAAATCCAGTTATACAAGAAAACATGCAACCTGTGTTAAACATCCCATTAATTGCTCAACACATTTCGCCACATGTATTTTATCTATTATTTTATTAAAAAAATATATTTTAACTTAACTGTGATTAATTTCATGATTCCGGAAGTTTCAAAAACTGAAAGAAAACTGTTCTTCAATTAAAAAAAAAAAAAAAACAGTAATTGAGGGGACAAATTAAAATAACAAATATGATGTAAAATTTCATGGTGTACAACTTTTTTTTTTATTTAAAGTTAATATTTACAATAATTTATTTTAATTTTAAGTCATCTTTTGGTTCATTTGGGTGTTTGCTAAGGGCCCAGGTTGAGAACAACTGTCCTAATATTTTCATGGAATTTATGGTATCAGATTTTTTACACATTTAAAAAAAAAAATTATCAAGAGATCCCTTGCAATTACGCCACACTAGGTGTCCATGGATCCTCGAGAGCTAAGAAACACTACTTTAATCAGGTAATACAATGAATGTAGGAATCTCCATAATAGCTCATCTAAATTAAATCACTATTCTGAATAAACAATCATTATAAGAATTGTCAGGGCTACTCCTGCCATCGCTGCACATACTGTACGTACCCATTCAGCTTTTGTTCCAGCAAACCTGACAGTTAGTCACTTTTCTCAACTCTAACACACACAAAAATACACAAAATCTCTCTCACACTTTCACCCTCTCCCTTTCTCACCTCCCACTTGCTTCCATGCTCTTTCCACAATGTCTGCAACCTTCCTCTCACCCTGTGATCCTCGCTGAAGCTCGGTCTCTCTCTTCGTGTCATGTCTCATCTTTTCGGTCTCAAATTTTAGGGTTTTGCACAGAGGAACAGCATCTGCTGGAGGACCGGCAAGGCAAAGGAGAATCCCTGGCCTTGAGCATCAGCACTCCAATGGAAACTGTACCCTCTCCTCCATTGCAAGAGAGATTTGTTTATTTTCATGACCTTTATTGGCTGCCTTCACTCCAATCCAGTGTGCAGTCGCTCAGTGGTTTGCCATAATTACTTTTGCAGATAGAGGTGAGACAGTGTGCAGCAGTCGCATCATACGAGGCACTCTCAATGGTCAGGCATTTTCCAGCATACCGATTTGAATGTCAGTGTAAGGTTAGGCCAAATGACTTCAAACAGTGTTTCCTCTGAGATAGCTCGATTTGAGAAAGAAACGCATTAGACAAATATGCGCAAAATAAATGAAAGGGAAAATATTGTAACCCTCTCAAAATGAAAAGAAACCGAAACCGTTCACCCCAGAAATGCCATGAATTCTGTCATTATTTACTGACCCTCATGTCATTTAAAAGAACTATTTATTTCCTTATTAATTTAAAAAATATTTCTTTATTCATTTTTGCAATTATTTATTTATGTAGGATACAAAAAAAATCAGTTTTGATAGTTTTGTGAGGAACAAACTGTAATTTAAGTCATTAGTAAAATCACCTCAAACCAAGTCTCAAATGAAATATGTTGCCTGTGGAGCAGGTTGGACGTCAATTCCTTTTTTTTTTGGTTTTCATTAGTAAATGTCACCTTTTTAACACTAAAACAAGCAACGTGTCTCACGAGATACATCGTTTTATTGTCTTTTTTGGGGCATAAGAACGATTTTTTCATCAAATTCTTTTATCACTTACGACAGCCTGGTCTGTCTTGAGTGTGCTGGTCACATGATTTGCTTCAAATTTTTTGTGATCAATTAGTCAGCCTGACCTAAATCCAACATGGCTGCCAGTGGTGCAGAACATTCAGATTTTGAGATAAGTAAATACATATTAAACTTACTTTTCTTCCGAAAAAAAGAAGAAAAAAGAATACTGCTAACATTAAAGGGTTAGTTCACCCAAAAATGAAAATTAAGTCATTAATTACTCACCCCCATGCTGTACCAACCCCGTAAGGCCTTCGTTCGTCTTCGGAACACAAATGAAGATATTTATGATTAAATCTGAGAGGTTGATCACTCCTCCATAGGCTGCCTAAGGGAATGAAACTTGACGGCCCAGAAAGTCATTAAAGAAAATGTTTAAATATTCCATGTCACAACAGTGGCTCAACTATAAGTTTATCAAGCGACGTCAAGCGTTTGTTTTTTCGCACAAAAAGTATTCTCGTCGCTTGATAAACTTATAGTTGAGCCACTGTTGTGACATGGAATATTTAAACATTTTCTTTAATGACTTTCTGGGCCGTCAAGTTTCATTCCCTTAGGGAGCCTATATAGCAGTCATGAACCTCTCAGATTTAATCATAAATATCTTCATTTGTGTTCCGAAGACGAACGAAGGCCTTACGGGGTTGGTACAGCATGGGGGTGAGTAATTAATGACTTAATTTTCATTTTTGGGTGAACTAACCCTTTAATTGTGAACATTGTCTTAAGGTGCTGAAGGAAAAAACGGTACTTTCCTGTTATCCGGACCCCACCATATACCATTTCGGAACTATAGTCATCCCTGATTGGTCTTAACCCTAGTGACGGGTAGGTTTAGGGGCGGGGTTAGGGGTAGGCCATCGTCCCTGATTGGTCTTAACCCTAGTGACGGGTAGAATTAGGGGCGGGGTTAGGGGTAGGCCATCGTAGGGTCCGGATAACAGGAAAGTACCGAGAAAACTAATATGTTGTTCATGTTGTTATTTAGCACGTTTTGAAATGTATGCGTCTCCTGAGTCACGTTGTCTGTTTAGGGTATACAAAAGGGATTAAACTAGCTCTATTTAAAATGCACTATTCAAACTTAAATGATTGTAATTCAAGAATGCTTTGGAATATAGACCTAAGTTTGAGCTTGTTTTAAAGAAAACAGTCAGCAGATTATTGCTGAAGTGAAAGCACTTCTAAAAATGAAAGTATGAAAAAGTTAAGGAAGTTTAAAACTTACAGTAAATCAATATATTGTACTTAATTTTTTTTTCTTTTTTATAAAAAATGTAATTTACAAAATATTTTTTTACTATAAAATTACTATAACATCAAAGCCATATATCTAACGAAGTTGTGTTCCAAATTTGAAGTTGATATCACAAAAACTTAAGTTCACATGAGATTTTGTTTAGGCATAATACCAAAAATAGCCACCGGGTGACTTACATTCCATTGAATTTAATTGTATGCATTCTGCCATAACAGATTAATACATTTCTGTCCAAATATCCCTTCTGTCACAAAATATGGAACCTTGAGACACAAATTATGAAACATGACGATGCCCAAAAGAGGAGGAGCCCATTAAAATAACTTAGAGTACCGTTTCTATGGTAACACAACATCCAATTTCAAAACGGGTTTCACAGGCTGAATCTTGAGTTCGTAAGCTTTCGAATGATATATAATTTGACAACATTAGATCAGGTGAAGTCTGGGATATAATTGTTTTAAACATACAGTGGCAGTAACAGTTAACAGATTAATGACTTGGTCCTTTTTTATACCCTAATCAGGCAACGTATCTCAGGAGACACAACTCATAAAATCCTAAATATATCAAATTTAAAAAAAAATATTTTGGATATGTTTTCTTTAAGTCCAGATTATATAAAAAATGACATGAAATTTTTTTTTGCTTAGCATTTTCCACCCTTGCCTGTTTATGGGTTAAACCTGTGCCAAATTAGAATTCTAAATCACAGCAAAGGTGATTTTCAGTGAATAATGACTTAAATTTCATACATTTCCTCACACAAAACTGTCATCGAGTTGTATGGACCACTTTGTGGTGTTTTTATTCATTTCTCTTTCTTTTTCTCTTCTTTTTGTGTGTCCGATTCTGGTTTGGAAAAACATGATGACAGAATTAATATTTCTGGGGGAACTATCCCTATAGGATTTCATCTCATATTCTATTCAAAAATATGTACGTGCACTGGGAGTTTCTTGCCTTATGCAAACAGAAACAGTTTACTGTAACAGTTGTACACATAATGCTAGTTTATTTGAGAATGTGCCATATAGCATTAATTCTTAAAATCAAACATTGATTAATGCCAGCGCTGATCTCTGAATTGGCAATTATGTTAAATACCTGGCTTTGAAAAGATTCACTGAACTGTGAAATGCACTTTTAATTGTGACCTGGAAAATGCTTAGGCAATTTTCATCACAAGGTGAAGAAAAAGGGAAGAAAATTGAAAATAAATGCATAACAAGAAAAGAAAAAAAAGAAAAAAAGGAGTGAAAGCACAGCAGCACAACAACAAAACAACAACACAGGGGCCTGCTTCCTCCCCATCAGCACGCCAAAAAGCCTTGGGGTACAGCTCTCGCAACAAAGAACAAGAGTCTCTCTCGCTCTTCTGAAGAATACAATTTTCTCCCCTTCTTCTCCCCTTGTACCCCACTCACATTCTGCCCAAATCCCCTGCTCAGGGATCTACATTCGGCATGCCACAAACCGCATTCCCTGATGTCTCAAAACACAAGTGTGTCTCAACATTACTCTCTTTTTGCTTTTAATTTTCCAAGGAATGCTAGTGCCATTTCACGCCTTTCTCCCTACTTGCCTAAAGCCAATACCCAGAGCACGAGTGTCTGAGAAACTGCCTCTACAGCTTGAAGTGAGAAAAAAGAAGCTCCAGTGGATTTTCGAATGTTGCCTGCCAATGAGATCTTTTGATCAGCTGCCAGGTGATGACAGATGATCTGCATTAATCTCGCACTTTCTGTGACTCTTTTCGAGCAGAGGGCAGCGAGCAAGGCTCATTGGTTTGAAAAGTGAAATGATGCCACGTGGGATTTCTTTGTTTCTTATTTTCTCCGCTGTCTCCTCATTGCCTCGTTTGTTAGAGGAAAACTCCATGACATCAGCAGAGCTGAGTCAAACTCGCTGCGAAACAACAGGGGGATGAGTTCAGACAAAGCTCTTGTTAAAATGTAGAGTGTTTGCTCTAAAACTGGCCTATAGTGGGATGGAGGTTGTTTTAGCGCTGACCTGCGCGGTTGCATCCGAGCTGAAAAAGTACCGTTTGGATCCTCGTGTTTCAACCCATTAAACCTTGCGAAGTGCTAAACAATTTAATAATTTATGAGAGTGGAGATGCTCAGGCTTGAACACCTCATCGATTAAACAATAAAACATATTTGCTTATTAACTTTTGTCCAAGTTTTAATTGTGAAGACAGACACCCTGCAGCTTACCAAATTACCCAAAGAGGAAAGCAAACTTCATTGTCGACTGTTCGCTAGTGTTTTCAAGTTGGCTTATTCTTTCAAACACTGAAGAATATGAGATTGGTATGTAGCTGCTATAAAGTACTATAAACGAGGATGAGAAAAGCTCGAAAAGAAGCAATGATGACAATAATTTTGAGAACAAAAAGTAGCATTAAATACTGCCATTCATGATTTAAAAGGAAAATTCTTTAATAATGTACAAAAAGAAGATAATTTGAAGAATGTTTTTATCAATACAATGAAAGTCAATGGGGTCCAAAACAACACCGAAAGGACAAAAACACATACATTCTTCAAAATATCATCTGTTGTGATCCACAGAAGAAAGTAACTCATACATGTTTGGTACTACATGAGGGAAATGTAGATATTTTACCCAAAAATAAATTCTTTCATGTAGTGTAGGAAAATTGTCTCTCCTCAAGACAAAAACAACCACATATTGTATAGCCCGAGCTGCATAGAGCAGAAATGGCAGAAGAAAATATGTCTGATTCTCTTCCATCAGTTCCAAATTAGCCTGAAGGATGCAAGTGCTCGGTCTGACACATGCAGACACACGTTCATGTTTCAAACAGGCCCTGTCAGGGCAGACTGACCCCTCGGCAGATGGTGCGTATCACATGTATCACCCCAGAATCATCAGCATGAGAGTTGTCACTATTAAGCCGACCTGGACCCCTTGCCCCCGTCTCGAAATCCAGGTGTGAGGGTGACGAGACAGGAGCACCATTTCTGCAGGGTCATGGCCTTAACTCTATCCAGCTCTCATCACTGAAAGATCTGGTTCTGCACGCGGCACACGCATATTATTATGCCGAGTTCTCTCCACACCTCCAGTCACAGCTAACAGCTGCTGATGAACGAGAAGCGACGGCTTGTGATGGTGCTTCTCCATTAGAAAAACATAACCAGCTGTTATTTCGAAAGGGGATGGTGGGCTTATTACCGTGATTTCCAGCGGGAGTAGCTCTCCTGTTTGGCTGATTATTTTGCGTGGCTGAGATTCTGCAAGGGAGGTACGTGTTTTGTGTTGCTGACAGATAACAGCCTTTTCCTTTCACCAAGGTCTAGGGACAAAGGACAAACTATTTCATCCCAGAAATTATTCTATCCGGTAAAGTCTGAGAAAAGCCATCAGTGAGTTTTATGTCGGCAAAAAGGGGCATATTGTTGTTTTAGATGATGCTCAATGCTGAATTTGTCATTTTGTAATGTTGTGAGGGTGAATGTGATCTCTGCAAGCCCATTAAAGGAATAGATCACCCAAGAAATGAAAATGTCATCATTTACTCACCCTCATGTTGTATAAAAGGGCTGAAGGCAAGGTTTTCTGTGAATAACAACACTCTATGAATAACATTTAGTTTGGAGAATTTGGAGCTTTCATTCTATGCAAACCAGTTCACTGTGCCAAGTGTAAAGACAAACATGTTTCAAATGACATGATTCTGAGAAGATACACAATTCACGACAAGGTAATGTCTGCCAGCGATCTTTCCACCAGAGAGTGTGTGCAAGCATTTTCCTTAAACTAATTGATTTTGCTAACTGCTAACAAGTGAAAACATGCTGATCTGAATGAGACACTTACTGTAAATAATGTGTTCTGTGATGTGAGTGATAGCTAATAAAACTAAGCAAATTAATACATTTGTCTGAAATTACTCATTAGTTCATCATAGCGAATGCCTTGAACTATAAAGGGAATAGAGAGTGACAGACTGTGAAAGGAAGAGTAGTACAGCTTTCCTGTAGCTCAACCAGTAGAGGGTTGGCGCTTGCAACGCCAAAGTCATGGATTCGATTCCCAGGGAAAGCAAGAGCTAATAAGAATGTAAATGTGTACCTTGAAATGCAATGTAAGTTGTTTTGAATAAAATCGTCTGCCAAATGCATAAATGTAAGTAACCACATAACAGCTAAATGCTGTTTGATTTTTTTCTGAATAAAATCATAGAAAAGAGCAAACTTCATTACTTGACTTTTAACTAATGCTTGAAAGTTAGTTTGTACTTTCACCACTCTAAAGAAAATGAAAATAGTATAGCTGATAATGCATGGTTGAAAAAAGCTCATATAGAAGCATTTCTGTCAATATTTTTGTGAACATTTCCAGCTAGAATGTTCTACGTCAAAAATGAGTATTCACAACAGATTACATACTGTATTTCCATTCATGTTATTAAAGGGAAATTCTGTCATAATTTACTCACCTTAATATCATTACAAACCTGTATGACTTACTTTCTTCGGTGGAACACAAAAGAAGATATTTTGAGGAACTGTTTTTGTCCATTTAAGTGGTTCAAAACAACACTGAATGGACTGAAAAACCTGAAAAAACTGAGAAATTCTGCATTACACAATGATAATTACGGAGCTGTGTTATATTGAATTTCACAGCAGATATCTGGCTAAATAATCAAACTCTAAAGAAGAGAGAGTAAAACAACTGTACAGAGATACAAATAGACATTAATGTGGTCTGTCTGTTCATTCTCAGTACACTCCACTCCAACTTTATTTTTTGAGCCAGAACTTTTTCTGTGTGTCAAATTCAAGCAAAAAATCTCGAAATGCTGCTGTCATAGTTTTCAACTTTTAGTCCATGGATTTCATGTTTTCAGTATGAGGTAAACCCTTCAATCACTGGAGACAGTGCACAGACAGATCCGCTGCTTGTGTAATACCCTGAGCTTTAGTAAAAATGTTCACCCTTGCTTCCCATACTCTTCAGCTTCAGAATCAGAGCACATGGTGGTGGATCGTGCTGTCCTGGATAAGGAACAGCTGTTTGAATGAATCTTTAATGTTCACTCACATCGGTGTTTGCGTCTGCCAGCTGTACATCTGTACAATCGTTCTTCACAGTTTCAAGTGCCGATCATTCATTAGCCCACCACAGCATTCTCTCATTTGCAGCCTTCTATATGCATGCATGAATGTTTTGAAATCTGCATTTGTTGGCTAAAAGTACGGTGGAATTATGTAATACTATTAAATATATAATTGTAATATAAACTTAATATTTCTTATTTGGGTGCACAGATTACACAAGATTATTTCAGCAACTTCTTTTAAAAAGGAAGGCAACAACTGCACATTTACTGTTAATGAATTGCTCCAGGTATTGAGCCATTTACTGCACCGTTGAACTTGATGCAAAGTTTTGTAATAATGCTGGTAGACAAGATCTTAAAACTTTAATGGAAAAGGTAATGGCTGCTATAGATAGAGATTTCTTACTTTACCTCGAACCTTATCTGTAGAGTCCACCACTTAACCCAAAGGTAGAGTTTATAAAGTCTATCAGAACAAAGAGACCCTTTCCCTGCATTTACCTCTCTGTTACCTTTTAGCATAATTACAGCACCATGTTTAATGTCAGCTCAAATACCACACTAATCAGCATTAGAAAATAGGTCAGACTGTATTACAATTGTTGCCTGCGTTTGAAAGGATAAAAGCCTGTGCTTGGTTTTGCATTACAGCAGATCCTCTGGTCTCTTCTCACCCCTGCTTTTGTAAATCACAATGGCAGATTAAAGCAGGAAGGTTGTGGTGCAATTAAAAGTGGTTTCAACAAGTTTTGGACTCCAAAAGAATGAAAAAGCAAGGGCAAAACATAAAAATGAAATACAAGTTACCTGCTTGCAGGACTCAGATGTGCTTGTAGGAACGAGCTGTGTGGTTTGAGAAGACGACGATCAATGGATCCATAGAAAATGGCGTGTTATCTATGTGAAACAGACAGAAGAGAACAACATTGTTCATTTTCTGCAGCTTGTGTGAGTGTGATGAGTGAGTAAACATGAATCTTGTTTGAGAATTCTATTTCCTCTTTTCATTTTCTTTGGAGGAGGCAGCCGCCGTGGGTGCTCTGGAGAGTAGTGCATTATGGGATTCCATAGTTTTCACAAACAGAAGAGGCCTAATTGGCTCTCAATAAATGGCCATAACCATATATCACAAACCCAATGCCCAAGCTAACAGTCAGCTGAACTATTACTTGCCTTTTCCTCATGTGAGCACGCTCGTATCCCAACTCATTCGGAGACAAATATTAACACAAACAACATGTTTACACGGGAGAAAGAGATGAACAGCTGCATTCACGATTCACAGACGCTAAAGCAAATTCACATTTGAACACACTCAGACATCTGTACTCGCAGTCTAATATGAACACAGTGAAGAAAAAACACCCATGGCGATTCATCGGTTGCTATCTGGCTGTGAATTCACGCTGCCTGCACAGCAGACGGGTCCTCTCGTCATTTTATTAGCACGGGTTGGGGAAGAGGTGTCTGAAGAGAACACAGCCACTTCGAGAATATAGGATCTGACTAATGCCCTCTTCTTTGTGTTCGTATGCGTGAACTTGTGTGTTGTAACCTTTGTGGTGCTTAAATACTCACTAGACTCCAATACAACCGTAAGGAAAAAATATTGCTCATTCGCTTGAAGAAAATCTTTCATTTCATTTAAATGATCAACTTTGTCTCAGATGTTTCTCCTCATATTCCTTAGGAGAATGATTCAATTGTTGACATGCATTACGGACACAGAATAAGGATTCACTGATATGAAAACTCTGATCTAAAAAGTCAAAATAGTGCCATGTTATAGCTAATAACTGATAAATGGCTGACTACATTTTTACTATTTAAAAATCAATGAAAATAAAATACTAAAAAAAATGTAAAATCAATCATTTTAAAAAAGTTAATTTAGAGATTACAAAATTATATAAGGTTCAGTATGAAAAAAAGATATTCAGATATTCTGATCCTTAACTCAATGCGCTTGCAATCACATCGTTCTCTACAGGGCACAGCTGATTGGTTCCTGCTGTATCAGTAGCCAATGAGATCACTGCTCAACCTTCAAATACTTGGTCAACATTTGCTAGCAGTTAGCAGCGCCTTTTCAGAAGCTTTTCTCCCCCTGCTCCACCCGTATAGATCTGCTTCAGTAATTCATGTACACTATATTGCACAGCAGCAGCATGTCTTATTTGCTCACTGCAGCGTTTAGTGTGTCTATTGGCAGTAGCAAGTCCTGTACTTGCTCTGCAGCAGCAGCAATAACCAACAGCAGCAGAAATAACAACAGCAGCAGCATAGCAGATCTATTCCGCCAAGACCAATCATATCAACATTATTACTATGTCCATATCAATTACTATGCCAAACACTCAGAGAGCAGTCATGACAAATACGAGAAATGTGAATAAAATTATTAAAAAAAATTTTTTTATCTAATTACAGTCAATATCCAATATTGACTGTAATGTCCATCCTTAATATAGAATTATAAATTGTAATTATAATTATAAAACATGCATAGCACACATAATTGTAATGAAAGGTCCAGGTACAGGTAAGGTACAGTAATTTAGTTTCGGAATTCAGTGTACAGGCCAATTTGAACACAATTTGAGATGAATTTGAGATGCCGAGACACACTATAGGATTACTCCGAACCTGACTTCAACTCCAGCTGTTCTCAATTTAATGTCACTGCTGTCTATGATAAATAATTACATAGATATTTAGGATATCTCATTTGTGATGTTTCTTTCCTATGGGCAGGCCCACACATCCCTGACCTGATCAAAACGATGCACTAAACAAGACTCTCATTTCGTAAGACACCTACTTTGATTTCATTATGAATGTTTGTGCCATTCTGGATGCGAAATATCTGATCTTCAAATCCATAAATCAGACAACACGAGACATTTATCTCATTCACCACTAAGGGATCTTGAATGTGCACACGCAGTCTGTTCCTGCCCTGGTTTCCTAGGAAAATAAGCCACAGATCAGGGAGGGCACAGGAAGAGAGAGCGAGATGGGGGGGAGGGAAGAGACAGAAACACTCTTCTCTGACTGGGTCTTCACAAGGAGGAGTGAATCCATGGAGGGGGAAGAGAGAAAGAATGTCTGCTCATTATTCAGCCTGGCACTCGAGGCCACAGAAAATAGCTCTCTTCATTTTTCTTGTCAGGCTGTGACTCTGTTAATGGTGTGTTCTCAGTCAGTGGTGAGACAAGGGGGGGGGGGGGGGGGGGGCACCAGGAATGTAGCGAGTCAGGATAAACACTACGACCCTTTCCGATGACCGCTTGCTCTATTGGTCATCGACCGCCCCAGAAGGAAAGCAATCACCTTAAAGAAAGCTGGCCCCATTTTGTAGGGACTGCATTCCTCAATTGGAACTAAATGAGCTTCCTGCCTTGGAGACCATCTCCAGTTTCCTTCCGTTCTAGCCAAAATTTCTGCTAAAACTTTTTGCTGTGGCCGGATCAGCTGGATAATAAGAGCTGAAACAGCCGTGTTCCATTAAGTGTAAGACTGATTTATAAGCGTTGCGTGGTTGTCTGGTCTTTCCTCCATTTGGCTCATGATTGGTCTAATTCAATGAGCTAATAAGCTGAGCAGCTGTGACTCCACTGTTGGGCTTCATGTGCTGAGATGAAAGTGGACCGGCCATCATTATGCACATATATTACTACACCAGTGACGGGAACTTGTCCATTTGCATGCATGAACAAGAATGTGATGCAAAGATTCCAGTGGATTATGCATCTATATTGACAAATACATTATGTTGGATTACATTTTTATAATGGATTATGGATTCTATCTGTCATATGGAGAGATAAAAAAAACACTGTGTAACCTCATATATTTTCCCTATGAGACAATCACAGTAATCAGGATGAAAGTCTTGGATCAAGTCAGGACATCCATGACAGAGTCCAGGGTTACAGCCACTTGTTAGTAGTGATTTGTTAGGTATTCTCAGAGCATCTGTTATCTAAAATAATTTAAAATCCTAAATTTAGTTTTTGACAAGAGTGCTGTGTTTTAGAACCTACTATTTCATCTGAATTTACTTAGTACTAAACTATCATATATATGCAAAAGGCAGTGCATCAAATGGATACAAAAAAACAAAACAGACAGACATTTTTTTAACAACATATATTTTTCTAATAAATATATCAAACTCCAATGAAATGAACTACAAGTCAAGTCTATGGTGAGAAATTCTATTAATGCGGCCCCTAATCAGTCACTTATGAGGTTCAGTGTCATTTAGGATGCCGTCTTGACAGCATCATGTTTTCCTTGGGTTCATGTTTTTGTGGTGGAAAAATAATCCATTCATGGCCTTTTGATACATGCCTAACACAACCTTTAGGGTTTGATCTGAAAAGGAATATGCGTCCATGTTAGCAGAATAACATCATATGCCAGCCTATACTAGAGATTGAGGACACTATACAATAGTGACGGCGAGAGCAAATGTGTGCCAGCACTCATTGCTGAAAGGCACAGATAACCCTGAGAGGCATGGTCAGAGTTCCTCATTTAAGTGCTACTGTTGGCTCTGCAGACGAGCCGAACTGTGAATAAGAGCGCGAGGAGCGAGTGGTGATTTTAAACAATGAGAGCTCAGGTAAATTTACAGCAACCTCCCACAAGCTAGGATAAATAGCTGAACTTGAGAATGTGGTAACGATGTAAAGAGAGATGTTGAACGGTGTTTTTTCATAAGAGAGTTGCTGGATTCTATGGATATTTATATTTGAATGCATTTTTAATATTGTGTGTGAGCTTATGTAAGTATTTATTATATAAGTAAAACCTACTATAATTTAAGATAATAGAGAGCCTGTGAGGGTGAAGGGAGCTGTCCGTGGTGCTGATTATTAAGCTACAATTTACCGGGATGTCTCATTTACCATGTTCTGAATTAGTCTATTGCTTTTTAAGCGATTGTTAAAACTAAAAGACACAGAAATGAAATATGATCTGATTTGAATGCTAGTGGATATAAGTGCCATTCATTTTAACCACTGAAATTAATATTGTGATTTGAAGACAAGATTTCGGTAGTGAGCAGCTGTCACACAACCATCATGGGACCTCATACGAGAGCAATTGGGAATGGTTCTGCACAGAAGACTCAACTTTGTGATTTTAATAATGTTTGATGTTCGCATGTTGCTAAGTTAGTGGTGTAATACTCTAAGCAACTTGAAAATAGAGCACACACAAATATTCAGTGGAATAATCAATTTTAATTTGCACTGAACTATGTTTTATTGAAACTTTGAAGAATGAAATACACTACCAATTTTTTTTATTATTCTTAAAGAAATTAATACTTTTATTCAGCAAGGATGCATTTAAAATAAGACATTTTTAATATTGTAAAAAAATATTATTTCAAATAAATGCTGTTCTTTTAAACGTTTTATTCATTGAAGAATCCTGAAAAAAAGTATAATGGTTTCCACAAAAAATATTATGCAGTTTTCAACATTGATAATAATAAGAAATGTTTCTTGAGGAGCAAATCAGCATATTAGAATAACTTATAAAGGATCATGTGACACTGAAGACTGGAGTAGTGATGCTGGAAATTCTGCTTTGCCATGACAGGAATAAATTACATTTTAGAATATAATAAAATAGAAACATTATTTAATTGTAATAATATTTCACAATATTTTTATTTTTAGTATATAGTAAAATAAATAAATGTGGCCTATATAAGCTTAAGAGACTTAAGAGAAAAACATTCAATTATCTTACCGTCCCCAAACTTTTGAACGGTAGTTTTTTTTGTAATGTCCTTTCTGTTGACTCACCCATTTCTTTTGAGATAATTTTTTTTACTGAACGTGTTATAATGCATTCTGATTATCTTCTCCATGAAGGATGGTTGTTATAAAATTGGCTAAAACAATCTTCCTTAGGAAGTAACATTAAGTTGCTTACTTTTTGGAACAGTCTATGTTCCACCTACTGCATGATGCCTTAAAATGCCTAAGAGAAGGTGTTCTTGATAGTCACTGGCTTCAGGATATTTCCACACCAAGTTCAAGTACAGTGTAGTCTATTTTTGGATCATTCTGCAGTAATAAAAGAAATGCTTCTCCTTACACTGTATAGTTTTACATTGAGTTCAAGATGAGAAAAAAAACTTTTGTGACTTATTAGCAGAACAGTTCTGACCCAATTAACTGTCTTTGTTTGATAAAGAAGCACTGACCTCTGATTTGTTTTCACACTGTATGACTTTAATTAGCTTTGGACCTTGCTTCAGGGAATTTGTGAATCCATGTGGATATGTTGCGAGTGTAATTCAATGTGAGAGATGTCTGCATCTACAGACTAGTGGCAAACAACAACTAAGCTTAAAGTGTAACAACAGTCAAACAACTCTAAAATGAAGTTGGCAACACAACAAGCAACTAACAAAAGTAGCAACCAACATTAAAGGGTTAGTTCACCCAAAAATGAAAATTAAGTCATTAATTACTCACCCCCATGCTGTACCAACCCCGTAAGGCCTTCGTTCGTCTTCGGAACACAAATGAAGATATTTATGATTAAATCTGAGAGGTTCATGACTGCTACATAGGCTCCCTAAGGGAATGAAACTTGACGGCCCAGAAAGTCATTAAAGAAAATGTTTAAATATTCCATGTCGCAACAGTGGCTCAATTATAAGTTTATCAAGCGACGAGAATACTTTTTGTGCGAAAAACAAACAAAAATAACGACTTTATTCGACTATTCCTTTTCTTCCTTGTAGGCCTGAAACGAGACTTCAAGAGATTTCCACGACGCATGCGCGAGAATTGCGATCTCCTTCAACTACTTCAGTTACGTTCTCGCGCGTGCGTCGTGGAAATCTCGTTTCCTCGCAGTCATCCACCTCTCAGATTTAATCATAAATATCTTCATTTGTGTTCCGAAGACGAACGAAGGCCTTACGGGGTTGGTACAGCATGGGGGTGAGTAATTAATGACTTAATTTTCATTTTTGGGTGAACTAACCCTTTAAGCTTCCTAAAGGAACAGGTCAACCAAAAATGAAATCCGGTCATCTTTTGCAGTACTCACCCTCACATTGTTCTAAACCTTTCAAGACTTTATTTCCTCTGCGGAATATAAAAGAAAATATGTTTTGTTTAATTTTTCATTTTAATTTCCCCATAAAATGAAAGTCAATGGGTGGGCAGAAATAAAAAAAACGTCTTCCAAATGTCTTCTTTTGTGTTCCACATAAGAATGAATGTCATACAGGTTTGGAACGAGATGAGGGTGAATAAATTGACAGTTTTAATTTTAGATGAACTATCCCTTTAATGGAGCAATATCATTTGCAAATGTTACCGGAGATAAACAGTATAAAGTACTTACAAATCATTTGTAAAGTTAATTCATAGTCAATATATGTTAGTCTCTACATTGTTATTATATTAATAGGCTAAAGACAAATAGTGAGTTATGTCTGGAGTTCCCTTAAACCGCAGTGTGTGTGTGTGTGTGTGTAATATATTTGTAAACATTTTATGTATGAATATGAATGCAGTTAATGTCCAATAAAGGTTGGTTTAAAATGGCATTTTCCATGACCTAATCTAGAATAAGAACTATTTACTCCTAATAACTAATTAACAGTTCCTTTAGCTAATTAATAATAATTGTGTTAATTACAGTGACAATGAATGAAGAACTCACTATTATATATAACCTATTCATATATTAATAATGTAGAAACTACAATATATAAACTATGAATAAACTATAAACTAATAGTTTGTTAATGACTTGCAAGTACTTTCTTATACTTATTATAGAGTCTTACCAAATTCCCTTCTGTGTTTCAGGTCTACGCACCCAACAGCTATATAGTTAACAGTACAATGTGACAGTAAGTCAGAGTAAAAACAAAAACAATTTAGCATTTGGTTGCTCTTCACAGCTACTTAATGAATAAGGTAGCTTGTTACTGGAAAAGCTTTTTAGAAAATAACTGAGATGCTGTCACCCTACTGAAAAATGTAGTTAAGTAGCGCTAATGCGTTGGTACTCCTCAATACTGCTTCAGACCAAGCCAGGGATTTCTAATAATTATATTTGTTTCCTTTTTAACAATTTTGCTTCCTGCAAACTCTAACATCATAATGGAAGGATGTTTGGAAGATGTAATATTACCGATGAATAGAGAATCCTTTCTGGTGTCCTCTGCTATTGTTTCAGATGGAAATAGCATTTTCACATGTGTCGCTCTGCATTTTCTCTCTGTAATGGATACCTGTTTCAGCCTGTAGATTTCCCTGTGACAGCATGCTTTCCCACTACTGATGAAACTGAAGGAACTTTCTCAAGCTGTCAAAGATTTCCCTCTATCTCACATAACTGACAGGCCAACCGTCATTACAGACTCTCACTCTCTCAATTCTCTCGTGTGTGCGCGCACACACACAAATACAAAAATCAGAGATAGGTATGCTGTCAAATTGGGACTATAGGCTGATTTCCTTTAGAAAGAATGAAAGAAAAAGGCTATTACTGAACGCTGAACTTTACTAAAGTGCCTTACAAAAGAAAAAGGTGCACAATGTTATCTGCTATCTTCTCAGATCCATTTATTTGTCAGCTTCAACCCACATTGACCCTTTCTTTTGTGTCTCACAAAAATATTCCACCGATAAACTCAATGCACATGCTGTCAAGATGTTTTAACTATCAAGATGGTTTACCAGACAAGCTAAAAAATAAAAAAATAACCATAACATAACGTGTCTTTCATTTCATGTGCAATTATATTTGTACCCAGAAGTAGCAAACGTGTTAATCTACAGTATGATGAAGAAGCAAAGTCAATAATGTATTCATGTTACGCTGATGTTGAGGTTAAAGGGTTACACATGAATTATGAATGATACGAAAAGAGATCTGAGCACACTGTAGGAATGCCATGTGTCTGTTTAATGGATTCTGTTAATAAAGGCTTGCCCACAGATATGCAACATATATAGCAGATCAATAGAGTTCTAAGACATGCAGCCAATAAGCAAGTGCCACACAAAGCAAGACAGATAAAGGCAGGCAAAAGTCAATACGACTGTAAATACATCCAGCTGCACTCACTTATATGGCTTATCCTATGTGCTATTAGTGTTGGGTTCTTTCTGCACAAATCAAATTGGCATGCATTTAAGACTGAAAGAGAAACTGAATAAAAAAAGACAAACATTATGGTTACAATTCATAATTTGAGAAAAGATGGTGGGAGAATTAAGGCCAACAAGAGCTTGCACTCAGTCAAGCACAACGTCAGACCTGTGGAGAGAGAAGCCATTGATTTTTCACAGAAGTGCCAGTTCATCATTCTAGGAGACACTTGCGATCGATCCCTCCTTTCATTTCTTTGTGATTTTGTTAGTTTCAAAGCTGGTCGCCATGATAAATTCAGACCCTTGCCACACATCTGAAAAATGAGGAATGCCCAGATGAGAGGGATAGGGGCACAAGAGAATGTAAATGTGAAAGAAATATTTAATTCTGATAGTTCTTGGGTCATGAAAGTAACTGAGGGTTTGAAAATTACATTTGAAATAAATTACATCAGGTTTGAAAACCTGAATCCATGTTTGTATTAATATAAATGGCAAAATAAGAAACTACCATATATAGACAAAAGTTTGGGATCAGTAAGATTGTTTTTTTGTTTGTTTTTTAAAGAAATTAACACTTTTATTCAGCAAGGATGTACTGATCAAACGTGACAGTAAATATACATAATGTTACACAATATTTCCATTTCAAATTAATGCTATTCTTTTGAACTTTCTATTCATCAAATAATCCTGAAAAATGTTTACACAAAAATATTAAGCAGCAACACTTTTTTAAAAATTGATAGCAATAAGAATGTTTCTTGTGCACTTTCAAACAAGGACTTTACCTACAAACTTTATCAAGCCAGCATTAAAGTTTGTCTAGAAAAACTTTGCTTTTATATAAACTGTTTTCTTTGGATTTCAATTCATTTGACTTCCTTGCATTCAAATTCAAATTGCATTTCTGCATCCTGTATGCAACCCTGCTATACATTCAACCTTAATACATTCCATTAAAAGCAAGCAAAACCAAAAACGGTTCTAAAGGACATCCCACGGTGCAGAGAGTTTACAGTCTTACCTTCAATGATCACTTTCATCTGAATCTTGTCTTTAATCATTTCCCAGCATCCTTTGAGTCTGGTGGGAAGTAAAAGAGGGAGGATGTATCCAGAAACCTCTCATTCCCCTTCTACAGAGAAAGAAAGAGTCGAACCCATGACCTCGACCCACCGTTCCAGCTGCTAAAAAACCCTTCAGTATCTTGGGTGAAAGCTAATGCAGCTTCAAAGGATGTAGGCAGTATGGAAGACTAAAGAAGACCACTGGAGGTGAAGACTATCTGAGAGAAACACAGCTTCTGCTCTCTGATTAATCTGGATTTAGATGAATCAACCTTAAAAGGTGTTTTATCTCAGAATGATAATGGAGGAGCAATTTCATTTAGTGTTTGTTGTGGTATTAAGAAAAATCTGGTCAAATAAAAAAAAAACATTTAATCTGGAATGGAAAAAAGCTACATCTAATATTTACTTTTACTGTAATTACACTTCATACCATTTCATAATTTTAAATAAACCCCCAAAATGTGCCTCAGTTTCTGTCTGGTATCCAATAGGCAAAGCTTTCCTATCCCTCCTGATCCCTCTCCCCGGGCCTTTAAAATACTATTAATACCTAATGGGCTTTCTCATTAGATGCCCTTCCAAACATGTTCTGGCCATTATGAGCTCCATTTACTGCCGGGCCTCATGCCTGCATGTACAAATGTGAGTCGTCTGCCTTCTCGATTCCCTCTGTGTGTAGCAAACATCTATTACGGGTATGAAATGCCTCAATCATGAGAGACTTGCTGTTTGAGTGCCTGTGTGCGAGTGTGTATCTGTAGCCCAACAACTTGTTTTGAAAGAACTGTTTTTAGTGAAGAGAACAGACAGAGGTATTCACATCTATCACGTCTTTGCTCCCCAGGAAAGCTCAGGGAATCCCTTGCAACTGTTACTATAAAGCAAGGAGCGACCTCAGACTGTAATATTACACAGCGCTTGGCCTTGAAATACAATAGCAGCACATACAGACACATATTTGGAGAGAAAATCTCTCTAAAAAGATTATAAAATGATCATTTTATATTGCTTGCTATAAAACTACACACTACCGGTCAAAAGTTTGGAATAATTAAAGATGTTTTATGGTTTTTGAGAGAAACTCAATCTTATGCTAACCAAGGCTGCAGAGCACTTTCGGAAGGAGGGGCTTCATAGAGACTGGAATTAAACAGGGGTGAACCATTGTGGTTTAAACAACAAAGGTGCGACCATGTTACTATGGTTTCGAGAAAACAGTGGTGGTTAGTTAGGTTAGTTTCTCCGACGATGCATCATGTGGTAGTTAAGCAGTGAGTTGCTTTGTTGCAACACACCCCAGAGCGTTACTGGCAGACTGGAAAAAGAGGTGCTGCAACAATGTTAAATATGTGAACAATTTTGTTTTTGGACATTAAAGCATGAAAGCCTTATTCTAGTAAACCACAAAAACTAAATCAAAACTTTGTAAAAGGTCATATGGCCTCTTTAATATCGTCATGCCTTATAGTTGCATTTAGCAGATTAGACCTGGGTGATGATATAGTTACTGTACCATATAGTATATTTCGCTTCATGTGAGTATATTGTATGTAAAGCTGAATTTCTGTCAGGACCACTATCATCAGAGATGATTGACAATTAACATACAGTTTGGATTGGGGGAATGGTTCTGTTCTGAGCAAGAACTCCCTGCCCATCCATGCAGCCTAGTATGGATAAGAACAGGGAGCGATTTCATTAATGTTCAATAATTAATATACAGTACAATATAATTCGAGAAATTAGTCTGATTCGAAGGGTAATCAGAAGGCCAAGCCATGACCGGACGAGAGGAGCTGGGGATGGAGGAGGGTGATTATATCCTGAGCAATGTGATAAGCTGCTGATAATACAGATTGACCTTTTATATGGATGCTGTGATTAGCGTCGTATTCCTATGAGTAGACGTGGATCAGCTGAGCATCAGATAATGTGAGCTTGACTGACGTGACCTGCCAGAACTAACGCTATGCTTGAAATGTATCCACATTATTTACATAGAGCTGTGTGATAATATGGTTTACATTTTGCAATGATATAAAATAACAAGAATAATAAAAAAATTAAGTTGATATCTGTAATTCTTTGATTATTTTGCACTCTCCCATACGGCAGTCATCTTGGATTTTACACTTTATCACTAACAGGGCTAAAAATAGAAAAATAGAAATCAGAAATGCACTAATAAACATCTTTGTTGTTTATTTTTCTTTTCTTAAGCCTAAATCTAACCAAATTTATTGAGGTTTAAAACAAGAATCAAAAAGGTTAAACACTTGTGTGCTACAACTACTATGCATAATAAGGAAATCAAATGGGTACACAAACACTCACTATATCTATGAAGATTGCTTTGATCGGTTTGAACTGGGTTGAAACCGACAGTGTCAGTGATGGCCCACAAACACACCAACCTAAAACTGGTCAATTGCTCTGAGCCATTTAATGACCCTTCCCATAAACCCCCTTTCCAGGAAAAACAGCAAGTAATTAACATAGTGAGTGGTTTATATGACTGCAATGACTTGTGGATTAATTTGCACTGTTATTCCTAATATAACTAAGCCACCCTGACTGGGGCTCTATTTAATGGCCAGTTTCCACTCGGAAAGCACATAGAACAAGACAGAAAATGGCTGGGTGATAAAATTGCTAATCATAAAGTTAACTATTAGAGCTGATGAGCCTCTTCCTGAAATGGCTTTGATTTTTGAAGAGTGAAAAGACAGATCAATGCCTAATTGACAACAACAATGGATCAGCATGGGAACTACTGTGAACAGCACTTCACTAAGCCGATCAACTTGTACAGCCACTCGCTCAAAACTGCTCTGAGAGAATACACAAACGCACGTGTGTCAACTAACATCCTCCGGGGACAACTATATCAGTGTAGTGTGAGAGGGACGAGTGCCAGGCTAAAAGGTTCTGGCAGGCCTTCTCTGTGAAGACATGCCGTTTCAACCCTTATTTCCCTCTCACATCTCATCTTTCTAAGAGTGAATGCATATGATAATGTCCAGTCCTTGACATCTCACTGTGTCAAACATTGAAAGGCACAATCAATTAGCACTTTCCAATGGCTGTAAAATGGTGATAAACTGCCTCATTTGAATTGCCGTGAATAATTTAAGGTTCAAATATTTTCAAAGATTAAAATTACCATTAAAGAAAAACCTTCCCTCTGAAAACACATTAAAAACAAGAAACTGCAGGCACGGGTGTCATGTTTTTTTTAATACCAGGTACCAGCAACAGTCCTGTCTTTCAGTCAAACAATTAATTGATCAATCGATCAATCAATCAAACTGACATGACAGCCACTGAACATTTTTGTTTTCTTGAAAAAAAGCAGCTTTGAAAAAAACATCACACTAGAAGCGCTCCGAAAATCTATTCGACTCAAATCTGTGGGGGCACGAATGACGTTTCTGATTGCAGGGACATTTCAGTTACCCACCTTGTTCCTGTGCTCACACATGTTCCTTTACTCTATTATAAATTGTCGCAGACTCCCTATCTCTGGCGGGAAAGGCTTCAGTGGCTATCTGGCCAATCATTTCTTATGCTTTGCCTCTGATGGCGATACGATCTTTAATCCAGTACTAGCCAACTCGTCCTCACATCCCTCGTGCACTCAGGCAGAGTCCGAATGAGCCTATCTCTGTACCTTAATAATCATCCAGTGTCGGAGTCCCTCTCATATCAGAACGAAACTTTGCCTTGGCGTGAGGGTTGTATCTGAAACACAGAGTGTGTGGCTGTGTATACTGATAGGAATAGACATGATTAAAATGTAGCTACTTCATGCCAATGGGTACTTGAGTATTGGAAAGGACCTTTGCATGTGTAGCAAATTAGCTCAAAAGGGAAATGTATATATATATATTGCTGAAAGCTGAAGGCAAAATTTTCATTGAATTCTTCCGGAGATCTGTTCGGTTCGTGGGAAATTTGAATGAAGGTAAATTGTGAGACAAACACTTTCTGCCTTTCTGGCAGTTTTTTTCAATGTAATGAGCAAAGATGTTTCTTAGTAGGGTACTCTTAAAGGGTAATTAAACCCTAAAACAACTTTTATTTTAGATAATGATCTGTAAGACTAGGGCTTTATTAATGTTGTTCATTGATTCGAGTACATTTTTTGACATTTTTGACATTTGGGTAAAGTGTTTTAATTCTACAATATATGGTGTAAAAACATCTGAGTGCTGCCCTCTTTAGGTTGAACGGTGGCTACTGCAGTTGAATTTTCCTATTGGAAGTTATTGTGCCCTGTGACGTAAGCAGGCACCAGCTCACCACGCCCTTGCCTACGGGTATCAGGTGCACGCCCCTGCACGAAGGTGCACGAAGAAAAGTTTCTTTGGTGTAAAACTGCACAACAATTCTCCAGACCACCATAAACATGAACAAAGTATGGTAAAAATAATATGATGCATTTTATAGTAACATACTATATTCACCATTAAGACACAAGAAGTGGATTATTTCAATATCAAACAGATGGGGTCTGAAAACATTAAAGAAGTGATGCATTCTTAAACCTGGATATCAGCATTTGAACATTCATTAACCTGACTTACAGAGTGATACCAAGTTACTACTACATACAGAGTGATACCAAGTTACTACTACCATGCGATCCCATACCTGGATCGCATGGCTGGTGATGGGGCAGTTGTCTCCCTCTCCCCTCTGGAATGCATTTGAAGTTTGAGCATTTCCAGGTCAGCATACACAAGGACAGCAAAGGTGATAACTGTCAGAGTTCCTATGTTTCATTGTGTTTTTTCCTTGTGACCCAGTTTCCCAGTGTGTCTGATTATTGATTACGTTCACCTGTTCAGTTAATTATCTCATTAGTTCTCCTTGTTATGTAAGGTCAGTGTTTCCTGTGTTCTTTGTATGGTTTCGTCATTTTTATGGATGCTTTTTCCTACGTTTCTCCTGTGTGGATTTATTAAAGTGGATTTATTCCTGAACTCTCCCTCGTCGTGCACTTCCTGTTAGCAGGCACCCGTGGCAATAACAATATTCTAGCGACCACTTTTTAGAGTCGGGCTGGTGATTTAGTGTGAAAAAAATGGAAAGGGGGATAATTTTACGAAACCTAAAGCACAATCAAGCATCTTGATCACATCCAAACGCTACAGATGAAAGCTAAATAATTTCATAAATATCTGTATTTTGCTATTCAAACAATGCAAGATTTTATGGCTAGCTGCATCTTCTTCTTCGCCATATCTCCATGCAGTTTATTACACTTCATTGTAGGCTCTCACATGAGTCGACGCTAAAGGCCATCTGTCTCTATCTTGTGCCATTCTCATTAGAACTTGTTTTCCAACGCCGTATCTCGCCAGCACTGATGACATCCGCCTTGTTCTTGGACGTCCTCTTTTTGTGGTACCTTCTACTCTTCCGACCAATGCGATGTTGGCAATCCTGTTTTTATCCATGTGAAGTACATGACCAAGCCACTGGTGTTGTCTTTCATGTACTTTTTCCACAATGGTTTCTATCTGATTGAGGGCCTTTCTGATGTCATTGTTTCTCATCTTGTCTATGAGGCGGACGCCAAGTAGTTTTCTAAGTGCTGCCATCTCGAGTACAAGTAGTTGTTTCTCTTCAGCACTCCCAAGTGTCCATGCTTAGCAACCATGCATGTTATAATTAGCATTGTTTATTTCCCTACCATTTGCAACCCTATCGGAACAAAGCCCTGACCTGCCAGTTGAGAACTAAGTGCTACATTTAAAATGACCAACATTCAGTCTTCTGCATAATGTTTCTGTGTTTTCAGATGCACAAGTTTTATTGTTGCTGCCTGCCTGCAAGACTGCTGGAGACCCATAAAAAAATCTCTTTGAAAATCAATAGGGTCTCAGCAGAGCATGAAAAAGCAGCATCATCATAACCTTAAATTTATTTGTTCATTGTTTTATGTGGCCATTCCAGTGACCTAATGCACATAAATTTAGTATTCAGGCCCCAAGCATCTCTTCCTATAAAACATTCAGATCCATTCTCTTCAGAACAAGTTTTCACTCACGCTGCTCCGAAAAAGTTGTTCTTGACTAAACCAGCTGTGAATGCTTTAAGGAAACTAGAGGTTGCTGCAGCTGTGTTGGTCTGTGGTTGATCTATTTCACATGGCTCATGATGCGGGACGTGCACCTGTGAGGGGTGCTTTACGACCAAACCGTCCAGTTACTCCATCACATATTGCTACGATCAGCAGAGCGCATAACAGATGCTCCGCGGAATAACAATTACGGTTCAGTTTGTCACAGTTCAGCACAATTCTTTTGACCCATTTATCAAGTGAGCACATATGTACAACCAGACTCAGCTACATCAATATTTCCGATCCTCGTCCTTAACGGCTACACCATTGTGACAGTTAGTAGCTTTTAAAAACATAAATACTAATTCAATTTCTTGTAGGAAACGTCCTCTTGAAGGGGTTAGATTAACATCATGAGGTCATAATCGGGCTGCTTTGTGCATGCAGGTGGGGAATTTACATAGGATGGCATTAGTAATTGTGGCTGACTCATTGGAAATGGATGAAATAGTACAATAGGGCCAAGAGCGATATCGCTGATTGAGCTCCCCGGCTGCAGTTGGGGGCAGCTCACTGTACTTCACATTCAAGTGTTCGCACACCTACCGCAGAGCATCCGCTAAACATGTCACTGCACATCTTGCTAATTACTGTCATTATGCACCAATTCGGGCTGCGCTCTTGCCTGACTAAAGGCACACAGCTGTCAACCTCCATTCAGGTGCGAAGGGAAGGAAACAATGCAGGTTTAAGCTGAAATAGTATTGTATAGGATTGCATTGTATAACAAAAGATGCTTTAACAATTTGAATATCATACTACCATAAGAAATTGAACAACTTTAAGGGTCATAAGATGAAAAAAATCTCTGTACTATAAATAATAGGTCTCTTTAGATCTTTGAAACTAAACTGTGAAATTGGCTCATTACAAACTTTCGCAACTTGTATTACATGTCGCCAATATCTGTGAGGTGCTTACAAAATTGGTCCACCAAGTCACAGTGAAGTAATAGAAGGTATTATTCCTAAACATCAAAAATATAATTATTCCCAAACTACTCTAACCTCGCTGTTCCTAGATGTGTGTACGTAGCGGCTCTGCATGTCATCCTGAAGGATCCCGACATTAGAAACGAGCAGCTTTTTGTTTTTAACAAGGTCCCTTATCCTTTCAGGTTTATGTTAACAGTTTGTCAAGTCATCTTCATTTATATAGCGCTTTTAACAATGGATTGTTTCAAAGCAGCTTTACAGAGATAAACATATAATTTAAGGTAACAGATTGTTTTGGCATTATAGCGGTTCTTGAATAATGTTATTTCCAGCTAAAGTTAACTTTGATTGATTCACCTCCGTCGAAATGATCAGACTTTTAAACGCGAATCTGTGATTAACGCTGACGGCGTTCACATGCTCATTCAGAATTGATTCTATAGTTATGTGCTTTATAAAATATGTGCGCAGGTTTATAATTCATACAACCCAGCCTAAACAAACTACTTTTCTTGCCTATAAATTTTGATACAGAATTTTGTTTTATTTTATCACTTCGGGGTACGCGAGCCGGAATTCACAACGCTTTATCTGTAGAGTGGGAAAGGGATCCTCCATAGGGAGAGGATAGTGGATACTTCAGCACTGCATTGTCATCGGGTCCAGGCGGATCTCCTTCGTCAGATCTGGACACGGCCTGGATCCGGCAGGCTGCGGGAAAACCTCGGGATAAACAAAGACACTAATATTAGCGTAGATGCCATTCTTCTTATGATGTAGCGAGTACATCAAGATTTAACGGAAGTGTTCCCAGTTCCGGCTGACCTAATCTATGCAGCCTAACATTGAATTTATAGAAGTCTATAGTGCGTTATGTGTATGCTAGGTCAAAGAGATGTGTTTTTAGTCTAGCTTTGAACTGACAGAGTGTGTCTGCTTCCCGGACAATGGTAGGAAGACTGTTCCAAAGTTTTGGTGCTAAATAGGAAAAGGATCTACCGCCTGCAGTCGATTTAGATATTCTAGGTATTATCAACTGACCGGAATTTTGAGATCGCAATGGACGTGAAGGACTATAATACGTTAAGAGCTCGCTCAAGTACTGCGGAGCTAAACCATTTAGTGCTTTGTAGGTAATCAACAATATTTTAAAATTTATACGATGTTTAATAGGGAGCCAATGCAGTGTTGACAGAACCGGGCTAATATGGTCATATTTCCTGGTTCTGGTAAGAACTCGAGCTGCGGCGTTTTGAACTAGCTGTAGTTTATTTATTAAGCGTGCAGGGCAACCACCCAGTAGAGCATTACAATAATCTAGCCTTGAGGTCATGAACGCATGGACTAATTGTTCCGCATTTCCCAATGAGAGCATATGGCGTATTTTAGATATATTTTTAAGATGGAAAAATGCAGTTTTACAGATACTAGACACGTGGCTTTCAAAAGAAAGGTTGGTATCAAAGAGCACACCCAGGTTCCTAACCGACGACGAAGACTTGACAGAGCAGCCATCAAGTGTTAGACAGTATTCTGGGTTATTACGTGTGGAAGTTTTTTGTCCAATAATTAGAATCTCTGTCTTTTCAGAATTTAGTAGTAGGAAATTACTAGTCATCCAATTTTTTATATCAGCTATGCATTCCGTTAATTTTGTGAATTGGTAAGTTTCGTTGGGTTTTGAAGAAATATACAGCTGAGTATCATCGGCATAACAGTGAAAGCTAACTCCATGTTTCCTAATGATATCTCCTAATGGTAGCATGTACAGAGTGAACAGCAGCGGTCCTAGTACTGAGCCTTGTGGTACGCCATACTGAACTTGTGATCGATAAGACATCTCTTCATTTACTGCTACAAACTGATAACGGTCAGATAAGTATGATTTAAACCATGCTAGTGCAATTCCACTAATGCCCACATAGTTTTCTAGTCTATTTAAAAGAATGTTGTGGTCAATTGTGTCAAATGCAGCACTAAGATCGAGTAACACTAATAGAGAGATACAACCACGATCGGATGATAAGAGCAAATCATTTGTGACTCTAATGAGAGCGGTCTCAGTACTATGGTACGGCCTAAATCCGGACTGATATCATTTCTTTCTAGAAAGGAACACAGTTGTGAAGATACTGCTTTTTCTAATATCTTTGACAGAAAAGGCAGATTCGAGATCGGCCTGTAATTGACTAATTCTGTAGGATCAAGTTGTGTTTTTTTAACAAGCGGTTTTATCATAGCCAGTTTAAAGGTTTTTGGTACGTATCCTAGAGACAAAGATGAATTAATGATATTAAGAAGAGGATATATGACCTCTGGAAACATCTCTTTCAGTAGCTTAGTCGGTATAGGATCTAACATACAAGTTGTCGATTTAGATGAATTAACTAGTTTGCAGAATTCTTCCTCTCCTATAGCAACAAATGAATCAAATTTTTCCTCAGGGAGACTACAATGCACTTCCTGATGCGATACTGTGGTAGACGGTTGCATAGTTATAATTTTGTCCCTGATATTATCAATCTTATAAGTGAAGAAGTTCATAAAGTCATCACTGCTGTGTTGCTTGGACACTTCTGAGCTTGAAGCTTTCTTTTTCGTTAGTTTAGCCACTGTTTCAAATAAATACCTTGGATTATGTTTATTTTCTTCTAATAGGTTTGAAAAATAAGCAGATCTAGCAGCTTTTAAAGCCTCTCTGTAAGCAATCGAGCTCTCTTTCCATGAAATCCGAAATACCTCTAGTTTAGTTTTCTTCCAGTTGCGCTCCATTTTTCTGGCTGCTCTCTTAAGGGCCCGGGTGTGCTCGCTGTACCACGGCGTTGGGCTATTTTCTTTAATCTTCTTTAAGCGCAACGGAGCAACTGCGTCTAAAGTGCTGGAAAAGAGAGAGTTAAACGTTTCTGTTGCAATATCAAGTTCTTCTAAGCTATCCGGGATGCTGAGATGATGAAACTGATTAGGAAGATTATTGATAAAGCAATCTTTAGTGGCAGAAGTTATAGGTCTAACGTATTTATAACACGGAGTCGGCTTTGCAGCCTTGGCTAAATGTAATTTACATGAGACTAGATAATGATCTGAGATGTCATCGCTCTGCTGCAGAATTTCAACGGTATCAACATCTATTCCATGTGATAATATTAGATCTAGAGTATGATTACGACGATGAGTAGGTCCTGACACGTGTTGTCTAACTCCAATTGAGTTTACAATGTCTTTAAATGCCAATCCAAATGCATCTTTTTCATTATCTACATGTATATTAAAATCACCAACAATTAGTACTTTATCTGCAGCCAATACTAATTCTGATAGGAAGTCCGCAAATTCTTTGATAAAATCTTTATGGTGCCCTGGTGGCCTGTATACAGTAGCCAGCATAATTCTCAAATGTGATTTATCGTTTACACTATAGATTTTTACATTAAGCACCAATACTTCAAAAGAAGTATATTTAAAGCTAGATTTCTTAGTGGTTTTGAAAATATTACTATAAATTACAGCAACACCTCCCCCTTTGCCTTTCAGACGAGGTTCATGTTTATAACTGTAATCTTGTGGGGTTGACTCATTTAAAATAATGTAATCGTTTGGTTTTAGCCAGGTTTCTGTCAAACACAGCATATCAAGATTATAATCTGAAATCATATCATTAACTATGAGAGATTTTGAAGTAAGGGATCGAATATTCAGCAACCCAAGCTTTATCATTTGCTCATCTGTATTATATCTGTTTTTTATTTGTTGAACATCAATTAAATTTTTAACCTGACGTTTTTTGGAGTTCCAAATTCGGGGAACAGACACAGTCTCTATATGATGACATCTAGGTGAAAGAGACTCTATGTGATGGGATTTATCTGACCTTGGTGACGTGAGGCCGCTAGCAGACGGTCGGTTTAGCCAGTCTGTCTGCTTCCTGACCTGAGCCCCAGATTGTCATGTTTTATCTCTAAGACTATGAGCCAAATTACTAGAGAGAAGAGCAGCACCAGCCCAGGAGGGATGGATACCATCTCTTTTCAACAGATCAGGCTTGCCCCAAAAACTTTTCCAATTGTCTATGAATTTTATATTATTCTGCGGACACCACTTCGACAGCCAACCGTTCAGTGAGGCCAATCGGCTAACTATCTCATCACTCCTGCGTACAGGAAGGGGGCCAGAGTAAATTACAGTGCCTGACATCGTACTTGCGAGTTCACACACCTCTTTAATATTAATTTTGGTGATCTCCGACTGGCGGAGTCGAACATCATTAGTGCCGACATGAATAATGATCTTAGAGAATTTACGATTAGCATTAGCCAGCACTTTTAAATTTGCTTTGATGTCAGGCGCTCTGGCTCCCGGCAAACATGTGACTATGGTGGCTGGTGTCTCTATTTTCACGTTCCGTGTGATCGAATCACCAATTACCAGGGCACAATCAACAGAATTCTCAGTGGGTGTTTCACTGAGTGGGGCAAATCGGTTTGTTATGGGAATCGGAACGGAAGAGTGGTTCTTTGATCCACGACTAGAACGATCTCTCACGGTCACCCATCTGCCCTGCTGCACGGGCTCTACTTCAGCCGGAACCGAATCATGTAAAGAGTTCACTATGCTAGGCGCATCCAAAACACTATCTAAAGATCTAGCATTCTTACCATCCTCAATTAAAGTTTGGATGCGTGTCTCTAGTTCTGAAATCTTCTCCGTCAGCCTGACTGTCTCCTTGCATTTATCACATATAAATCCTATATTGCCATCGGAGAAGGCTATACTAAACATATGACATGTGACACAGGTGACAATAACAGGACAAGAAGACATTACTCACCGTGTTTGTTGACTGATTTCTTACTTACCTGGACTTTATGAACTCAAAGGCGCGGGCGCGCGAGAGAAAATAAATAAATAAATGAGCGCACGGGTGGCGCGTTAGCAGGCTAACGTTAGCGAGTTACTAGCGTGCTGTGTTAAGAATAACGGAAGCTAGAGATGTAAGGTTAATCTGAGATGTTGGGTAAGCTGTATTTAGTAGTATAAACAACTAGATAGTAAATGATGGCTCAAAACATAAAGAAATACGAGGCTCAGGCGAAGCTTACAGCCTCGAAGCAAACAAACACACAGCAGGCAGCGAGGCAGACAGGAGCAATCGATCAGCGATCAGGCAGGAGCAATCGATGAGGTCCAACATTCGATGAGGTCAAACATTCTGTTTGTAGGGCATTTGGGTTGGGTGGTGGACTCAACAGTAAATCTGTAGTCAGCCTGAGCAGCAATAAAAAAAGTTATTTTACATGTAGTGAGTAAGTTTAAACTGAAGTCTTAAAGGCACAGCAGCAAAAAAGGGCATGTTGAATTCTAAGGGTCAGTGAATATTTTCATGAAAAAAATTGCTTACGACTTAATTATGAATTACAAGTCCCTAAAAGCCAAATTATGGAGTTAAATAAATGGAGTTCAAACAAAACGTATAAGACTCCTCTAATTCTGTTAATGTCAAAATAGTGAGTAGGCATATTAATATTGTTGACAAAAATGTGCACTTTTGGAAATGCAGAAAGTTTGTGTGAAAGAAACCATGCATGTGCATATTTTGGATGCACCTTTGAGGGTTTACGTAAAGTAAGGCTCAAAGCAAACAAGTCAGCATCTTTACTGCTGGCACAACAAACCAACCAGTCAGAGCTGTAAGTTCTCTTCTTTGGATTCATATTCCATTCCTCCTTGGAGGCCACAAAACGCTGTGCCCATTTAATAAAAAAGGGGGAAATTCCAGTGTTGCTCATGAAACAATGTGGACTATATATAATCTGCAGAGAGAACCCTGCACTGTTCCAGCCATGTTGTATTGTTTGTTCGAATTCCACCAATGTCAGCGAGAGTTTGTCTCAACTAATGCACCATCTGTTTCGTAAGGGGCCCCTCATTAAAATGGAGATACATAAAAATGTCTTGTGTTTTCCCAAATGAACCAGCTTCAGACTGATCATGCTGGGAAAGGGAAAAGCCCAGGGATCCTAGACTGGCTTTATTCCAGTCAACAATCCATTAGGTGTCCATTCACAGCGTGAAAACCTGATCTATTGTGATGAGCAGAGGGCAAAATAGAATGTAGTGTCATTACGGCTACCCAATAAAAAGCACAAAAGAAATATATTTGATGCACACTCGGAATGAACAGATGCGGCCTTGGTGTGCATTTAAAAAATCTTATCAACGCAGCCTTTAAAGAATAGTATGTAGTAAATATATTTCATCTATCACTGTTAAACAAGTGTAAATCACAAAACCACTAATGGCAAATTTTGAAACAAATTTTTTTGTGCACTTTTTGATGCTTTCATTGTCTGCTTTACTCCCACAATCCTCTACCGCTTAGCTCTCTTTATAGACCGAATGAATAGAAAAAGCCTGCTCATCTCTGTACTAATGGATACGTACGGTTAGGTATTTGAGCCTTGGAAAAGAAAAATTCTCACTATTTGCCAGGGCAGTTGAAAAAACCATGTTGTTTGCATATCAATGGGATTGGGAAACCATTAAGGAATGCAATGTTTCTCTTACCCAGAGAAAAGGTACTTTCTGTCTTATGGATTCATCTTAATTTACCACAAAGTCAATACATGGACATTTCACCTTTAGTCCTAATGTTACCCAATACAAAAAGAAATGTTCTGGATATAACAAACATTCCCAATGGGAAATTAAGATTAAGCCGTGTGGTTTGTCTCATGTATTGATTCACTTCTATAGTTCTTAACGAACAAATGTATTTAAAAGCATTTTTCCTAATGTACTTTCTAATTTCTATATGCATCTCATCCTCCTAACCACTTCAGTCTTGGGTGAATTTGCTGTTTAACTTCATTTTGCGCGGTCGTCGCATTGAATTCTGTTTACACAGATACTTGATGTTGTTCCCATCACTAGTGTAAATCAATATTTTATCTGCCTGCCATCGTTCGGCCCAGCTGAAGGTCACTCCAAAATGAAAACTGGCTCTTTTACGAGACATATGATACACTCTAATGGCTTGGCTTTAACCCTAATGCCAAGACAATTAAACTTGCCATTACACTCACAGCCTGAAAATATAGTCAATCACCCTCGCAGCCTAAATTACGTATTAAATTACACCAAGCAAGTCTTTTTTCTATTGCCTTTCATTTCACTGGATCATTTCAGATACCTAGCTTGAGTACAGCAGCGCCCTGCCAGAGACCTCGTTTTCTTTTCTGACACTATTTTACTGTTATCCCAGCCGTACGGATTCTGATGGGGAATCAGTAGGATCGCCCTAGTAAGCTTGATATTTACAGTTCTTCGCACTCGGCTCTGTTTTTCTTGGAGAGTTTGGAGAGCTCTTAGGGGAAGAACACATGCTACACTGCAGCACTATGAAAACACTACAGGCTATGTAGAGGAAAGGGGGAGCAGCTTAGCCTAAAAATCCCAGAGGAATCAACTACACTCGGTCTTCTACATGCCTAAGATAGCCAACTATTTTGTCTTCTCTAGACCTTTCTTTTCTCTCTTTCTTCTCCCTTGTCAATGCTGGAGGTTTCAATAGTCTCTGCACGAATGTTGAAGGTTTAAGAATTAACAATGAGATTTGAATTTGATGCAGAGACATTTCTGTTGTTGTTCATTACTGTAATATCAGTATATTCTCTAATCTTATATTCGATTATCCTATTCAATTAAGCTGATACGTGTGTATTGATCCCTGCATATTAATATGGGGCTCCCAAAGCAATCAACATAAAAATAAATGGATGAATATTTTTTTTTAAAGCAGTGTAGAGGAGAAAACATTAACATTACATTATCAGTTAAACATTAAAACATTATTTCCACAAAATTAATCATATATTGATTATAATAACAATTGTTTCTTGAGCAGCAAATCAGCATATTAGAATGATCCTTTCACATGATTAGAAAGGATCATGTGACACTGAAGACTGTAGTAATGTTGCTGAATATTTAGCTTTAACATCACAGGAATAAATTACATTTTCAAATATATCAAAATAGAAAATTGTTATTTTTAATTGTAATAATATTTCACAACATTACAATTTTTACTGTATTTTTGTTCAAATAAATGCAGCCTTGGTGAGTATAAAACATTAAAACATCTTACTGACCCCAAACATTTGAACGGTAGTGTATATATTTGATTTTTATACACAAATTCATACATCTTTCAATCAAAAACAATCCATAAAAATATGGTAGATTGAAATATACATCATATAGACTACTGTAATTGGATTGTAATTGAAACTTTTTTTTTAGCTTGTAGGTAACTAATGTTGCTTGACTGTCACGTTTCATTGTTATTTAAAGCTTTAATACTTTGACAAGCAATTTCAAAGTAACTGTTATGAAACGAAAGGTTCGTTTTCTTGATTCCTTCAGCTCATACCACCAAATTAGCACTGACACTATATTTTACTGACGGGCTATTCTCTGATCATGCATGAAGTGGAAATTCTCTCACTTATTCACTCTCGCTTCTGCTCTTTCCCTTTTACATTCCTACCTCTTACCAGATAGGCAGTGTGTGAGCGTGTTTTTTGAATGTAGGTAGCTATATGTATTTATGTCATTTTCCCTCATTGGGCTCACACACCATTACTCCTCAACGAGTCTCATTTTGTGAAGCGAGAGTGGTTCCCATATCTCCCCCCTCCCCCCTTTATTGTGACCTTTGAGAGCTCACTGTGTCCCCTGCGACCCGCTGTACTGCACCTGCAATTATCTTTCCTAATTACAGCATATCTGCCATTGCGATGAGTTCTCAAAGAAATGTTCTCTCACTCCTATACATGACAGGAGAGAGCGAGAGAGAAAGACAGAGACAAAGAGGAAGAGGACTAGAGAAAGGGCAATAGAGAAGTGATAGAGAGAGAAATCTCTCTGCTTTGTCGACCCCTCAATGCGACCTGCTCCCTGAGGAAAGCAATTTAGCGCTCGACTGCTTCCAGAGCAGTATATCTGAATCACAAAATAACCTTAGATAAATTACAGACGCTACTTTTTTCAGCACCCTATCTTGAGTCTGGAGATCTGTAGACTCACTTCGGTGAAGACACAAAAACCACATAGCAGGGGGCCAGCGGCACACTGTCACTAAGCAACGGTCGCCAAATTGAACACGTAGAGACGTGGTGGGTGGGAGGAAGTCGGAATGCAAGCAGACAGTCAGAGTTCTGCTCAACAGGAGCCCTGACTTCTGCTTGCCTGCGCTTCTCCTTATGTGATTGCAAACCCTTTAGTTCGGAATCACATTTGTGTACACACACGCACACATGTTGAAAAAGGAAAAACAAAATGCTGTAATCTCCACAACACTGCACAGACAAAAAAAAAATGTCCAGACAAGTGCTTTCCCACAGATCTTTGCTTAGCTTTCCGCAAACCGCTGCAAGTCTCGATTTGTTGTGTGTACGGAAGACCAAAGCTTTGTCTATTTACCTTCTTTCTACTACTTTGGTCAGCTCCCAGACACATGGAAGAATTCAATTACATGGTGACTGGGGCCTTGACACGGCCCGCATCGGTTTCAATCACACCACAGTCAGATATAAGAAGGTGCAGGGGAGGCTGTGTTACGTGTGCGTCTGTGCATGGAGCGGCCAATGAGCCATGCAGTGACACCAACAGGCCCACTGGGACCGGGACGGAGAGATACTGATCCTTGATGCGTTGAATGAGAACTTGGGACACAAAAGTGGGATAAAACTGCATGGCTCCAAAATGGTTTACATTAATGCAGGCTAGAAACAAACAAACAAATAAATATTTTTACTTACCAAATAAATATAAATAAATAAAAAAATGTACATTTGTATTATTATTATCATTATTATTATATAAATAAATATTTTAAATGAATGATTTTTTGATTCATCATTTTTATTACTTACAATAACATTTATTTATTGATTGATTTATATTTTCAAATACAAATAAATAAATCGTGAATATATATTATTATTATTAATAATAAATAATTAAATGAATGACAACAAATGAATGATCATTATTTTTATTACTTACAATAACATTTATTTATTGATTGATTCATATTTTCAAATACAAATAAATAAATCGTGAATAGTAGCTACCTTTTAATTTAGGGCACCATGAAATACATTTGATTTTTTCCTAAATTCTGTTTTTCATTTTAATTCTGTGTTTTATTATTCACTACAAATTTATATAAACTTTAACCATTTAATCAAGCTTTTAAAATGTAATTAAGTGAAAATATAACAATTAATTTACAACAAAACATTGCATTTTTTTGTCACATAAGATGCTGCACAACAGCGACATGCACTGACTGGCTGGTGTCACGTTTATTTCTGCTGTGTGATACTTTGTTAGATTAATCCAAATCGTTTAAAAATGTCCAGAGCTTATCAACGTTATCGATTCCAATTTTATCGTGATCTCGATTTGATACCATTTTACTCGCCCAGTCCTAACCTGATCCCCAAATGCCATGTAATCCCTCTGGCACTGCAGGAAAATGGCATTAGTAACTGGCTGATAGGAAAGCAAGCACGCAATTTAAAATGAGCAATTTCTAAAGTACATCATAGAGAGTTAATATACACATAAACATCTTAAATAACTTATGTGTGAAGTGCTGAGAAGGAGCAATGTGATGACTAAACTAAAAAATGACTCGGGTTTTGTGTGGGAGAGCTGTATGGAAACTCAGTTATGTGCCAATAACAGTTTGTGGATGAGGTTATACAGCACTGATTGACGGACAGCCCACTGTTCGGATACCGCTGGATTCTAGGGGGTGGAGGGGGAGGTGAAACAGAAGGAAGTGAGACAGCTTTTGCTGTGGGGTCAAGCCCTGATAATAACCTGTGCCATAAGTATACTGTGGCTGCAGCTAGCAAGATGTAAGTTTAGCCAAGTATATTGATTCTCTTCAAAACGTTTTTTAAATTATTATTTTAAATCCTTTTTGTTTTTTATTTAACTTTTCTAGCTGAGCACCATTTATAATGTTAGAAAAGTAATTTTGTGGCAAAAAACATCACCAATCATACTTTAATAATTTATTATAAGTTTTATATGATTAATATCCACCCCCTCTCTGACTTTTTTCCCCCTATATTGTGCCTTTAAGTCTTCAGTGTAAACACCCACTTTGCATGTGAAATGAAAAACCAAGGGGTCATTTATCATTTTCCTCTGTCAATTAGGCCTAAAACTTTCAAACTTCAAGACGTTAAACTTCTCAAAACTTTCAAGACGTTGTCGAGTCAACATTCTTTTTTTCTGAACAAACTTTACGTTTAGTTAAAAATAATTAGTTAAAAGAATTATTTGGAGTTTCAATTATTTAAATTTTAATACTTCCTTAAGTTTCAGTTCAAATTGCAATTCTGCATCCAGTTTGCTACTTCAATTCAAATTTAATTCAATTTAAAGGTGCACTATGACTATTTGGCCCTCTAGAGGTTAATAAACAAAACTGCATGTATTTTGCGGAAGAACATTGTTTTGGTTGTGCTTTGGCTGTGTGGCTGTATTGATAAATATGGTAATCCTACTGCTCAACATTATAGGCTTAAGAGATATATAACCAGTTTAGATGGAGCGACGTACAGTATTTATGCAATTTCCTGCAAAAACCATCCCACTAGGTCTAAAATAGAAACACTTATAATAAGCTTACCATAGTAAATCAGTGTAAGACTCATTGGGTCTCATTCACTAATAACTTCGTACACTATTCGTATCTATCTGCACATTTAAACTTCTCACGAAAAATTTCCGCCACAACACGTACACACGCGCAAGAATTTATGATGGGAAAAAGCTGCCCATCACACCACAGATTTAATGTGCGAAGAAAGAAAGTAAATTAAATATTTTTATATTAAAATAAATAACAAAAAAAAACAATACCAATTCATTGCTATTGATGTTAAGAAAGAATTTACATTGTCCAACAATGTAAATCAACATCCCTGACCACCTTGTGAATTTGAACGCACCCCTGTGTGTAATTAACAATCACACTGTTGAGTTGAGTACTCAATAAGCCCCTTTAGAAAGTGAGCTGATAAAAACCACAAATGATTTACAGGAAGCCCAGGTGGGTTGATAAATTATACCAACCGCACAGAGAAGCGCCACACTGTCAGGAAGACAAAAGAAAAAGAGGTTGTTGTGTCAAGAAAACTGACTGACAACACAAAGTATCGCGACAATAATTTATGCAGTGCAAGCTACAGAAGGTTTGTGATATCTGCCATATTACCGTGGAAATAACAGACCCTGTTAATGTATTCTGTCTCAGGCATTGCCTGGGGACAGTGTTTTCATGTCACCAGCCAGGAACTGCTGGTGCCACTGCGATTGAGCAGACGGTCTCGTGCACGCAGAGACCGAGAGCCATGGAAGCCCTCCTGGTGCTTAGAGCATGTGCATATTCTCCGGGCTGAGGGTATATCCATCAGCAGAGGTCTCTAGTGCTGGGCGAAGTGTTAAACCAGGCAGTGCCAGTGTGGATGCTGCATTCCCATGTGGCTATAATATGCATCACATTTCTTTATTCCCCTGAGGGCCCACTGTCCTGGATGACTGAGCAGCCGTTTGTCTAAAAAGAGGCCATCACTTAACAGCCATTCCTCTAGGGACTCGCTACTTTTCCCTACATTAATCCCACCTAATTTTTCTCTAAAAGTCATTTATTTAAAAGCTCCTAATACTCTGCATGTCAATCTGAGAAGTGCAAATTCAATCTATAACAGGCTGGAGACAAACAAACAGACATGTAGAGGACGTTCTTGTAATGACTAAAAACACAATAGATTTAAAAATACAGTACACACACACACAAAAAAAAGTAGAATCTATTGACCACAAACTGATTTTTTTTAATTATGTTTTTAAGTCTCGTGCCGACCAAGGCTGCATTTACTTGATCGAAAATACATTAAAAACGTCTCGGTTACGGATGTAACCCTCGTTCCCTGAGTGGGGAACGGAGACGTTCCGTCGGATGACGACGAATGGGGAAACCCCCATTCGTCGTCATCCGACGGAACTCGGAGTGACAACGAAAGGGAACAATAAATGTGTAATATTTGCACAATTTAAAATAACTGTCTGTTTTAATATATTTTAAATGTCGTTTATTCCTGTGATGACAAAGCTGAAATTCTCCTGTCTTCAGTGTCATAAATGTCTTTAATGTCACTTATGAACTATTTAATGTGCCCTTGCTGAATAAAAGTATGAATTGCTCTCTTTACAAAAAAAAAAAAAAAAAAAAAAAAAAAAAAAAAAAAAAAAAAAAACGGCCTACACGCACACATGCAGTGGAGACCATATTGAAATGCTGGGATTAAAATCCCATTTAAACCTGTAAAAGCTAAAAGTTTAAAAGGAATGTGAAAAAAACAAATTACACAAAGAAATGTTTTGAGGAAAAAGTGAATTCAAAACATTTTTAGATTCTGAACTCTCTGGGTCACTAATCAAATGGGTAAATTTGTCACAATGACCATGTACAAAAGGAGTGCAAATGCAATTTCCTTATTCCACTGAGGCAAAAGACGCTCTTTGTAACATTCTCAAATAATGATGGATAACATGGATCATTAGGTTTAACTTTGTGGAGCTCAGCTTAAGTGCTCCTGTCATTCTGAAATCCATGACATTTTCAGTTCACTATGCTTATATTATTAAAAATCGTATTGAATTAGAAAACTGATTAATTTAAGCATTTCACTTATGGCCACAGATTTCTGGACCCAATTGTACAGTAAAAGAGGAAGTAATAAGCCGTATAGTTTTTACATTTGATGTTACAGCAAAGGAAACTTCCAAATTAACTCGCTCTCTCAGTGGTTATTTCTTCCAGTGCCAGACTATTAGCAAGATTCCAGGCTGCGGTCTCCTCATATCAGAACTCATTCAGCCTCATAGAGCCAGGCTTCACATTCACACCGGCCTCTCACAGAGCCACTGCCTGCTCTCTCTCCCCTCTCTCTCTCTCTCTCTCTCTCGCGCGCACGCACGCACACGTTGGTTTTTCATGTTTTATGGGGACTTTCAATAAATAGTTAATTTTTTTAACTAAGGTGTATATACCTATGCCGTAACCCTACTCTTAAACCTACCCATCACACAACATTTTCTGCATTTTTACATTTCCAAAAAGCATCATTCTGTATGATGTATAAACTGTTTTCCTCATGGGGACTAAAAATATGTCCCCACAATGTCAAACATGGTATTACTATCTTTGTGGGGAGATTTGGTCGCCACAACATAGGGTTAGCCAGGACCACACACACACACACACACACCGCACCAAAAGCATGTGGGAATTCCAGTGATTTGTTGACCCTAATCCCATTAACAATTACTTCAATGCATCTTTCATTTTACATCATCTGTGTCATCAATACTTAATGACAGCTTCACTCTGTCCGCTTCTTCAGATAGAGGAATTTTATAGGAATTACGTACAGCATTTGCAGTCATTCATTGTTTATGTCACCATTTGAGTCCGTTTGTCACGTGTTCAGTGTTTGCTTCATGTTTGCATTTCTGTTCTTGTCTTGTCTGTCTGTTAATTGGTTCAGTTCTCCTCTGTTTGCTCCCTGTTTGTCACTATGGTTTCTAATTGATTGTTAGTTCTTTTCAGGTGTGTCTTGTTAATTAGTGCCTCAGTTCTCTGTCTATTTAAGCCCTGTGTTTTTCAGTTGTGAGTTCTACGTCGTGTTTAGTTGGCTGTGTGTTCTTGTTTTTTGTATTTGAGCTTGATTCTGCTGCAACCAACCGTGACAGTTTAAGCGAATAGGTTCAAAATAAAGGAAGTCATTGTCTTGTAGAATGTCATGCCTAAAATCTTATCTCTAAACCGTTTAAGATCGGTAAGATTTTGTAATGTAAAAAAAAAAAGTAGCCTTATGCTCAGAAAGGCTGTTTTGTTTGAAAATGCAACATTTGGTGAAAGCTGTGCTGCGTTTTTTTCAGGATTTATTTAATGATTAATTTAATGCATGTTTGCTGAATAAAAGTGTTTTTTTTTTTTTACTGACCTCAAACTTTTGATCAGTAGGCCTAGTGTATTTCAGATGTCATACACAGACATACAGTGTTGCTGCGTCCCAATTCGCCTACTTATACTACGCCCTAAAAGTATGTACTCTTTTTGTGAAGAAAAAGTACATACTTTTGAGTGTGTAGCAAAAGAGAAGGCAAGCTTTGGGACATACTACTTCGCCATCTTTAACAGACAGCTCTGTCGCGTACATCCTGTCACCGTAAACTGCCCTGTCAATCATCTCGTCACAGTTAAATTCCTCCATTCAATCTAATATAACTTCTTACCATTTCGGAGAGAATTGTTGTCGCACGTTCATCTGCCAGTCATGGGGCTTTCATGCCGAGACTCAACTCATGTGTTTGGAATTTGAATATAATAATGCATTTAAAAGTTAATGGCTAAACGTATCTTTGCCAAAGTCCACAATGCTGCAGATGCAATATAATGTGGACAACATTGAATAAATACATTTTCGTGAGGTTAGATACTGATCATTAATCACTCAAACCCCTTTATCTAAACCTCTCTACATAACCGTCGGACTCGCGCGTCCTCCATGTCTGTAGTTTTTGAACACTTTTCAGTCGTGTTTGTAGTTCTAACCGAATCCTCGTCCAGCGCGCGATGGGTTGTGGGCAACATCAGCCGTTAGAGTGCGCAACGATCTGCACTTCGGATTCTGACCGGATATAGTAGACCATCCGGGTCTCTTTGGAACACTCATTTCAACATACTACGATTTGGGACGTACTAATTCTATTTTCGAATACTATTTAGGACGGATAGTATGCGAATTGGGACGCAGCATATGTAATACCAGATGTAGTTGAATCTGATGTGAGGGTAAAATCAAGATTACAGTGGATTATAGTGGAGCTTAGGTGTATAACTTACATAAGATATAATATTTGGATTTGGGCCAGTAAAAAACCTACAAACTGCACTGGCAACCACCCTGAACAAATTTGTGGCGATGTTATTCTTTTTAAGAAAATATAAACCATGTTAATTTTACATTTGACATTAAAAAAACTTACAATTATTCAAAGAAATCTACTAAAAATAGCATAAATTCCCCTATTAAAAACGCTAAATGTACTTCTGAATAAATCCCCATCTCTACCAAAGTGCAATGTGACACTACATAGTTAACATGGCAAAGATCTTACTTCACAAACCTCTGAAGGGTGTGAAATGGCGCTGAGAACTCTGGAGATGCCAATAGTGATAATGAGTTATATTTTAAGAGCATTACATTTGTCAAGAATATTCAACAGCACATGTTGTTGATGAACCATCAAGAGCTTTATCCTATTAATGGTCCATGGAAAAGAGTATTATCCATCATTTTCACAAAGACTTCATAACAGGAATGTACCATCATTTACTAGACCACACAAAACGGGAAGATACACAAGCTCACGAGTAATGGTGAACCCACACTCAGTAATTGGGTGCATCATAAGAAAACACAAGCTTTCAATCAAATTAGCAATGTAGATGAATATGGGGGCTGGGCAGGAACACATTTGAACAGCAATTATGTAAAATTCTCATCAGATGGGACAATCATACATCTTTTTCTCATCAGCTGAGCATAAGGAGCCCTAGGCATGAAAAACACACACGGAGATGAGAGCGGCAACCATTAGCCGAGTTTATTTCATTGGGTAAATTCAAGATCCTTCTATATCTAATCCATCTCCTGCTCATGAAATGGCAATAATTATGTGCCGCATCAATTAAGTTTCATATAGTCTATGTGCTTTATTTATCAAAGCTTCACCAACAGGGTTCGGATCAATAAGCGGATGATTATAACCATTTTTTTAAGCCTGCGAGGTAATACCCTGTAGCTAAGACTTCAGAAATGAAAGAAATGCAATATATCTCCATTCATTATGGACAGATTCTAACTGGAATACCAGCATAAGGCAGCAAAATACTATGCAGGTCAATATGGGCTGACTACTAGGCTGGGTGATATATTGAATATTCATGATATATTCGCAATGATTTTCTTGCGATAGAAAAACATGGTGAATGCCTTGTTTACCTCAGCCAGTATTCTAAAGAGCATGTCAGAAGACAAGGTTTCATGACCCTTCTTTGCATCACAAGTATGAAAGTGCTTTATAGGGTCTCTCGTCTAAACTTCAATAGCAAAAAAAAAGTGATTCATTTTTGTGAATCATTTTAAATTGTATGTATATATATATATATATATATATATATTAAATGTATTGTATTGTATACTGAACATCAATGAAAAATATTTAAATGTATTTTCTTAGCAATATCACCAATCCCATATTTCATGGGCTTGAAAGCAATCAAGTTTAAACAAAATCCCGAATGCTAAAATGAGTGCAATCACATAAGGCTATTGCTTTGCAGTTTAGTAATCTACCCTATTTTCTCCATTAATTTCACAAATTAAATAATTTGGGTTTTAAATCAGCCTCTGTAAACATCAAACACCAAAGACCAATTTAGAGAATGCACTAAGAAGATTTGAAATCCCTTACAGGCTGGTTTAAAATAATAAGCACAAACAGGGGGAAAATAGAAGCCAAATCCATGGAGAAACAAAACACTTCTGCCCATTTTATTTAGCAGCCGTGACTCATATGAATTATTCTGCCTTGTTTACATAAAGATGTGTATGCATGTTACCTGTAACATTATATGCCAGGAATGTGAATCAGTAAGTTGAAAGTGAGTTGAAAATAACTGATAAAAGAGAAAAAGTGACCTTATTAGATTGTGGTACAGAATATTTGGAGTGTTGAGGCTCGGTAAACTCCACCACAAAACTGGATGGGACACTTTAGGCCTTTTATATTGTGATTCACTTTTCCCTCTATTCCTGCAACACTTCCTGTGGCGATGGCTGCCTCCCATGAAGCTATAATGTATGAGATTTGTCAGTGTCAATTTTACAGCTAATCTCTCTGGTCCACCTAGGCCCTCCCATTCCCCGCCCATTAATTCTGTAGCCTTGTACAGCCGAAAGTAGATGGAACAGAGCTAGAAAAACTGCTACACTTTCTCTAGACAAGTTTGTAGCCAAAGTTTAGAGGAATTGTGTGATTTGCGACACTGCAGCCTCATAAAAACACTCCAAAAAGTCAAATTAAACCCTAAAATGAAAATTCTGTCATCATTTCCTCACCCTCATGTTGTTCCAAAACTGTTATGACTTTTTACTGTGGAACACAAAAGCAGATATTTTGAAGAATGTTGGTAGCCAAACCGTTTTGGTTCCCATCGACTTGTATTTTTTTGTCCATATAATGGAAGTCAATGGGAACTGAAACTCTTTGCTTCCCAACATTCTTCAAAATATCTGCTTTTATGTTCCACAAAAAAAATCATACAGGTTTGGAACGACTTGAGGGTGAGTAAATAATGACCGAATTTTCATTTTTGGGTGGACTATACCTTTAAGAATACACAATAAAAATATCTGAAGGAAAAATCATGATGTAAAAAGATTTTTCACAACACTAGATTCCAAGAGTGGACACTAGGTGCGAATCTTGAACTTCTACCAGCCGCTAAACAGATAGATAAAAAGTTTATTTTGCAAATGGCTAAGAAAGAGGGATCAATATCTCACCGGTGTAACATTCCTCTCATAAAGACTGTGTTTGCTGAGAATGAAATTGGCTGGTTGTTTCAGCTGATATATTACACATCAGCAAATGCATTGTACAACCTGATAAAAAATCCAGGTCTATTGATCTGCGAGTTCTGTGAATGTAAAGCTTAAAACACACTTTTTTTTTTCATTTCCTACCACTTTTCACTCACAAGTGCAATTCAATACACTTACAAAGCATTTACACACACATACAATACCACTGTGATAATTTGTGTCAGGGTGAACCAATTGACTGAGGTTATCCAGCAGGGAGTTACACTGCTAATACTATGTACTTTCCCTAAAAGAACCACCTGACAAATACAAGTTTCAGAGAAAGAGAGCTTTATTCATGCATTAAAATAAAGCTGTAGAATGGCTGATGATGCAATGATTAAATTCATGCAATGATGAGTTTTGATTTTAATCAGCGCACCATGCCGATCTAGAATTTATTCATGTAGCAAATATAAATTATTATCGCACATTGTTTCATTAAAGTATATAGAAGCCAAAATATGGTTGCAAAGAAACAGTTCGCAAAAATGAAAATACTGTCATCATCTACTCAATCTCCAGGGTTGTGAAAGCCTTTTAAATTTCAGTTAAATTCCTAAATTTGAATTAAGGTAACAAACATGATGCAGAATTGCAATTCAAATTTTTATTTTCATAACTATTAGTAACTATTATAATATTAATGTATAACTATCTTATATCTAGAAAAGCAGCATTTGTCACAGAGAGACAGATGGTTGGATGGATAGAAACACAATGAATTACAGCGTGAAACGGATATAATGTAAGAAGCAAGCAAAAACAGACCACCATAGAAAGTGCATATAAAGGTTATATGGAAAATTGGTGGATAAAAAGATTTCCAGAAAGTATATATCCTGACCCAAGGAGTTTATGTGCAATTTATATTCTGTACCCACCAATAAATGAAAAATAACACCAGAGGCTGAGGCAAATATGCGCTTAGTGGCCACTGAACTGTACCTAATCCACATGTAAACAGCCCCAGTCAGTGGGAACCACTAACATTTACATGTTCAGCATTCAGCAACCGTACAAGCTTTTTATACCGCAGATAAATTAGCATTTCACTCTGAAAGGTCATTGCTCTTTTCACTCACTGTGCTGTTTTCCGTTATACAGAAAGACAAATATCAACCTGTCTATGAGATGTCTTAGACCTCTATACCCGCACCCACCCACACAACAGCTGCATTTTACATCAGATGTATACAGCCTGAAAAATACACATTAGTTAGCACTCAACTCAGAAAAGCCATTTGGAGCGTATAGAAAGGCGTGATGGATGGTCAATGGTGCATGAAATTATAGTTGTCATTTCCCTGAAAGCTGACGATACAGTTAGAACAAATAATCTATAAAGTTCAATAACACATAAATTACTGAAATTATAATTCACATTAGCACAGAGTGGCAAAGTACATCGTGGCCTACTGCATATTTTAAGAGATTGTAACAAATTTAGGATTCCCAGGACAACCATAAGGACAAATACTTAAGAACATGTTAGCAAAACAGACCAAAAGAGGCTTTCTGTGCCTTAATATATAATGAATGTGAAGTCCAGTGTTGCTTAACTAGCAGCACTAGAGAAAGCAAACTATAGGCTGCACTAGACCTCACAAACCCCAGGGATCAGCACTATTCCTCACATAGACAAAGACATTCTGCCAGCTGTCCAATTAAGAGAAAACAAGACTCGCTTGCACTCCCTTCTGCAAAATGTATGTCTTTGTACGAGGAAAAACGGCAACGTATAGTTAATGTATAGAGATGTTCAAGAATATTTCAGTCTTAAATACCTATGGCCAAAAAAGAATGAAGTATAAAACCCATTTCAAAAGTGAAAATTAAAAAAAATGATAAGTAAGGGTAGCAATATTTTAAATACTCACAATATTTCCGCAATGATAGTTTTACAAGTGATGTTAAACATTTCTAATATTGAGATAATTTTATTGTATTTTTGGTTTGGCTTAAACCAAATATATTTTCATGAATTAGTTCAAATGGTTCTTCATTCTAAATAGTTAATAAATAGTTTAATATATGAAAAAGCAATGCTTCAATTCTATTTTAGAAAAATAAATTGCTTTATTGTTAAATAAATATTCTTCTTTGTGTTCATTTAGTGAAAAAAGTCTTAATATGAAAATGTGCCTTGGTTATTTTTTAAAGCTGTTTATTTTAAAAGAATTTTACATTTTGCAATAAACATATTAAATCATATTGGTTGAAACTATGTTAAGGGAGGGATCATATTTCTATGCCACCACAGAGGCAATATACATATATACTGGCCATTATCAAAAGACTGAAATAAAATACACATATACTGTAGGTACAAAAGCAAAAAGGTATCTTTGTACCTTACTTACCCATAATAGTAATACATAATAGTACCTTAAAGTTACATATTATACTGTAAAAGTACATACTGTATTAGTACCTTAAGTGCACATATTAGTAACTTTTAGCTTTTGTACCTTAGGGTACTGCCCTGTGACAGCTTTTTACTTTTTTTTCTGAGAGTGTATGTTTTAGTTTTATTGCACAGACCCACTCTTAAGCTTTCACTGCATACAGTATGTTAACGGATTATGTGTAAAATAGAGATGTGTGGAAAATTGTGGCAGGTGGAGAAAAGCTGACCTGGCGTAACCTACTTCTCACTGATTTATGGTGGTGGCTTGCCCCGCAGACAGCGCTTTGCCCCAGGTCTCATCAATCTCTCCAGATTTCCGATAACACCCATCAGCTACACCCTGATCCAACATCGGACCACCACATGCCTAAAAACAGCGAACCTAAAGCTAAATAGTAGGCTACCTAACAGTGAGTAAAGCTCAAACTTTGCAACAACCCTGTTACACCGCATGCATCTAAATGTACTGTATAGTTAAAATGTACATGAATATTCCTATTCACTGAAAAAAAAAGGGGCCAAATGTTCAGTTATTCACTGAAAATCTTCTAAAGATTCAGAATATAGTGCAAAAGTCATATAGACTACTTTTGTGGTACCTTTATTGGAGCTTGACAGTTGTGAATATGGAAAAGAACTACATGTTGATTCTTCAAATTTCTCCTTTTGTGTCCAACAGGGGGGGGGGTATCTGAAATGACATCAGGGAGAGTAAATTGAAACAATTTTATAACAATTGAAACATTTTTGGTTGAACTGTTCCTTTATGCAAATTAGTACAGAAAAAGAAAGTAGACGAGCGGCTGTGAAAGGGGTGAAAGTGAGATTGGAAGATTTCCCATTCAGAGCTTAACAGCATCACAGCCAGAACCGTAAAAAAAAAACAGGAAACCCATAACATTTATTCCATCACAGAGAACAAGAGAGAGAGAAGTGTTTCCAAGAACTGTGGTTTGTGTATCAAACAGCGTGATGGAGTAAACGAGTGGGGGTAATATGTGAAATGGTCAGCATACAGAAACATGAATGCTTATAGTCTATATTCTCTCCTGTATGAGTGAGTGTGCATGTGTGTGTGTGTGTGTGTGGAGCTCCCCACCTGCCTAAATGATCTCCATGACTCACACAGGAGCAGATAATTGGCTCACAAAAATGTGCAGCAAACATTCATCATAATGGCAATGGCCTGCTGAAGCGAGCAGACACTCTTCTCTCGGTCTCTCTCCCCCGTCTTTCTCTCTAATATGCACTCTTTCTGTCTCTCTGACATGTTTGTAAGCCCTGCTCTTCATTGGCTTTCCTCATATAGCACTTCATGTGGTCTTAAAGAAACAGTGCTCATCTGGCCCCTGCGGATTTTAGAATTAACCCCGATGAGACTCTGAACACTATGTGCTTAATTGGTATCAATAATTCACAGGATTCATTTAAGCACTGACAAATGAGTGTCTAGAATAGGGGTCAGCAATCTTTTTGCGATGAAGGGCCAATTTGAACAAGAAATATTACAGCTTTAAACCATTAAACTACATCAAGTAGATAACCGGTTTACTTGTGGAAAGTTAACTTATCCACTACATGTTTCGTTTCCATGCAAATCATAACTAAATAAAAAGAAGAGGAAAACTTATAGTTAGGCATGCAAACTACAATCAATGAATCAACAAATCTCTTTTGGTGGAACACATACTGAAAAAAGTTGCTTTGTGGTTGATTTTAAAAAGCCAGCTTTATAATTCAATGTATAAAAGAGCCATTTATACTGAGTGAGAAACATATTAAGTGATGATAAAAAAACGTCTCAGGTTACGACTGTAACCATAGTTCCCTGAGAAAGGGAACTCGCGATGCATCGATGACGCTTTGGGAACGCCCCCAGCGGGAATGCGTCTGAGCATCAATGTCAACTAGTCCAATGGAAAGAATGAGCGTCACAGGCGGGTGACGTCATGACCAGGAAGGGATAAAAGCACATCCGGTGCAACCCGGCATTAGCTTCAAAAATGTCGAAGCAAGCCGATCACAGGGATGCAGGAAGTATGGCAGGGAGATGCATCGTCTCATTCCCTTTCTCAGGGAACTATGGTTACATCGTAACCTGAGACGTTCCCTTTCGAGGGAACTCGCGATGCATCGATGACGCTTTGGGAACGAGAATACCCAAAACGACAGAATTCCAAGTACCTGAGTGTTAGTCTGATGAAACTAAGCACTAAGCACCTGAGAACCTGGGGCAGCATCCAGGTCTAAGCTGTAAAACCTAACGAATGTGAGCGGTGAGGACCAGCCTGCCGCATCACAAACGTCTTGAAGAGAAACTCCAAATAATAAGGCTTTAGAGGCCGCCATACCCCTCGTAGAATGAGCTCTGACCGCCAAAGGACACGGCTGGTCAGAGTACTCGTATGCAAGTGAAATAGCCTCAACTATCCACTTACTAACCGTCTGTTTAGAAGCAGGAAGACCCTTCTTAGGTGATCCAAAGCAAATAAATAACTGGTCGGACTTCCTCATAGAAGACGTCCGATGAACATAAGTATCCAGTGCTCGCACTGGACACAAGAGGTTCAGCCTTTCCTGGTCCGCAGATGTAAAAGGAGGAGGACAGAAAGCCTGCAGCACAATAGGCCTTGGAATCATGGTCGGCACTTTAGGCACGTATCCCTGTTTTGGATATAAAAATGCCTTGACCATCCCCGGTGCAAACTCAAGGCAAGTGGGGGAAACCGAAAGGTCCTGAAGGTCTCCAACTCTCTTGAGGGACGAAATAGCTAGCAGAAAGATAGTCTTAAGGGTAAGAAATTTCTCTGAAACCGAATCTAAGGGCTCGAATGGAGCCCTAGACAGGCCTTCTAGTACTATTGCCAAATCCCAAGCTGGCACCCTAGTGCGACTTGCAGGCCTCAGTCTCAATGTGCCACGAAGGAAACGTGTAATCAGGGGGTCTCGACCCAGCGATGTACCCCCCACCAGGGCGTGGTAAGCCGCAATGGCCGCCACGTAGACCTTAAGCGTGGAAGGACATAGACCTGATACAAAGCGTTCTTGCAGAAACTCGAATACTGTGTTTACTGAACAGTTAACCGGATCCCACTGACGCCGGTACCACCAAGAAGTGAAACACTCTCGAAATAGTGAATATATAGTTTCCTCGTAGCGGGAGCTCTGGAGCTTAGAATGGTCTCAACAACCTCAGTTGAGAGACCACTCTCTATGAGTTGGGCCCCCTCAGAGACCAAACCCACAGTTTTCAAATCTCCTGTCAGGGGTGCAATATTGCATCCCCTGCCTGAGACAGAAGGTCTCTCCTGATCGGGACCTCCAAGGGAGGGCCGTCGAGGAGAAGAATTAGGTCCGCAAACCAAATTCGGCTCAGCCAGGGTGGTGCTACTAGCAATAGGCTTATTCCATCCTGGCGGATTCACTCCAGAACTCCTGGGAGCAGAGCAACAGGGGAAATGCGTACAGACGTAGCCTCGGATACGTCTGCACCATAGCAACCAGCCCTGAGGGGGCTGGTTGAGTGAGGGATAACCAGAGTGGACAGTGCGTCGTATGCTGAGACGAGAACAGATCCACTTTGCCTGGCCGTAAAACTCCCATATTTGCTCCACCGCCTCGGGGTGGATTCCCCTGGCCTCAGCCCCTGCCTCGACAGGGTGTCTGCTCCAATATTCTGGCCCCCTGGAATATACACTGCCCACAGACAGCGTAATTTCCTGAGGAACCAAAATAAGAGGCCATCAACGTGTTGTCTGTGGGACAAGAACCAGATTTTCCTCCATATAACCAAGGCGCGGGGATACTGCCGCGTGATCTTGATCGTACGGAGTGGGTTTCCCCTCAGGGAGAACCCTCTGGTCCTGAGCCACCACTGTACCAGAGCAACACATGATGGCCTCTCAGGTCTGGGAGGAGATGTCTCAACGCATTGAAGACGACCATCATCTCTAGGCAATTCACGTGCCAAGAGAGATGATGACTCCTCCACAGACCCTGAACCGAGCGGCCTTCCATTACCGCTCCCCAGCCGGTGAGGGAAGCATCTGTCGAGATCGCAACTCGATGGCAAAGAGCTCGCAACACCGGACCCTGGGTTAAGAACCAGTGTTTCCTCCATATAACCAAGGCGCGGTGACACCGCCGCGTGATCTTGATTATACGAAGTGGGTTTCCCCTCGGGGAGAACCCTCTGGTCCTGAGCCACCACTGCAAAGGTCTCATGTACAGCAGGCCAAAAGGAATCCCGTTGGACACCGCTGCCAAAAGACCCAACAGTCTCTCGAACTGTTTTACAGTGTGTGACTGGCCTAGCCTCAGCTCTTTTGTGGCTGTCAGGATAGCAGATACACGAACGGGCGACAGAGTGGCCCGCATCGTCACTGAATCCCATACCACACCAAGGAAAGTGGTTCTCTGTACTGGAGAAAGCACACTCTTCTTGGCATTGAGCCTCAACCCCAACATCTGCATATGAGCGAGAACGACACCTCGGTGCCGAACCGCCAACTGCTCTGATTCCGCTAGAATCAGCCAGTCATCTATGCAATTTCAGAATGCGTATGCACTGCAGCCTGGCGGGGCCAGAGCTGCATCTACGTGCTTCGTGAATGTGTGGGGTGATAGAGCTAGACCGAAAGGAAGTGCCTGATAATGGTGTTCTTTGCCCCAAAGAAAACCTCAGGAACCTCCTGTGCTGAGGGAGGATGGAGATATGGAAGTATTTTAGATCTATCGTGACAAACCAGTCCTCGAAGATCTAGTATGTGACACAGCTCTCCATCCTTTTTTGGAACAATGAGATAACGACTACAGGGCCTTTACCTCTTGCTCCATTACCAGAGCCTGCTCGGGATGCACTACTGTGAGCAACACCCCGCTGTAGAAAGGAGGACGAGAACCAAACTGGATTCTGTATCCTTTCTCTACAATCTGCAGGACCCAACGAGAAATATTTGGCAGAAGCTTCCACGCTGCCAGAAAATCTACTAAGGGAACCAGCCTCTTGAGGCTGGTCTCTGGTGTTAACGAGACAGCCAGTTCTGGAGCCTGAAACATAATGGCAGGAACTACCTGAACTGGCTGCTCTAAAACCCCCCTCAGAGGGCGCGAAACCGATGCAGTGCCGCAGCATAGCATCAGCGACTCGCTGGAGACCGCTGCGCCCCGAAGCACCAAGGGTGGCGGGGTCGGCAGAACGGTCCCGTGAGGACCCCGAAGTGGAACGGGCACCGTATTCTGAGGTGTACACCGCTCCACTTCGGTCGGGGCTGTCCTCACAGGTCTGACGCCAGTGACATTAGGACCTTTTCTTTTGAGCCGAAGTCTTCTTCGCCTGAAGAACGGTCCTCAGATCCGGCTTCGGCTTAGAAGACTTCGACTGAGAGTGTTGCGTCTGTTTCCATTGTTTATGTGGAGGTGTACGAGACGAAACACTCTGTTTTTGTTGCGCACGGTATGAGGAGCTCGACGGCTGGGGCTGCTCACGCCCAGCAGCCCCAGGGGGCTGGACACGGCGAGGGAGAAACTTTTTAAAAGCCTCCGCTTGCTTCTTTGACTCTTGAAATCTCTCGACGACCGCATTGACTGCGTCGCCGAAGAGACCAGAAGGCTCAAGCGGAGCATCTAATAAAAAGGCCCGGTCTTTTTCTCTTATTTCGGCCAGATCTAACCAAAGGTGTCTCTCAGTAGCTACAAGGGCTGCCATAGACCGCCCAATTGCTCTAGCGGTATCCTTTGTAGCTCTGAGAGACAGATCGGTGGCCCAACGAAGTTCTCGAATTTCGTCAGGACCAACTCCCTCACTCTTATCCAAATCCCCCAGCAAATCAGCCTGTTAAGCCTGGAGCACCGCCATAGTGTGCAGACATGCTCCAGCCTGACCTGCTGCCATATAGGCTTTGCCCACTAAAGCCGATGTTGCTTTAAGCGGTCTAGTGGGCAAAGCTGAGGCCTTCAGAGACGATGCTGGGCCAGGTGAAAGTCTGTTCAGCCTGGGGCATCGCCTCATAACCGTACTCTTTCAGCCCTCTTATACTTGAATATAAATTAACTTGAGGGCTGAAAAGTCGTGATGAGTACGGTTTATCCCATGATCTAGATGACTCATTATGCAAATCAGGAAAAAAGGGAAGGCCTCGTGGTGGAGATGATGTCGCTGAAGAAAGGAAACGCTCGTCTAATTTACTTTTGGGACGAGCGCCCCTTTTCTCAGCTGGCCATTCAATATTTAATTTTTCTACAGCCCTTGACATCACATCCACCAGCTCCTCATATGCTGGGGAAACAGGTGGCGAATCTGTTTCCTCAGTGTGTGTGCTTAAACTTTCCATACTCATCATATCAACCTCCTCAGAGGAAGAACAATGAAGTAATGGAGGGCTCTCTCCCCGGGCGGAAGAAGCCGCAGAGCGGGCTTCCGACACCGGGGGGAGAGCACTGGATCCTCCGGGTAAGGAAGGAGAAAAGGCCCCCGGACCCGTCTCCAACCCCTCCGAAAGATCCTTTTGCGATCCCCAGGAATGCATTCTCCGTGCTGCCTTGGCAACAGCGGGTCCTGCACCCTGAGGATCGCGAGCCTGACCACTCTCGTCAAAGAGTGACAGGCGAGAGCGGAGCATGCGAAGCGGAAGCATCTCACAATGCTGGCACTCAGCCCCCTCGAAGGCTGAGACCGCATGCTCCACTCCCAAACAAATAACACAAAGCTTGTGTGTGTCCCCACCCGTTAAATAACGCGGACAGGGAGAAGCACACTGCTTGTACATTTGTTTCGCCATAACTCTTTCCAATATAAATGCAACAGACAACAATAAATAGACAGAGACAGAGTAACACAGATCGCTTGCTGAGACACAGAAGCTAATGCCGGGTTGCACCGGATGTGCTTTTATCCCTTCCTGGTCATGACGTCACCCGCCCGTGACGCTCATTCTTTCCATTGGACTAGTTGACATTGATGCTCAGACGCATTCACGCTGGGGGCGTTCCCAAAGCGTCATCGATGCATCGCGAGTTCCCTCGAAAGGGAACAACATATTTTTTCCAAAATTATAGAACAGTCTTTTCATACTGTCACTGTCCTAAAACCAAAAGAAATGGTTAAAATAGTAACATTTAGTTTATAGTAGTATCTTAAAATGTAGTTGATATACAATATATGTTCATTTAAAATTATAAGATAACTAAAATATAAGGTAACTACATGGGTTACGGTTAGTAACTAGTTATTAGTTATTGCAATTACTATTTGCAATTAAAATGCTAAAATAAACCCAGTGGAAAAATATATATCCAATATTACTCCAGTCTTCAGTGTATCAATGTTGTGCTGCTTAATATTTTCTCAGGATTTTTTGATGAAAAGGGAGTTCAAAAGAACTAAATTTATTTGAAACCGAAATCTTTTGTAACATTTTAAATGTCTTTACTGTCACTTTTGATCAATTGACCGCATCACTCCCGAATAAAAGTATATTAATTTCTTTAAAAAATAAAAATTTAATCTTACTGACCCCATACTTTTGTGTATATGGTCTACTTTCTGTAAATGTAAATTATTTTAGAACAAAAAAAAAAAATCTGTCTTGAAAGGAGACACATGGATCTCCGCCATTTCAGGTAACTTACATCTTGCCTCTCATCTGTCCATGATGAGGCGTGTATTTCCGAAGCCTTGTCTACGTGCTGCAATCGAAACAGCTGTTGCAAGAGAGTTGGCTCTTCATTAAATAACCGTTTCCAATATCCCACCCCCCACAACAAACACACAGTTTTACCCTTGTTCTTTCTTTCACTTCGATTGATGCATATTTCATGGAGAACTTTCGCGTGCTTCCTTTGAGTTGAGAATACGGCTCTAAGCTGACAGGCTGCCTGTTACCAGACATTACAATCTCCACTGTCCCGATCGCTCGGAACATCTCTCTGCTCTAGATCCACATGCATTAACTTTTTTTTTTGAAGGTAATGAAACAGCAATAAAATAGTAATGAAATGTCTCTGTGCGACAAATGAGATACTAGCGTTTTTCATTACATTAGCTTAAATAATTTGGCTACTGATTTAGTACTGACAAGATGAGGAGTTTTTAGTGAAAAAGCAAGCACATCTTGGGATATGTTGTGTCTCTTCGGCTGACTGTTACCTACAGGCACACATGCTGGGATGCAGGAGGGTTGGAAATGAGAGAGCTCTCTGGGCATGCTCACCTTTTCCTTTCATGCAAGTGCCAATACCCAAACCCCCTGAAGGCTGGAAAGAGTAATGCATGGAATTAATGTGCTCTGTAATGGGCTGCCTTTTGTAGTCTGAATACATTTTTCCTGATCATGCCAATAAAAGATTTTCACATGATGCAGACAGTACTGAAAGCAAAATTGTTTTGAAACTGGAACTGCATAAACATACTGTACATTAGCATGCAGTGTAAATGAGTAACACAAAATGAGAGGATTATTGTAAGTTTTGTACATGTTTGAGAGGAAAACAAGAGGTCTATTAATACCGAATCTTGGATGAAATTTTAAATTGAACTTTTTGACTTACATTTTTAAGAGTTACAAGTTCATCGACACTTTTGTGCCATATTATGTGACCATATAAACAATGCTTTTGTCATTAAACAATTGAGTTAATGTTAGTAGTGTAACAATGGTCTATTGTTTGTGCATGTTAGTTTACACAGTGCATTAATTAACTAATGCCAGATACAACTTTTGATTTTAAATGTGTTGATAAATCAAGAAATTAATATTAGCTAAGAATAATAAATGCTGTAGATGCATTGCGCATTGTTAGTTAACCAATTTAGTTAACTAATGTTAACAATTGTAACCATATTGTAAAGTGTTGCCAAAATTGCGCATTTATCCCCTGACCCATACGCTAGTAAATAAAAACAAAATTGCCAACAAACAGTGTATCCATACCACCAAATAGTTGCATGCATAGGTATAAACCCAGCCAACCAGGAATTGTTGATTGATATAATGCTTCTGTAGCGAACGAGCCAATAACAGAGGGACGTCATGTCTCGTCACTCAAATGAGCAGCAGAAAATAAGTCATGATGAGTCAGATACAATGAGTCACCTAAAGCAGGACACTACAGTGTTTGACCAAAACAACTGGCTGTCTTTTCCCTTCCGCAGCACTTACTACAAACCACATATGAAAGAGCCACTGAAAATAAACTCGGTTGCACTTTATTGTACACTATTTTACATATGTGTACTTAAAGTACTGGGTAATAAAAGGTAACTATGGGTTAAGTGATAGGTTTAGGGTTTGGTTCAGGGTTAGTACCTAGTGTTTACCCAGTTAATAAGTATAACAGGACTGTAAAATAAAGTGCTAAAATAAACTGGTTCCATTGTTTAAAGGTACACTATGTAACTTTTTTGTTTAAAATTATATAATTAGAGAGTACACCATGAATCTATCTTCGAAACAGTGTTTTTGTCTTATCCTCAATCACTACGGCATATAATAAGTTATATATCTATAATAAGTGTTTATATTCAGACTATTTTAGATCGGGCAGGATGACAACCACTGTGGAGTAGCCCATGTACCTGCATGACTCGTACATAATAATAACATAAACAGAGAGAAGTAGCTCGGGCTACAATGTTCTTTCGCAAGACGCATGCAGTTTTATTTATTAACTGCTAGAGAGACAAAAGTCACATAGTGTACTTTTAATAAAACACATTTCTGTAGCACTGAGCCTTGCATAAAATATTACAATTTATTACCGTGCGTCAGTGAACATCAGCTCTCAGAAACCAGGTTAAAATTCTACCACCCACTTCAATTCTCCATTGTCTAACTTTAGGACAGCCAATAGTATCTGACTTCTAATCTAACTCAGATCTAATTTGGTCTAATCAAGATCCCTTAATGTGCAAAACGATTAATTCCCTTACACTAATAAAATAAACATTATCATCACTTAATAATTGCCCCTCGTGTTGGCATTCAACTCTGAAAACAAGATAATCATGATTAACAAAATAATCAAGGTCTTAATTATTACCCATGCTCAAGAAACAATAACATTGTAAAACATCACAAAGCACAGATTTTTTCAGGCTACACCAAACTAATTCAAGAACTGCACTGGTTAAGACAACATAACTACAGTGCTGCATAATTCATCGCCTGAAATCAGATATTTGTGGATGATTTAACCTATCCTCTCTCTTGCCTTTCAGCTAAAATGCGTTAAACTTATTTGCTGTGCTTATCTCAACAGTACAAATGTTATTTTGTATAATACCCAACTTATAATTAAAATCCACTGGTGTTAACTCTCCAACCAGAGTTACCTGTTTTCAAGTCCAGCATAACTAACCAGGGAAGAGTTGAACCAGCTATTCAAAGTCCTGCTTAAATTGCGACAAAGTTCACATTAGTGGCTCAATAGCAGCTAGCTAATTTGCAGTTGACCTTATACCTTATTTGCCAGCAACATTTGTTCCAGCAAGACCTAGTTTGTAGGTCATAAGCTCTATGAATAGTAACATAGTCGCAGATGATGTTTACATTTAGTTATCCAATAAGCAGCCTTCAAATCTGCAAACAAAAGTACTGTTGCAAAGTCTGTTTAAATATTGATGCAGTTAAATATGTAAATAATAAATATTCAGGAGCTGTATCTAAAATTAATCAGGGGCAATAAATAAATAGTAAACAAACTGGAAAAACTGACATATTTTTTTTATTTCTATTTAGATGAAAAGGTGCACTGTTTAGATGTTCAGAAGTCAGTTCTTCAGTTGAATCTCATTAAATGTAAACCAGAGTAAATGTTAACATTATTAAATATGTAGGCCTGTCATGACGATTAATTGTCATACAAATAATTGTGATTCATAGTTTAATTCTGTTTTGTTCATGACACTTATAGTGTAAGCCTAATACATAATTGTTTTACTAGGAATTGTATAGGCCTATAATATATATATATATATATATATATATATATATATATATATATATATATATATATATATATATATATATATATACTGTATAATAGGCCCATATGATAAACTTCAATGCTGTGAAAATTAGTAACATTTAGAATTTAATTTAATATAATATATAATGCAGTCTGACTAAACACACAATTATTCATTTCTTATGAAGAAAGACCTATGACTATTTTTGTCATTTATAGTAGTGTTTTTTATATATATATTCTTTATTCTTTACTCCCTGGCCGATTATGATTTTCTCGCTAATTGATGCAATTTCTTTAAACGTACAGCGTGTAATTTTTGGCCACCAGGGGCCACTCGATCTAAATAATAACAAAAGACGTACTTTGATGACGTCGGAAAAGAGCGTGGGCTCACAGAGTTGTTGTCGCTGTCAATGACAACCAGCCCTCTGAGGGAGAGAGAGATAGCCTGGGAAAACCCAGACAACTTCTGGCAAATTTAGATATTCTCTGAAAGTTAGTCTGGCAAAGAGCTCATTCAAGCCCATTTCCAATCCGTCGAAATCGAGGCACCAATCAGAAACGTTGGGGCGGGCTTTACACGATGACGACAGCGCTGGGATTTTGAAGCAGATTATTTTGTAGCCTACATTACAAAGATGGATGCTGCCGTCGAACATCACTCGTTTGAATCAGCTATCGCGTCTGTTTTACTGGTTATCTTCGGGGTCTTTTTAACCCGCAAATGACTTTTGGTCAAATTAAAAAAAATGTTCTCTTTGTCCAAATGGTATGAAACTTTCTACAGCTCTTAACACTTCATAGATCTACAAAAAAAAAATAATTTGGAATGATATCTGTTATTATGTTGGCGTGAAAAAAATAGTCACACTTGTTGTCTTCGGGGTCCCTGGAGACCCCGCATAGTAAATATATAATATTCATCATCAAAATCAGAAACAACGCAGATCACATGGACAGAAATGAAATGGCACACTTCCAATAATGTAAAAAACATCCACAATGCAAAATTATCATGCACACCACACACACACACACACACACACAACCACACATACACACAGGAATACATTTGTACGGCTATAAAAAAGTCTTATAATTTGTCAAATAAAATTCAGAACCACCACAAATATAAATTGGTGACACTGACACAACGAAAATACACACACACACACACACACACACACACACACACACACAGATAAAAACAGATAATTGAAATAAATGATAAAATCTAAAGACTCCAACATTTCTCTTTGTAACATCTTGCTCAGGTTTGATTCTAATCATAAAGTAACATCATTGAAGAACTTTTTTCAATACAAAATATGCTAAACTTTGACCAAAAGTATATAATTCTTTTTTATAATTTTGATTTTAAAATATTTATAAATGAATCCAACTCAATCCAACTGAATCCAACTTGTGAAAAGATGTATTTTGGTTAATCAAACAGCAAATAGCAAATAATGGAGCTCTATAGCAATATAGTGGTTAAAGTGAATTTTTTTATTTTAAAACTGCATTTTCCAAAAAAAGGGCAAAAGTCTTACATTAAATCATGTACAATTATCCATGTTATCCCCATAAATGAAAGTTAGAAATCTGGGTCCTTTATAAAGTGAATTTTACATAAAATGCTGTTTTTTGTAAAAAACCTGTTTATTTAAATATTTATTTTTTATTTTTTAGAAATTTAAAAAATATCAAAAATCCTCCAAAAACTGCACAAATGTTGAGTAAAAACATTAATAAACAGAGTAAAATTACATTTGTAAAAAAAATATATATTATACTGTTACAAAATGCAATGTTATTGTCTGGGGTCCCTGGAGACCCCAAAGATAACAAGTGTACACCCTAAATGAAGATAATCAGAGGGTTAAGCTATTTGAACGGTTCCTTTTTGTTAAAAACTGAGCAAAGAACAACAATCGTTTCTCCGCCGGCCGCCGCTCTGCATACGTCATCTCCTTCATCGCTCTTATTGGTTTTAGGTCTACCCGCGACGTCTGTTGGTGACGCCCCTCTGGAAATGATTTGTCTATGACGCTTTGCCAGACCACAACTCAGTTACAACTGAGAATGGTCTGGTTTTAACCAGGCTAAGAGAGAGAGGGAGAGCGTGCGCGAACCAGCGATACGATGTTCATTAGAACACGCGCGATCTGTCATTCCCCACATTCCTCACTCATTCTAACTATGTATTTTGATACGTCTTTTCGAACAGAGAGATATATGAATTATCAGACCCCTATTAAATCAATATTCCATTCAGCTAGTAGTAATAGATGTTTAAAAAACACGGTCACCTTTCGTTAAAAATATAATTACGTTTATACTATGATATCGAACAAGATAACGTTAGTGAACTGCATATGAAGCTACGTTCTCCAGCTATATATAGAACAAATATGAATTAACATTTTAGCTACATGAGGGCTAGCCCGTCTGCGTTTTACACATGACATCATTTTACAAAATATACGGATAGATATAGTTAGCTGAATGGGTGCTTACCTGTTTATTAGAATGCAAGCTAGATCGGCATCTCTCTGTAGCCTATTTAGCTTGTCACGAAGCTCTCTACATTTTTTTAAATGCAACCCTACAGTTTACCCGTGTCATGCTTCTTCTCCTGTCATATTTTCCCTCGTACATTTGCTAGGGTGACCATATTTTGATTACCAAAAACCAGGACACTCGGCCAGCAGTTTTTTTGAAAACAAGGACATATTCATCACTTTATTAAAACAGCCAGGAAGGCCAGGACAGAACATGAAAACAGGACATTTCAGGCCTGTTGGTCACCCTAACGTCTGCGCTTTGAGCTGGCTCCAGCAGCAGAACGTGCAGGCAAAGCGTAATCGTGGTTCATAACTTACAGGGCTGCCAACTCTCACGCATTCAGCGCGAGACTCCCAATTTTCACGCTCTCACACCACACCCGATTTCTCGCGCTGAAGTGTCAACTCGGTCGGTCAAAGCCAGAAAGAGGAGTTTATCTATAGATCTACCTGTTGAGCCACTCGTGATCGATTAGTTTTACCGCAAATTAGTTAAAATATCCTGTAATCTAGAGCGAGCGTGCATGCGAGACAGATGTTGAGCTCCTAACCGCGCACGATGTCAGAGAGGTAAGCAAGCGACAGATCTTGCGCGTGCAGCCAAACCCCCCTCAAGTTTGGTGCAGTTGCAAAATGATACTAGCTACTACTTTTTTTCTACGTCGTTTTCTTTTCTTTTATTGGCGGTAGTCCGGTGTTCCCCTTTGTGTTTGGCGGTTTCCGCCAAGGGGGTAATCCATCAGCCGGAAGTTGAAGCCTCGCGGGAGCCGCCATTTTAGCAGAACTTCACCTGCTGTTAGCATCCCATTGACTCCCATTCATTTTGGCGTCACTTTGACACCGAATAACTTTACATCTGAGGCGTCCAAAGGCTTAATTTGTCCATTATTTATTTCTAAAGAAACACGACAATGTATAAAATGCTCCATTACTTTGTATCTTACGTTACGGCCCCGTAGAAGCCGTTTTTGTAAAAATAGGCTAAAGATTGCGTCATAACCACGGGACTTTCTGTCGCACAATAGAGACATTACCGTATAGACAGGAGGAGAAGCTCGCGGCAATCTTTTACTGTCTATGAGGCAATGGGGGGGACATAAAGGCACAAAGTCAAGGTAGAAGCCCATAAATAGAGAGTCCATAAGAGCAATGGGACAAAATATTTCAACAACGTTTTTGAGGAATTAGGTGATACAGATTTGTCTTGGCACAGCTACTAGGAGATGTGTAACTGTCAGACTGTCGTCACGCTCAGTTTGAGCCTGCGCAGTCGCTCAGACATCAGACAGGAAGTGCAATAATTGGGCTTCAAGTCTTCTCCGTTGAAATCAATGGGGTCGCTGTGTCCATTTCTTTTACTGTCTATGGTTTCCGCAGGAAGTTAGAGAGAAAAATAGAGGAGTCAAAGGTTATGACGCCATAGACGGGAGACAAAACGGAAATAAAGAAACGGCCCGTGTCTTCGAATTAAACTATACATTTCTCCGGATTTGAAAGTTGGTGGAAACTGTCGGGATAATGTAAGTTCATATCTCATAGAAATATATAACATAGATAGAGTTATTTTTGCTATTTTTAAAGCAGAAAAAAATACATATTGTGCCTTTAAGAACTTAAATTTTAAATTGTGATTAGACAGAATGACTACGATCAAATACGATTAATCACCAATTGGAATTCAACTAGCTTTAATGGTGCAAAAAACAAGACTAAGCTGTAACTGCCAGTTATCAGCTAAAACGTTAAAATAATGAATCTTATTAGCCAGTATTTCAATATTATCACTATGTTTGCAAATCAAACAGAGAAAGCAGGTTACTTGGATTAAATATGACTTTGTCTTAAAAAGCAGAGACAGATTGTGAAGCCAAAGCACCTCTGTCACTAACAAATCAGGCTTTGGCTTCAAGTTTCACAACAAAGCCTGTTTGTGTGGTTCAATGGCGTCATCATTGCCCACAAAATATCACTTGCTAAGTCTAACAGATGGCCCAGATTCCTCCCACTTTCCTCCTCTTATGACTATACAGTGACTCTGCCTCTTCCTCACCCTCTCTCAGCCTGCATTCATCAAAACCACTGAGCCAAAACCCTGCTTCTTCCTCCCCATGCGAGGAAAATTAAATTCACCTGTCCTGAGAGTAATTTCACCTTTCACAGAGTGGAAGACAGACACAATTAGCGCCAGCACATGCATCACATCAGTAGTCTTTCAGTTCAACTGAACAAGGTGCACCCAAGCAACACCTTAACCTTGTTAAATCACACTCTTAAACAGAAAACAGTTCGAGGTTTAATAAAAATGTACACACAAATGCTGGAGAACGGAAACACAAGCTCATGTGAGGAAGTCTTGTCTGTGTTTGGTTAATTCTGATATGTGAATTTTTATAGAAAAAAAGAAATTCGATCATGAGAGGATGCAAACATCACACGCTGACCCCCTGGCTCAATGCAACGATATTTTACATTTGTTTTTTAATTAGATCTTCATAACTTCGGAGCAATAGCCTTGTGGGCAGCGCTGACCCAAGTTTGAGTCCCGGCTTGAGTTCCTTTGCCTGTCGTGTTCTCCTTTCTCTCCTCCCTATTGCTTCTTGTCTCATATACACTATACTATTTAATAAAGAAATAAAAGGCCAAAAATAACTTTAAAAAAAGCTTCATGACTTGCAGTGTTGCGAGGTTTTCCCATTTTTAGTAATGAATTACTGTTAGTAATATGAGTTGTAGTAGTCATATAAATAATAATAATAATAAACATAATAATAATAATAATATATTATTTATATTTGCATTTTTATTATTATTAATATATTATTAATGTCAAGTATTATAGAATTATTCATAATAATAACAATTATGAGAGATAGTTATATAATAATTTGTGATTTATTATTTATTTAAAACGAAGTCCTACAGCATAACATTCTATCCGGCTGATAACTGTTGCCGGAAAGTGGAGCAGATGCTATATTTTTCCATTTTAAATATCATTAATTTATATTATGAATTATTGTTAGCAGTATTAGCCATACATTTATAATAATATTAGAACAACAATAATAATAAGTAGTAGTAATAATAGTAGTATTTGACTTGTTATTTATTTAAAACAGAAGCCCATAGAGCATGACATCATAGTCTGTTGCTGATAATCATTATTAATTCAAATTATGAATAATAATTATTAGTAGTATTAATAATTACAAAATTATTTGAAATATATATTTTTATTTCAAACAGAAGCCCTATAGTGTGACATCCTATTTCCGATATTCAGGTCCAAATTTGCATGCTCAAAGCCCAGTGTGACCGCACCTTTAGTCGCAGGACAACAGCTGCTCGAGATGAGCGTTCTTAGCACTGAAGTGGCCAATCAGAGGTCAGTGCTAGAACAGCGATGAAAAATGTGGATACTTGCGAGAGCAGGGTGAGATAACGTTGACACACCTTTTCCACCTGCTACACTTATTCACGGGCACCTTAATCCTCTGCCACAGTCAAAGCCTGGCATCCTCATGTCAAAGCACATCTATAGTGGATTAAAATAGGACAGCTAATTACCATTTACCTCAGTAGGATCGTGGCTGGATGTAGGGATTCTAGCTTTCTTAATGCGTGTAATTGTCTGTTGAATAATGCCGACCCACGCTCCTTATATCTGACTTGGCTCACTCACTCATGTAAAGACACTCATGAGTTGATAAGCGGGATGCTGCAGCTTAGCCTTTCGAGAAACACTAATGCCAAGTGCTGGTGCGGGTCCCACTTACTGTGTGAAAAGTAGTTTATTAAACTCCCTCAGGAGTCCCACAAATATTGTTGAACTTTGCTATCAGGTAATCATATACGTATGTTTTTTAGACTTTCCTGAAAACAACTTTTCCTCTTAGCAAAAGAAAATCCATCATATATAAGAGCTAGATGCGACACAACATCGCTGTAAATTGTATAGCTCAATGTGCTGATTCGTTATGATTAAAGGTTTAAATCCAAAAAGTACAGCACAGGCCCCGAGTTTAACACAGAAGTGCATCTGAGTATTTTTCCTCAAAAGGCTTTGGATGTAACAGTGGCATTAATAACCTACAAGTTCCAGACACACACTTCTATGCCACATATTGAACATTGTAACTTATAGTTACACATCCAAAATCATCTAAAAAAATACAAAATAAAATTTGGTACACAACATCACTGTATACTAATAAGGCTTTGAAGCTAGACCTTTTTGACAAAAGTGAGCTATATTTCTGTCTAGAATAAAATATAGGGAGGGATTTACTCCCTACATAAACCCTTCTTTTATTTAATCTCAGTCTCTAAGAGACTTTTCCTCTCACAAAAGGGCTTTACTGCATCTAAAATACTATTCTCATTAGAAATGTTCTCTCTGAGCCACTTCTCCACATTCAACAGTCTAGGGTAGATATGCATTAAACATGGGCACTGGTTCCCAATCTAAAGTGCATGGAGTGCTTCTTTATGTCTGAATTGGTAATACTGCCCACAGGTCAAAAGTACTGAGGACAGAATAGAGAGTCCGCAGAAGACATGTCTTGCGAATCCCATACTTTCCTTTAATGATATAATTTATCACAGTGCTGATGTTTACTAACAAATCATAATATCTTTATAATAATTTCAGCTTTTATGATAAGATATCAAGGTCAAAATCCAAAATGCTTACTTTACATCTTAGCATAATTGAATTTAAAAGTATTGAATGTAGACTATTGAAAAGACTGAACTTTTAATAAAAAGAATACCTGAGATCTCTTGAATTTGCTCAAATAAAGTAAGCCTTCACAGTATGATTGTATGTGTTGCAATGAATGATTTACCCCACTAGGGGAGGAACTACTGATCCAAAAGGCTCAAAGTATTACAGACACTGATCTGAGGTTAGGACATTACAAGGCTGTGAAAGCCGGGTTTATTATAAACTAAGTTTAAGACTGTAATTGGGTAGCCTAGCTCACGTAAAACATCTCCATGAATTTATTTGTATTCAACATCAATATTTTGCTTTCACTATAGTTCATTTTAAATGGTCCTGCAGTGTGTCAAACGAACTACAGTCATTTTAACTTCTGAAATATTCAGTAAAATCTTAAACTAACCGCATGGAAGTTAAGCCCCTGTTAAACCACATTCACATCATTCCCAGACAGATTTTTGTCTGAAATCTTCTAAAACATCCATTACTGAAGCAAGCACTTCTCTGGCACAACATTCAGTTTCCACAAAGAGAAAAGACACTTTCCAGCATTTAAAACGTACGGTATAGATACAAATAAACAGTATACAGAGCCACGACGTTACATTAAGTTCCCATTCTCTAAATAAATCTCACCCATAGCCATACCAAGCTTCCAATGCCTTAAGGGCAATATGACACATTTAGGTTATATGTCCTTACTTTATGCCAGTTGAGTCACCTTTTAGTTCTCTTAAAATATCCCAGAAGTCAACAGCGTGCGGAGGAAAAGACGTCTGACAACTTTGAGGCTTTGGGCATAAAACACAACAATAGACTCGTGAAAACGACGGATAATGTGGTATATTGTTTAGATAGGAAAAGGTTACACACAGGTGCGAGTCCCTATATGATCCTTAACAAAATCAAGTTGGTAACAGTAGCCTATTTGAATTCTCCCATAATAAATACGCGTTCTTACCGTCCATCCAAGTGCACAGATGATTCAGAGTGGCATCTTCAACTTCTCCGCACGTTCACACATACTGTACATGTGTGTGTGGACAGCGACTGTGAATGAATGCTGCCCGGAGCGCGCACGAAAGCGTTATGATGCCACAAAAAAAATCTGTCAAGGTAGGCAGCTCACTAGATAGTCTGACGTCTTGTAGACTCCCTTTCCAGCGACGTTGTCTGCCCCGTGTTAACTGAAACAAAAAAGCGGTGCTGTTGACTACGTCGGTAGAAATCTGGTGCGAATTGTAATTGTCGCGGCGCAGTCGGTTCTCCGCAGCCGCCGTGTCCTTCCTCTCATGCCGACTGAGGATGTGAGCCCAGCCGCCGAGATGCTCGATCGTGGTGCGACCCGAGGCAGCCTAGAGCAGTCACTCAATGTGATGAGCCTACTATAAAGTGAGCAAAATACTGAAAACAACAGGCTGTTGGGTCGTTTCACCCAGTGACATGACAGCATACTTACATACTATGGTGAGGCAAAGGCGAGCATTTACAGCGTTAATTCAAAGTGATTTACACATAAGGAGTAGAAATAAATAAATAAAAAAAACATGTAAAAGATTTCTCAAAAATCATTTAAAAGAAAAATACAGGAAAAACTAGGAAAAAACTTTTATTATTTATATATACATATATAGGCCTATATACTGAATGGTAGCCTAGGCCTACCTATTGTGCGACACATAGGCAATTTGTACAAAAAAACTTGGTATGTCCAATCAATGAATACATTTAGCCTACCTTAGTAGCATGTGAGGCTGCACGATTAACAGAAATTGCAATTTGGTTTAGTTTGATTATTAAAAAATTCCAACATTTTAATGTAGTAAGTAGGCTAAATGCGCTGGCTGGGTGATTCATGGTGAAGCGCAGAACTGTAATCATAACAGATAGATCAGTTCGCAATAAATGCTGCTTCATCTACAAGCGCTGAGTTTGAGTCACTTACAGTAGATCGCGGTGCATTTGAAAAAGCAACAAGCACGAAGCATCTTTCCAAACATGTAATGAGAAACAAAAAAGAACATTATGACAATGTTTTCAATCCAACGTCAGTGGAGTGTATTAAAATAATAACTTCATTTTGTGTCAGAATGAGGCATAAATTGTATTGTTTTATAGTATTCTATACAGTGATAAAGGCTATGTTAGCATTGCATTAAATGTACTTTATTGTTATATATAATGGATTTCCTGAAACGTCATAAGTTTTATGAATTCTTTGCGTCTCACTAGTGGACGTTGTGCGCGAGGTCGCCCTCTGGCTACGAGTAGCCTATAAATGAAATAACACTCTTTGGCCCTGTCCCAAATGGCACACTCCGGACTTGTGGATTTCCTCAGAGTCCACACTTCGGTGAGGTCATGTAGTTCAGACCTATAGGGCCCTTAGCGCGAGTCCTCGATTGCGCATTGAGAGGTATTTTTGGGACAGACTCGATCGTCACGCCGGAAAGAGGAAGACGGTCTGATTGTTGTTATGGACAGGAGCTACAGGTTCGGGTAAATATGCTGCCTATTGTTGTTGTGTTTATATGACTCAGTAAAGCCCTGATATTCTGTTCTATTTATTTAATGAATCATAATGCGATCGTATTATTCAGCTCGCTATTGCCTATGTTTGAGACATCAACCACTGGTCGATGATCATAATGTTTGTACAAACTTGTCATAAAAACCGTAATGATAATTACACTTAAATATTTTCTTTTCAGCCATGTTAACAATTGTCCGTGAGCGAAATCTCCTCCCATCCGTTGTCTGATTGGCCTTTCACAAGGATTCCTGGGTAGTTAAAGTGCGTGGAGCCTGCATCTATGCAGGCTTCGCGGAAGACCGCTTCAAGGGTACAAAGGGGGCGCTGCTGAGCACACTTCAGAGCGTTAAAATGCTAAATGGGACGATCTACGGATTCGTAGACTCGGCGAGCACGCGCAATTTAAGTCCACGAGACCGAAAGTCCGCATGAAGGGACAGGGCCTTCTTTGGGTAAAAATAATACTTCTCTTTAAAGAAATTTTATGCAAATCCATAAGTTTTTCTCCAGTGTAGAGAGGTACAGAAAGGTTTTTTGCTCTCAGTGAATGCACAAAATATCATAATAATTTAATATTTTATAGTAAAACTGTAGACCTTTATTATTATTTATAGTAAAACGAAGCAGTATTTTCAAGTGCGCAACCAAAATGTATGAATATTTGGAAAGTGTTTTTTTAAGGTTTGGATTTTGTGTGCCCTGCATGGAACATGAATGTCCTCAGTCACATGCCTGTTTAAGTGATGAACTGCACTACTTGCGGTTGATTTCAGAGATCAGAGCAAAATGTCACCAGAGCATGTTGTGAACTGCAGATGTCTAATTTTCTTTTTGGGAAAGCCGGTAAGGAGTCCGTTGCAGTAGTCCAGCACCCTGCTGGTTATGATTGCGTAAATTTTTCTCAGTCTTGTTTAAATACAAAGGACCTAATTCTTGCTGTTTTTAGATGATAGGCTAACATATATGAACAATTCAAACTGCGTTCCCTGTCAAAGTGTGCAGTTTTTGGCAAGAATAAGCTTCAGATTGGGTTGTTGTCAACTGATAGCTCATTTTAAAATATTACAGTATGACAATGTATTTGCATAATGACCTCATTGTGATAATGTATTATAGTACGTTCTCAGTGATTGATAATCTTCTTCATAATAAACATTGTCATGCTCTGAAATCTAGACATAATACGAAGAGACTAAAAACTCAAAATTGTTTGCATATTTTGAGGTTTGATGTACTCTCTGTCTCACCCTCTGCACCATTGTTTCTCAACAGGTGAATCACGAAATGTACTGGCCACCCTTGCAAAGTCCTGCAGAGTCCCCTCCCCTCCCCTCCCCTCCCCTCATTTGGAATGCGTCCACCAAAAAAATCTAATCAACAGATCAGTTTTATTCTTGGCCAGAACTATTCATTTCCACAGACTATCACATTGTCATCGGCGTGAATCAAAGACCTCTTTAAATGAGGAACTTTAATCATGCTCCCTCAAACCTAAGACACAATAGTTCAACTGAACTGAAGTCTGGGCACGTCAAGGACACAGTCGACTACATGAAGAATGTACTGCATGTGTGCATGATTCAGCCTCCATAGAACTAATGAGTTTAAAATGCTATCGACCCAAAAGAGCTTGCCCTCTTAAACATACAGAGGTCATAGGTCAATTGTGTTCAAAAGACTATAGTACAGTATGCCATACGAGTAGGATGTCAGAGAATATGCAGTATTCATGAAACAAACGAACAATACCTTGACAAGAAATACAGCATCTGTTGAGATTCTAAAGTGTGCAACCGCTGGACAGTTTGCTATCCCATAAGCCCACAGGTGCATAGAGGCTGTCAGATTTTTAAATGAAAAAAAAAAAAAACATGCCAGAGAACTGTGAGCCGAGCATCTCTTTTGCACTGTAGGTAACATACAAGTTGTGTGTCTGCTAAATTGTTGCTTATTTATCAACACCAGAGTAAATAGAACACCTAAAGAATGTACTAACAAATTCAAGTTCAAATTCAAGTACATAATCTGAACGTAGGGCGCCTTTGGTCATTTTAAGAATGCAAGTATGCTTTGCTGGAAATAATTTGAGTCAACAAGTTATCAGTTGATAAAAATAAACATTCTTTTTATGACAATCTTTTATCAGCTTCAAAGCCACTTTCCAATACTCTGTTCCCTTTCCAAGAGTTTTTCAGCAAAACTTTGCTGTTTGTTTGTTTGATGTTGTCTTGATTTGGTTTATATTCGCCCAGAAAGATATTGAAAGAATATGTTTGAAAAAATGGCATGTTTTCTCCCACGAGACCATGTTCAAAGAATCTTTGTCCCATGAGTATTTAAACCCAATTCATATTAATCCCAATGGGGGTTTTAAATAGAAAATAAGTTTGTTGTTTTATTTTTGGAACATTTTCTTCATCTACTTGAGAACAATGTGCTATTATTGTAGGGATGTTTTGATCCTCTCTTTTTTTTTTACACAGGTATGTTTTGTTCAGTTTTGCGATTTTAATCTAAGTATTTAATGATCTGTAACCACTGTCGGGATATTGTCTTTTCCATTGCCATTCTAATGCTTTCCAATTATGTAAACCAAGGACTCAAACTTTTGAAAGACCTGAAGTTTAATTTGGAAAAGTACATCCATCATCTGCTCCTGCAGATCTTATCCTTCAACAACCCCATGCACTCCAAATGAGTCTAATGTTGATGAAGACAACATTTTTAATGACTGTAACCGCAGTGCTAGCAGGTCGAACTGCTCCCTTGCCACCTCGTACCCTTGTGCGTGTCACCCACAGCGGGGAATGGGTGTTGGGAAGGTTGGGGTCAAAGGTTGTGCTGAAATCATGGGTATGAAGATAATTGGCCTGTTTGTGCAATGCCTACAAATTACAGAGTGAGGGGAAGGCAAAGGACAACCCCTTTGGCTTTTGATAACCATGCTGCTGTCAAAACAAACAACCAGACTCATGCAAAACTGCTTTAGAAATGTTCCTTAAAACCTACTTGCTATACAGAAAACAGAGAAATGTATACTATAATAAAAATAAAAAAAATAGCTAGCGCTGTTTATATACTAGTGTGTGTAACTGTCACATTCATATCTTGTTTTGTTAATAGTTTCATTGTCATGTTCAGTTTAGTGTAGTTTGAATCATTTTCCCATTTCTTGTTCATACAGTGTTGCTTACCGGTTTCCTGTTCTTTATTCCGTTGATCATTCCGTCTGTTTATTTAAGCCCTCAGTTCTTTCTGTTCATGGTTCAGTGTCATCAGTGTTACTGTATGGTGTGTTTTGTAAATCTTTCTATTTTTATACACGAACCGAGAGAAACAGAAGACTGGAACTATTGAAAACTACCATTCAAGCGGTTGGAGTTGGTAAGTCTGTTTCATCAAGGCTGCATTTATTTGATCAAATATACAGTAAAAATACTAGCTAATATTGTGAAATATGATTACAATTTAAAATAACTTTAATATTTAAATATATTTGAAAATGGCAAAGCTGAATTTTCAGCAGTCATCTTCAGTGTCACATGATCCATGCTCAAGACTGTTGTACTGATTAATATTATTGTGGAAACTGACCTTCTTTTTTTTTAAAACAATGTGCAAAACAACAGTCCTGACTGTCACCTTTGATCAATTTAATGCATCCTTGCTGAATAGGATTAATATCTTTTTTTTTTTAAAGTTTCAGTAATTTATATATATATATATATACATGTTAACGTGTTAAATATTTACATTATCTGTTTAACATAATGTGTGGCTTCAAAAGCACATCTCTCTATGGCAAATCACTCTAGTACAATGTCATTGTGAAATTAATTCAATTTAGTCCCTTTGTCCTCTAATACAGCTTAAACACATGCATGTACACTCTCTGAAGGATGACACTACTTTATTTTGTGATCAGCTAACAGTTTATGTGTTGTTAAATAGAACAAGATTCAGTTTATTCTCTAGAATGTTCTACGAGACAGAGCAACTATAAAGTTCAGGTACAGATATGTCTGCAGCTCAAAAGGAAAATACAAACTGTCACTAAAATTAACAAGACGCAGAGGTTGAAAAGCTCTTTCAACACATCACCCACAACCTTGACAGAGTAGAGGAACCAGAAAGAATTGATCCCAGAGGGAAACCATTGAAAGGAGTGTGAATATGTGCTATAATAGTAGAATCCAAGAGGTTTTAGCACTCTATGTAGTTCATCTTGGAGATTGTCATTGATGCTCTGTAGTCCACGACATTCCATGACAACAAACCCAATGAGCTCATGTTCCCAAGGGTGTTTGTATATACGCCTGTCTGGGCAGGATTTCCCAGCATATTTAGAAGGCTAATGAATACATTATAAATCTCTAAGAACGTAAAACCTACAGTGGTGAGTGTATCCCACTAGAGGGCAATTGTATTTGAGATATGCAGCTCGTATTGATTCTTCACAGCCATGCTTTGCACAGAGGTACAGCTGGATAGAGGGAGTATCATGTTACAATGTGCGCTATAATTACTTTAAAAACATAAAAAATTGTGACACACAGACAAATTACACAGAATTCTCTGACATGGGTTGTTTATTATAAGTGATGCAGATCCTAATTTTCACCCAGTCAAGGGGAGCTGTGAGGCTTTAAATTAGTCATGCAGTGAAAACACACTTTTTAGGGAGTGAGAGATAGTGTTTTCAATACCTTTACAAGGAAAATCTTGTTTTCTAATCACAGTTATACAGCAATCAAGACACCTCACTGATGTTATTGTCTGTCAGTGTGTGTTCTCTAAAAATGTCACAGATCTCATGCGGGATTTTATTGGGGGGAGTTGTAACACAGCGTTATTGGATGTTTTAGCTTGTGAACAACCGCAGTACATTTATAGGCACTTAACTGCTTTAAAGAGGTTATAGTTTTTACTGCTGATCACTTCTTCTGTAGTACAACCACAGACTCTGCAGAATCATCATCCTTATATAGGTCTAAAAAAAATCTGAGTGTACTAGGTCACATCGATTCGGGTTTATCTAACCCTGTTCTCCGCGGGCTTGAAGATGAAGGTAGAAATTTTCAGGATTTGGTCAGAAACACAAAGCCTATTAAATCCAGTGATACAGGGAGATCGATACACTCTTAAAGTGTTTACGCTTGTCCTTTGAGGTTGATATGCTCTCTGAATGCATTTGCATTGAATCGTGGTGGAGAGACCTGGAACCATCATTTGCTTGTCATTATATGGATCAGTCCCAACCCCGAGTTCAAACGTGTGCTAAGTGCCAAGTATGCGTGCTTAGAGTTTTATTCTCTAAACAGGGATGCAATATGGGGAAATCTGCAGATATGCAATAAGAAGTTCAGGCTTTAGGAGATTATATATAGTGAGAACGATGAAGGTGAAACATCTGTAAATAGGGTTTAATGACAACAGTGCCTAACAAATAAGCCAAACGCTTATCTTGCTGCTTGCACATTTGTCTCTAATGGGATTACTGCTGCTTTTTTTCATTTTGAAGTGAACTCACATAACATTCTCACTTAACAAGCTAACTATCAGAATTATTTTGTCTCACTTTATCTCTCCTGCCAATAGGGAAGATTTCATGCCAGATATTTGTTTGTCAGGGTTCCTTGACTCAACTCCATGTTGCCCAAGCCAATTCAGCATGCCCATCTGTGCTCTGCAATCCACACTCTGCAGCAATGTAAATCAAATGAACTAATTGTCTTAATTGCCCGAAATCTCTGTTGTCATTAAGTTTCTACTCTCTTGGATAAACCCTTTGCAATTGTATCTGCCTAATTGATTGGTATGCTGAATTCAGCTTTCTGAATTTTTCCTCACACGTCACTATTTTTTATAGTTCATTTTTTCTCATTCTAATTTACACACATTTACATAATTCTGTGTTTGGTGAGAACTTCTACAGTTTTACAGTTACATTTTTTACTCTTTCTGAAAGTTATATAAATTACTTTATGAGGGTGTTATTTGCGTGGAAGATTCATTTAAAAAGAACTGATTCATCCAGGAATAAAACAAGTGAGTCAATGAAACACTCATTAAACCGATTCATCCAAAAACGCTGATTCCTTAATTCAGGAACAAAACGAGTGACTGAATGAGTCGTTCAACCGTTTCACTCAAAAACAGCACAAAATGAGTGAATGAGTCATTGCCTCACTCATTCAACTGATTCATTTAAAAACACTGATTTCTTTTAGGAGCGAATCAAGTGTGTGAACCATTGAATCAGAAACACTGATTCTGTCAGGAATGAAACACTATCCGCTGTGTTGCTCAATGAAGCATGAAGGATCTGCTGCTTTTTTGTTTGAAGCAAAACCAGACTGTAATATTGTATCAAAAATGTATAATCAACTTTAATGTCTGCTATAAGCCATATCATACTCACAATCATGCTGTTTTGATTCCTTAATAATTTTTAGCACATTCTTTTTTTTCACTTGTGGTGAAGTTAAATGTACACAACAACAGTGTGGTTGTTCTGAGGATTGGCCATTATTTACATAACATTATGCACCATCTAAAGCTCTTTTGCTATCTTCCTCAAATTTCAAAGAATATTACAGATATCAAAGCAAAACTTCCCCTGCTTCTCTCTATTTTTCACATGACAGACTCACTGAGACTCAGAACAGAGATGCGTATCAGCATCTTTAAAGAAATAACCTGAAATGCCTCTTTTTTTCGCTTTCTCTTTTTGAAGTAAGGTGTTTTGAAGTTAAAAAGAAGAGACAGTGTTGCCTCTGCCTGCTGTGTATGTGGCCTGCTAAAGGGAGAGCGAGGGGACAGACAGACATGGGAAACTGGGTATATTTTCCTGTTATTCACATTTATGTCCTTCTGTCGTATCCAACACAATGGGATATTATTAAGCTGATTTTTCAGGTCTCGTTCAAGATTATGTTGTGCTTTGTTATAGGATATTTTAAACCATCTCCTTTGAGATATATGTGTGTGTGTGTATACCCTTTATGCATCTATTTCAGCCTGTATACTGACATTAAATGAAGTTCCTAAACGTAAGTTAGGGAGGAGCGAGCACATCTAATCTTTCAATCAACAACCAGAGTATATAAGCAGCCGCTTACCTCTCCCTAGTCTCAGCTGTTCCAGTATCCCTCCACCTCCCCAAACTCCACCTTCATCGGTACCTTAGGTACCATTAGGTACCTTGCCCTTTAATTAACAGGTCCTACATTTAGCCACTGGGGGGTATATCAGAGCTCGAGTTGAAGCTGCTTCATCGAGCCCCTCTCCAGGACAGCAAGCCAAATAAGTTTAACCTAATATCCTAAAGATTTTATGGGCAAACGAACTCGTTAAATGGACTTAAATCCTGTGAAGGTGTTGGACTGCTATATAGCACTGTGATTCTCAACTGGTAGTGGTTGGGGAACCAATGCTAAATTCAAACAATGAAAAGCAAGTAACCATATAAATGTCCATAATGAAAATATCAACATTTATAGGCTCATCAACTTCAAGTATCTTTTATTGTTGACGTCAAATTAATTTAGTCACTTCGTAATATGGCTAATACAGAGTTTGTTCTAAGTGCTAGGCTGAAAAAAATCACACTACTGCTGTTGTTTATGCATTCGTAATGGCCCAAACGGTAGTAATTTAGCATTTTATTGGGCCTATGTGTTCATGGAAATAAAATTCAGTGTTTGATTTTAATAATACTTGGTGTTCTTTTGTATGCTAAATAAATGTTGGTACTATGTTGGATCGCCACTTGATGTAAAATCTAGGACCTAAAGCAAAACCAGAACTACATCTCATGATCTTAATCTTATATAAACAGTAGACAGACAGGGCTCAGTCAAGAGGAAATGGTGAAAAGTGGACGTCACATGTGCTCTTGCATGATGGATGGGACTCACCCAGCATGATAGCCGACTTTGAACTCTATTGTTTTCTTCTATGCAGAGTCAGGAAGCAAGACAACACAGCAGCTCTGGCGGCCCCCATGCTCTCTGACGATGGGAGTTTTGCCCTTGAAAGGTTGATAGCGATAGACAGAAAGTCTAATAGAAATTTCCTTCATGTTATTCCAAATCCTACCCATTCCCCCCTCCCCCCAAACATGAAAAAATGTCATTTCTTTGCTGAATTCTAGCACTATCTTTTGTTTCGTCTTCTCAAAGCTGAATCCAAACAAACAGACCTAATTAAACACACGGAAAGCAATTAAAATCCCTCTATCAGCTACAAACAGCTTTGAGAGCTTTGTGAGACATGACACACACAAAGACTGTGTATAATGTTAAAAACCTGATTGAATATTTGTGTCAAATTTTTGTATTTTTCATGAAAACTGACAAAATATTCTCTCTTTCACAGAAATTAGGGGGTATAATTTGACATTATTACTGCAGTTGACGATAAAATTGGTCCCATGTTAAAGTGAAGCATGGAAGTGCCCCCCTCGAGTACAGTGTGCATTTACTGCTAAACTGCAGAATTAAGGAATTAAGGAACATTTGCCTCCATTCCCCCAAAAATCTTTACAGAAACTTTTCTTTTTTTTGGTCATATAAAATACTAAATCAAACATTCTATATAAATTCATGCATTTGGTATTTAGTTTGAATAAATTTGATTCCAATGACATAATCCAAGTCTTTGAAACACATCTGAAACACATCTGAATTACACTCTGTGAAATACATATAAGCATATATTTTTCATGAAAGGCATTGACATAATAGCAATTCAGAATGAATGATTCAACTCAGTTGGCTTATATGTAATGATCAATAAATGTTTAAAATGTACTTCTAGATCATGGAAATATTAAAGGTGCAGTATTTAATATTGACAGCTAGTGGTTGAAATAGGTACTGCAGTGCAGTCCAAATTCAAAATATTGGAGAGAGTTGTAATATTATTCAATTAAATAATAAAAACCCCAGCAACATCATAATAAACAAGCAAACTAACAAACAAATAAATAACCCTGTACAAATCTTAATGAATTACGGAGTCTACTAATTAACAAACAGACATAAAACTAATATCCAACATAAAAGAAAAAGCAGATCACAAACAATAACAAATTACATACAATATACAATAACAAAAGTACATTTTTAACCTAAAAAAACGGTTCATATGGAATAAATCTTACAAATGTTAATGTGTTAATGTTCAGATGTAAAAACGAATGTGCGTAACCATCTTACCAAATATGTAATCAATCCAGTTTAATTCACTGAAATTTTACCTTCATGACATATAAGGAGAGATCAGGACCTGATTCAGTCCAGATTCAAACCTGCGTTTCCATGGGCACATGCACTACCCAATGAACCACTGCTCCAACATTAATCCATTTGTTTAATTTAACAATGGCGGTTAAGCATGTCTAGCATTTTATATCATAACTTGGCATGAAATGTCAACATGATGAATGCGGTATTGCACTGTGCTACGCCTGTGGTGGTCAAGTAAGCATTAGCTATGCTAGGCAACCATGTGAAACACTCTATAGGAGCAATCATCATGATGATCACTTACCCACCCAGTGTGCAATTTTTTCTGTCGCTGCTGTGATGAGGTTACAAAGTAAAGGGAGCTGTTTTACTTGAGGGTGGTAGACTTATCTTCTCCAAACCTCAAGTTAGCCTGTTTGCTGCAGACACATTTTCTGAACAGGGAGGTGCTGTGAACAGATTCGAGTTTGTCTGAGAGGAGTAAGACATCTGTAATTGAAAAATCTGCGTTAGCAGCAATAGGGTTAGTAATATTCAGTGTTAGTAGATGTCCTTGCAGCTGTCTTGTCGTCTTTGCTGGCTTTCTGAGCTCTGCTTTAAATAATTCTTGCCTTGGGGATTTGCCTGAAGAATGCAAAAATAAAAATAAAAAACAGTCACTTAGTTTACTTCTTATTGCCATTCAAAACAATGACATTAGGCTTATGTTCTATTTGTGTCATTGGCTACTATAATTTCCCCTGATCTTTGAGGTCTGATTTGCATATTACTTTGCCATTGGAGTTCCTTTTAATGTCATTGCTGTTCAAATCTCGCAGATCAACTGACCTTGTGTGATATGATGAAAAAAAAACACCATAAACAACAACAACAAAACACTTATTTGCTACTGAACAGTGTGGTCATGTGGTGGTAACAGATATCTGTTTTCAGCTCAAATTCAAACCCCCAAAAAACTTTCTAAAAGCAATGCATGTTAGATCTTCAATCACCATAGTGCATCAACTCACATCAGATTATAGGCTTTTCTAAAGGAGGCTTGCCTAATGTCAACAAACATAGATGTAGAGTGTTTAATCAAACCCTGTGACCTTTTGAATTGAAGTTTTAAGCTGACTTTCACAAATATGATTTCTTTCATCATGGCTCTGAATTATGGCAGGAAATATAGGGAACCTTTCCAAAAATTAACCTAAACTATGCATTTGCTTAAGTTAATTCAACAGAACGCAGTGACATATGCAGTGCAGTAAATCGCTGTACAGATGTTTTCATGAAGCCACTAAAAAAAGCATAGAGTAAAAGATCAGCCTTGTACTTTATGAAACGGCATGGGGATCGATCAAATGAAGATAGCAATTAAATGAAAAATTAATTTTAATACCCAGACCTACTCAAGTCTGGACATTCAGTCAGTGGGAGCCTAGAGCTGCAAAATCGCTCATATGGCAGCATTTAGTGTTGTCGTCATAAAATCACAGGAAGTAAGTGTTTCACGGCACCTGCAGTACGAACATTGTCAAGAAACTGTGTCTGTTTGTGAATAAGAATGTGAGTTTGTGGTAGTGCTTGGTGTAAGATAGCAATTTTATTCTGGCTTCACTCAGTAATTACTTCTCTCTCCTCATTGCGACAAGGTTTAGGGCAATTTCCTCCAGATTCATTTAACAGTATGTCTCCATAATGGAAAACTGCACTTGAGAAGTAAATTGACTGAAAGAACAAAGGCATTTCCAATAAATCCAATGGGCAATACCTAGAAACTTCTTAGCATATTTTCTCAATAAACTTTTATGCAAAAGTTAAAGGGCTAGTTCCCCAAAATAAATTAAATTCTGTCATCAGTTACTCACCCTCATGTCGTTCATAACCTATAAGACTTTCGTTCATCTTTAAAAACTCAAATGAAGATATTTTTAATGAAATCTGAAAGATTTCTGTCCCTCCATTCAAAGTCTATTCCCCCAAAACTCTGACAGCTCAAAATGTTCATAAAGAGATCATAAAATAAAACCAAGCAGTTTAATGGAAGTCGAGACATGATTGCTTTATGAATAGATTAAATGCTTTTATTCATTTACATTGATCAGCAAACAATGTTTTGGTAAATGGACGCTCAAGCATGCTTGCCTTATGCGCAGGAACCAATAACGTTCATTCTCGCATGTGTTTGTTCTTGAGCATTAAGCAAGCACGGTTAAACTTCCATTTACCACATTTGGGTGCTCTATGTATATTCGCCGATCAATGTTTATGTGAATAGTAGCCTAACTTAAATCTGCTCATCATATAAGGTGATCACGTCTCTTCAGAAGACTTTATGAACATTTTGAAACATCAGAGTTTTGGGTGATTAGACTTTTTAATGAGTAATTGATGATTTGATGTAATTTGATGATTTTTTTTCATTTTAGGGTGAACTATCCCTTTAAATAACTTCTGTTCTGGGAATAATAATAGTATTTAAAGCTCAGTGTTTTTTAGCATGCAACAACTGCTTGAATTCAGAGTGCATTCCAGCACTGATGCGAGATACGGAGATATACAAGATCACAGCGGACAGTCTAATCTTCCAGTAAACATACACTTCACCACCACCCCAGAAAAAAATAAAATCTCTCTCATTATTTGTTTGCTCCAGGCGGCATTCTGTCACAGTTTTCATTTTTATTTTTATTAAGGTCTCCTCACAAAATGCTTGCAGCAGCCCACAGACCCAACAGCATGCTGGCACAATCGCTAATGTCATAAAAGCACTGCAGAGGGGGTTGTCTTTTTGGACTTAGGATGGCTCTTGGGGGTGACGGAGCTGAACTAATGTGAGCTCGTAGACAGGACGCAAATACCTGACACATCAGTTAACACGTCTCTCAGCAGGGAGCTGTTCCAGCCCTGACATGGCCAATCATGTCTCTGTACGTGCTGACTTCCGGCACTGGCACCATTGCACCCATCATCTATCATTTAGTGGATTTTTCTCTGAATCAGCAGCACTCCACCCTACCACCAGGCCTAATCAAAGAAGGTGGAAGCCATATGTGTGCCAATAACAGAGAAAAGGAGATAAGTTGTCATGGAAGCCCAGTAATGTAATGGCTCTCTTGAATCAGACCATACCTTGTCTAATTGTAATGGCAGGCTTTTAATGACTTCTTGCACTTTCAAACTATAAGAATGAAAAGCAGTTCACTAAGTTTTAACTAATAATCTGACTCCATGTTGAAGTTACAATTACTACGATTACCAGAAATCGTTTTAGAGAGAGGGAGAATGTTCTTTGTTTAACTACTGTGCAAAAAGTGTTGGACCCAAGGCCCTACATATCGCATAAATAGGCAATGAAACTCTTGCTAACAGCTTCATAAACACCAGTGATTAGTGACACCGTGCAGTGCAAAAAGAGTAAGATAAATAATCACCCCTTATACTTAGTGGTTGAAGTAGTATATCATACGGGTATGGAACGACAGGAGAAATATTTCATTTATTTCAAATAAATGTACTTTTTGTTCCTCAAAGAATCCTCGTGGGCAGAGCGCCAAAATAGCGCTGTTGTGCTTAGGGTGACCCGAGTTCGAATCCCGGCTCGTGGACCTTTCCTGATCCCGTTCCCCTCGCTTCATGTCCACTCTATCTTATTACAATAAAAAGTCAAATATTACCAAAAATAAATCTTTAAAAAAAAGAATCCTGAAAAAAGACATTGTGTCAAGGTTTCCATAAAAATGTGAGGCAACACAACCATTTCCAACTATGGTAATAAGAAATGTTTCTTGCACCAAATCAGCATATTATAATGATTTATGAAGGATCATGCATGTGTAGGGGAATGAGGTTAAACCAAGATATTATCTTTGACATTTTATGTCCTATAAGAAATCAACTTTGGTAAGGGTCATAGGTGAGTTATAACTTCCAGAAGGGCTCTTATCACCTAGGCTACTGTTAAATCTTTCTGGAGACTATTCCTTTGGCATGGTCACATGCCTTTAAAAATAATAAACAAACCATGCAAGCACAATTAGATAAAACAGGCAATATTTTTTCAGGACTTCACTGGAACAGAACATGATTTCCAATTCATCATATAGACCTAATACAAAAACAGGGATTGTAATGTGACACTGAAGACTGGAGTAATGGTTGCTGAAAATTCAGGAATAATTTACATTACATAAAATATATTAAAATAGAAAACAGTTATATCAAATTGTAGTAATATTTCTGTCACACTACTAGAAGGATGAGGACACAAGGAATACGGTTAACAGACTTTATTTATACACCTGTTGCAACATCCGATCTTATGGATGACTTCGAGATCCACACAGAACTGAAAACAGGAAACAGGGAATAACTGGAACAAACAGTCTCTTGAATACTTTGAACTCAGAGGTAGACTTGATGATAAATCAGGGCTTGAAGGCAGACACAAATGCACTTTGAAATTGAATGCAGATACGTAGACACTTGAACAGGAATACCGATCCAAAGACACATGAACTGAGAGCGGACTTGAATAACCTTCCAACCTGAATGCAGAGAAGAGATATAAGGTCCGTAGATGCACAGAAGAACTCTGTCGATAGACGAGACCGGACAGAGAACAATGGAGAGACTGAAGCTTAAATCCTGTGTGCAGCGTGGTGAGTTCGTGATGCAGTGCAGGTGGTGAGTAATCAGTATTCAGGGGATGATGAGCGTGACCAGGTGTGCTGAGTTGATGCTGTCTGGGGTGTGTCACTAGGTGTATCCGTGACAGTACCCCCCCTTCAACGGCCAACTCCTGGGGGCCGTAGACCCCGACGACGAGGGTGACCCCGTGGACGAGGGGCAGGACGATCCGGATGGTCACGATGGAAGTCCTGAAGGAGTGTGGAGTCTAATATATCATCCCGGTGGACCCAGCAGCGCTCCTCCAGTCCAAACCCCTCCCAGTCCACAAGGTATTGGAGCTGACCCACCTCGCTGACCTGCCTCAGTACAGCAAAAGGACATATAAATCTGGGACTCAGCTTGTGGGAGGGAAGCCGAAGGCGGATATCTCTGGTGGACAGCCACACTAGCTGGCCTGGAGCGTAGTGTGGGTCGTCTTCGTGCGTCCGCTTGCTGCTGCCTCCGGACTGCCCCTGCAGGTGGACATGTGTCGACTCCCAGACCCTCTCACTCTCAGAGAACCAGTGCTGGACCGCTGGAACATCAGATGGTTCTCCAGACTATGGGAACAGAGGGGGTTGATATCCCAGAACGCACTGGAAGGGAGTAAGACCAGTAGAAGTTTGTCGGAGAGAGAGTTCTGGGCATAATCTTCCCATGGGAGGTTCTGTTCCAGCGGTCCTGCGCTTCATGACAGTAGGTTCTGCGGATGGTACCCCGATGTCAGGCTCACCGAGACTCCCAGTAGCCTGAAGAATGATCTCCAGAGTCTCGATGTGGTCCTCGATCCGATATGTCTTCTGGAATTCCGAAATGGCATTTAAACAGCATTTCAGCGGTCTTGAAGGCTGTGGGAAGCCCAGAGAGAGAGAGATCAGCTTACAGGACTTGGAAAATCTATCGACTACCACCAGGATGCAGGTTTTGGAATCAGAGGATGGTAGATCAGTCACAAAGTCCACAGCAATGTGAGACCATGGTCTGTTCGTAATGGGTAGTGGCATGAGTTTACCTTCAGGCAGACGTCGGGGCACTTTAGCCATGGCGTAGGCTGCACATCCTTGCACAAACCGGAAGGTATCTTGAGCCATCCCTGGCCACCAGTTGCGCTGTTGGAGAAGTGAGAGGGTTTGTTGGCTACCTGGGTGTCCCAGCCCGGAGAGCCCTGAATCCAAGAGGGAGAGGCGGAGAGTAGATGGTACGAATAATTTTCCCTCTGGACCTCCCGGCGGAGCAGGTTCGTTCAAAGTGGCGTCAGCTATGATTTCATCGATGTTCCACTGGATGGGTCTGACAATCATGGCTTGAGGGAGTATGGTCTCTGGATTCTCGGCAGAGGTTTCAATTTGGTGAAGGCGAGACAGAGCATCAGCTTTGAGATTCTTTGAACCAGGTTGATAGGTGACTGTAGCCAAAGCACGTGAAGAAGAGTGCCCAGCGAGCCTGGCGTGGATTGAGTCTTTTGGCTTCACGGATACTCAAGGTTGCGATGGTCAGTAATCACCTGGAAAGGATGATTGGCTCCCTCCAACCAGTGTCTCCATTCCTCCAGAGCTAGATTGATGGCCAGAAGTTCTCGATTACCTATTCCATATTTCTGCTCCGCTGGGGACATCTTATGAGAAAAGGCACATGGATGGAGTCGTGAAGGGGTTCCCTGCCGCTGAGAAAGAACAGCTCCTACTCCGTTGGAGGATGCGTCCACTTCCACAATAAAGGGCAGATTAGGATCAGGATGTTTTAGCATAGGGGCCGAAGAGAAGGCTTTCTTCAAACACTCAAATGCTTCGGAGGCTTCATCAGACCATGTTAACTGCTTGGTACCATTTTTCACCATAGAAGTCAGTGGAGCACAGATCTTACTGTAGTCGCGGATGAATCGGCGATAAAAGTTGGCAAAGCCCAGGAAGCATTGCAGCTCTTTCAGGGTTTGAGGCTTGGACCAGTTGAGTACAGCTTCCACTTTGTTTCGATCCATTGAGATGCCGTCTGGACAAATTACGTACCCCAGGAAGTGCATGGTCTCCTGGTGGAATTCACATTTCTCTAACTTCAAGTACAGTTGGTACTCACGGAGACGTTTTAAGACCTTCTTCACTTGCTGGACATGTTCTTTGAGATTGGTAGAAAAGATCAGGATATCGTCGATGTAGATGATGACAAACTTGTGGAGCATATCTCGGAATCTCATTCAAGAAGCCTTGGAAGACAGCTGGACTGTTTGAAATGCCGAAAGACATGACCCGATATTCGTAGTGTCCAGCAGGGGTAATAAAGACAGTCTTCCACTCATCTCCCTCACGGATACGAACCAGATTATAAGCACTTCTCAGGTCGAGCTTGGTGAAAATACAAGCTGAATGCAAATGTTCCAGGGCTGAGGGTACCAGAGGCAGTGGGTATCTGTACTTAACTGTAGAGGCATTCAGAATGCGATAATCTATACATGGGCGGAGTCCTCCATCCTTTTTCCCAACGAAGAAAAAGCTTGAGGCGGCAGGGGACGTAGATGGCTGAATATATCCTTAACGTAAAGCCTCCTCCACGTACTCCTACAAGGCCTTCTGCTGTGGGATGGACAATGGATATATCTTTCCATGTGGTAGAGTGGCCACAGGCAGCAGGTCAATTGCACAGTTCCATGGTCGATGAGGTGGAAGAGTGGTGGCGAGATGTTTGCTTAATACGTCCTGGAACGCCCGATATTCAGGTGGGATTTCGTGAGAGGATTCTGTGGCTGGACTTTCTACTGAAGTTGAACCCAGGATAACAGGAAAAGCAGGCATGGAAGGCACTGAAAGACTTTTCTTGACAGGGCGAAGATAATGTTCCTTGCAGTAATCACTCCAGTGACGTACTTCCCCATTAGTCCAGCAGATGTCAGGCGAGTGTTGATTGAACCACGGGCGTCCCAAGACGATGTCTGCAGTGGAGCCCTACAGTACCAGTAGCGAACATGTCTCCTGATAAAGACAGCCGATGGAAAGTTGGAGTTCTGGAGTGCAGTAATGAATACTGATACCTAGGTTTCTCTAGGATGTCCTAGTGTATACTGACTCAGTCGTCGACGGCGGGCTTGTAAGCGGTTGAGTAGTGAGGCTGAGATGAAGTTCCCTGCAGCCCCGGAGTCATTCAGAGCTTTCGCTGGAATGGAGTGTTTCAAATAGGTGATTAGTCCTGGATTTTGTAGGAAATGGTAGGTCAACAGTACTCACCACTGTACTGCCGGGACGGATGGGACATTCCATTCGGAAATTTCCCGAAGCTCCGCAGTACATGCAGAGGTTATTGGTGAGACGACGATTACGTTCATCTGCGGTAAGATGTCCAGCATCGATTTCCACGGGTTCTGGTACTGGAGGGCTTACGGGCGAGGAGTGGCGAGAGGAGCAAGCTGTGTGATGTTGTGCGATGAGTATAGAGCGCTGGATGAGTTTCTCAATTCCGATGGAATCCTCGTAGATGGCCAGTTGTAAGCAGATTTCAGAGTTGAGCCCTCAACGATAGGCAGTCATCAACGCGATCTCATTCCATCCACTGTTCGCGGCGATCGTCCGAAACTTCAAAGCATAATCTGCAACTGAGGATTTGTCTTGTCGAGGACGAAACAGCTGATCATTAACAGACATGGCATTCGGAGTTTGAGAGAATACAGTGCGAAAATGTTCAATGAAACCGTTGAACGACAGTAAAGCAGGAGCATTGGAATCCCACAGGGCTCGAGCCCAATTCAACGCACGGCCAGAGAGCAGGGAAATTATGAAAGCAATTTTGGCTTTTTCAGAAATGAATTGAGTAGCATTTACCTCCATATAAAGCTTGTATTTCAGAAGAAACCCGTTGTACTCCTCCTCGCCCGAATATGAAGCAGGTTTGGCCATGGGACTTACTGAGGCAGGTCTGAGGTTCTGAAGGGCGTGACAGAATTCAGTGAAGGTTTCCTGGAGAAGTGTGTGCGGTGCGGAGGCTGCATTAGCAGCGGTGTATGCTGAGGTATCCATAAGTGATTGGGGTGCGGCGGCGCCCCGAGGGGCTTTCGATGGATACGGCAACGATCTCGGAAGCCGGGGATACTTGCATCGTGTGTGCTCCGGTCTTCTGTCACACTACTAGAAGGATGAGGACACAAGGAATACAGTTAACAGACTTTATTTATACAGCTGATGCAATATCCGATCTTATAGACACACAAACACAAAATAGATTATCTCAAAGAGATTGGTTGCAGAGGACAGTGGTTAAATAAGTAATTTACTTTACTTCACCATTATATCAGAATTAAGTATTTCAGAGAGCCCTATAATAAAACTTTGTACAGGTGATGGTTGAGCCATTCCACCGAAAGGGTGACGTTTCTGTCCCCAGGACATTATATGTATAAAATTGCATTAAAATGAACTCTAAAATACATTTTATTATTAAGCAAAATGTCATGCGCATTAAGCTAACTACAAATTTAAAAATGTATAATTAAAAACATGAATAAAAACTAGAACACTAAAAAATTGCATTTTCTTCATGTCCCCACTCTCTATCTCTAAACTTTACCATGAAATATAATGATTAAAATCCTTCAGAAATCAGATTTTTTTTGCATTGTTGTGTGACTTTATATCCAATCTGCTTTAAAATGAAAAAAGAAAAAAACATTTGATCTAATATTTTAGATAAAATACACATTTTAGTCATGTCCCCGGGTTTTCACTCAGTCATGTTACCCTATTACATCCCCCCTCTGAAAAACGTTGAATATTCCACAAGACACATTTTCAACAGTAAGTTGCATCATCTGGATCTTCTGAAGGCAATGGGAAGACCATAAGTAAGTCCACTCATTTAAATTTCTGTATATTTGATGAAATGACTGAGAAGGTCAATCTCAACATACGGTCCTGTTACCTAAACTTTTTCTTAGATTTAATTTGTTTATTTTAAAAATATTAACTTTTGTAAGGCACTAGAAATGGCTCAGTGTCCTCATGCTATTAGCATCTAGCTATGTGGCCATATGCCATGTATTTGATAACTTTTTGCTTAAAAACTCAATCCTGTTACTTTCAGTCCTGTTACTATTTTTTTCTTTTTCTAAAAAAATAAAATTAAACCACTATTTTTATCAGTTTTGTTAGGCCCATAATTTATACAAATATTTAATAAATTAAATTCTAAAAAAAATTGTAAACTTGAGGCTTTCGGTCTTCTTTAAAATAAAAAAAATGGCTTTGTGTTTTTTTTTTAAATACACCTTGCCTTAATAGTGATTTTATTATCACAAATATCAATTTTTTGAACATATAACCAACAATTTCTTTAAAGTAAAACCCTTTCTTGTGGGGAAAACAAAGGAATTAATTGACATGCTTTTAAACTTGCTTTTTAAATGGCACATGATTTTCAAGGATTGAGAAAACATGCGCCCATCTTCTGCTTAAACCTTGTAAAAAAATAAATAAAGTTGCCTGAGATTGACGGTGACCGATACACATTTTGAATAGTTAAATATGTGTAGTATTAGATTCAATGTTGAAAAAGATAAAAAATAAAGTTTAATTTTGAAGAGTTACAACAAGCAAACGTCACCCATTCGGTGGAATGGCCCGGTTCTCTATTAGACTTTTTGTACAATTATATACTACAGCTAAGCATTCTTACTTTTACTCATGTTAAACATAAGAATGAGAAGGTTTCATCATTGTTATGCTGCCCATGTTTCCTTACTTGAAGTGTGTGGAGGTCTAGACCTCCTGATGGTTCATTTGCTTTGCCCTGTACTCAGTGGCGGCTCCAGACAATTTTGATTGGGGGGGCAATGGGGGGTCCTGGTCATTTCAAGGGGGGTCTCATGAAAACCAACAAAAAATACAGTGGACACGTCACACGGCTAATAACTGCATATTGCTGCTTAACAACAAAAACAACACAGCATATCAACTACTTTGTTTTTAATTAATGAATCAATTGCAGTTTGCAAACAATATGCTCAAACTTTAATTGCCATAGCCACACCCGTGACAGAAAACATATTTACAAAATAGTATCCTCCTCATCCTCCAATTCCTCGGTGTCCTCTGTTTCCAGTCTTTACTAAGAAATCCTATGAAAAATTATTTACAAAATCTTCTGCAGGACAGTTCAATTCTTTACAATAATATAAAATATTATGAAAGAAAATTAAGCTGTTACACTGAGATGGTTTAGGAAAACCATGAAGTGTTTTTGTACAGTCAATTAATCGTACAGGCAGCATTAAACCATCAAAGTTAAATGATTGTTTATAGCTTATGAATTTCCTAGCCTATATTTTCTTTAGCAGGGGGTTTCCAACTTTTTAAATGGCAATGAGCTCTAAACAATACCCTTTTGAGATTCTTTATTTAGGCTTATAATATAATAAAATATATGCCTAATATAATATAATATAATATAAAAAATGAACTGAAGTATTTGAAGTGATATAATATATCAGTTTAAATGCTTCAATATGTTTTCATATTATATTATTATAATATGAAAACAAACTGAAGCATTTACTGTAAATAGCTAGATCTAATAGCTAAATATTTTCAAGAAAAGTGAATATGTGAACTCTTTTATAGTAGCCTAATCTAACCATGCCTGAAACTATTTAAATCTATTTAAACTAATGATGTATTTTGAGTTTGCACGCGGGTGGGTGTGTAATTGTTACCGTTCTGTTTCCATCATCCGTTATTTCCACCACGTTAATCAAACCACTCTTTTTTAAAACATGATATTGTGATTTTATTTCACATGTCTTTGCGTTTCTCGTCGCCTCTCGTATTGAGATAGGCTATTTGGTCCGCACACACGACTCACTGTCACACGCGCTCACATCATTCTCTTTCTTTGAAACCTGTTAACTGCACCAAAGTCCTTAGTCTCTAACTGCACTCACCAGTTTGAGCACTGCAAGTATTTATCACATACAATCAAATGGATTTCCCCACACATTTCGCGTCAGTCCTCTGCGTGGCATATTATTCTTTTCTGCGCGCCGCGGCATCAGAAGTGCACGACCGCGCACGCGCGCAGTTTAGAGGGAACGTGATTCTTATATGTTTATATATTTTGTATGTCGAATAAATTATTAATTATTATTGTATGTTCTGCGTAGTTTGAAGATAAACATTTTTAAATAGGGTGAATTGCCCTAATGTGGGACACTGCCTAATGTGGGACACCTAAGGTTTAGTGTTTGTAGGTCCCCCATAAATGCATGAATGACAGTGAAACTATAGGTTAGACAAAGCTGTGGTGTCATGTGATCCAATCATATTTGAGGGTGGAGCAATCATCAAAAAGGAGACACCTTGTGTAAAGACCATCCGAAGGTTAATGACATAGAGTTTTAACAAATTTGATGTTAAGGAGTTAAATAGATTTTAAACAAAGCAATCCTGCTACTTTTTAGCCTAATATGCTTATGAAATGTTTGTCCATCAAAACATAGTGTAACTTTATGTGTATAAACTATATATTTTATATTTTTATCAAATTTCCTAGTGTCCCACATTAGGAAATGTGGTTTCCAAATCCGGGACAGTATGATCAGCCTAATGTGGGACAGTACTTCAATGAGTCAAAAATGTGTGGTGGGGCATGTTTTAAACATTTATTTTTTATTTTTTAATAAAAATATGAATAATGTTTATATTAGACAAATCTTAACTAAAGAAAAAATGTTTCACCCAAGGCATTGATGAAATGGAAACAGTATTTCCATGACCTTTTTTCAGAATCTGTGGTCAGATATTAATAAATATGTAATTCCTAATAAATAAGTCAAAGAAACTCACTTTAAAATAATAAATAGATATTATCCATTGTATTATCCATTATCTTCATTATGCTGTTTTGGTAACGAGGAAACAGAAACAATTGTACATTTATTTTTTGTTTGTAATTATACCAAATTATTTTGGTCCAAAGTTTATCTGTTTATTTTTTAGGTGTTTTACAAATGCATCACTATAACTGATATAATGGTCTTGTTTTTGGATTGTGATACTGGTTTACTGGAAATGGATAATATAACTAAAGATTTTGTTATTTTACATGTTTCATTCATTCATAACAAAGACAATTACTAACTAAGATTTAAGAGAGAATCTAAAATAAAATAAGATTTTACTATTCTACATGCATCAATGTGATATTTGGTATTTTATCATAGATTTTTCAGTGTCCCACATTGGGGAAACAACTGTCCCACATTAGGGAGCTGCAGATTATTTCAGACAACTTGCAATAAGAGCACTAATATGTCTATAATTTCTCTTATGAATGGGTTATCTGAATTTTCTCTTTTGATGTGATTAGGACACATACTGGGGTTTTTAAAATGGTATTAGGTGTGGATTTAATGTTTTGGTTACACATCGCAATATGTCACAGAAGTCTGAAGTGCAAAAAATGTCCCACATTAGGGCAATTCACCCTATTTATCCCGGATAATTTTTTTTTTTATCAGGAAGGGGGTGGGGGGTCAAATGGGGGGTCAAAGCATTTTTTGGGAGGGTCTTGAGACCCCCCAAGACCCCCCCCCCTGGCGCCGCCGCTGCCTGTACTCTGATTTGGACTCAAAAAGTATTATCTGCGAATCAGCATCTTAATTAAACTGGCATTTAATTAAAGGAGCCAAGGTGTTTACATTATCTTTCTCCTTCCTATGATAATGAGGAAAAGCAATTTAAAGGAGGATGAATGTTGGTGTGTAGTTAAATGGTTGAATGCAAATCACTACATGATTCTCTACTCAATACTGTGCACTATTGGCTGGCATTACATTATGAGATGATAGATAGATCGGATGAACATTCGCTAAAAGAAACCTTGCAGTCTGTCAGGTTGTAGCCTTTCTTCCCTGCACATATTAATGAACAGTTACGGTAATTAGTGCAAATGTAATTTGACATGTCTCAATAAAATATTATTTGCAGGCAAAGGGTAGCTATTAATGCAACCTGCATTACCAGTTTATGCCTGTTGGTGTCTTTAATAGGGGTAAATGAGCTAACATTAGCTGCACAAAGTAAAGTCAGCCAGAACATAGGCTACTGAAACTTGTATTGTGGCTGTAGGTAAATAATAAAACCATACTTCAAGATTATGTACTTACCTTACCAGTCATGACTTAATTCAAAACAAGTTTTTTAAAATGTGATCAAAGTAAGGCTTCTATTAATCCCAAACAGTTTTCATGCTCTGCATGAAGTGAAAACATGTTGTTACCCAGAGGGCTCTTTTCACCTGATGTGGCACATACAAAGGACTTTTGTTGGTGTAATCTAACGAAGTTAGGCTGATTCGGTCATATTTAATAATATCTGACTTGAATAGAGTCAGATATTTTTGAGGTTATGAATTACAATTTTCAAGATTCAATAGCACTTCTAAACCTGTAAGTCTTTCTTTCTGCTACAGAATGCAAAAGAAAACACATTGACAGTAAAAATACTTTTCTTTTTTTACAACCACAATGAACAGGGCCTGAAGCTTTCAGGCTTGTAAGAGGACATAAAAGCACCATGAAAGTATCATCAAAGTGGTCCATACAACTCTTGTGCTATATGTTCAGAAGCCATATGATAGATAGCTGAGTGAGAAACACAATGACATTTAAGATGTTTTTCTTTGAAAACCACACTAGCTCTCCTTGGTGCATTAATGACAGTTTATGTAATGTCTGATTCATAATAATAATAATAATTCGTTACATTTATACAGCGCTTTTCTGGGTACTCAAAGCGCTTTACATGGAAGGGGGAATCTCCTCAACCACCAAAAATGTGCAGCATCCACCTGGATGATGCAACGGCAGCCATATTGCCCCAGAACGCCCACCATGCACTAGCTTATTGGTGGAGAGGAGACAGTGAGGGGAAACTCACTAGGGGAAATTACATACCAAAAAAAAAAAAAAACCCTAGATGGAAACGCCATGATGCGCATAAATTCTAAAATTATGCATAAAAAACAAGCTCTAAATTGAGGTAGATACATTTTGGAAACACATTTAACGAATAAAACTCTCGATGCGCAACAAAAAAAACGCATCTGACTTTGTCTCAATGGAGGATGTGATTGGATAACTAAACTAACCTGACCAATCGCACATTATCTCAAATGTTGGTTTGATCAGTCTGAAATGCCTGAGCTAAAGATACTTTGCGTCAATTTCCCAGGAAGTGACGATTTTGTTCTCTTGAACGCATGGAATGGAAACGGTGCTTGATTATCAACTGTTTTATGCTAGCCTCTATTCCAATTTTGCGCGTACATTTGCAACTTTGGATGGAAACTGCTGACTCTATGATACAGTGTCAGCAATTAAGATATAATGGGAATATTATCAGCAAATAACAAATTTCATAAATTTTTCTGATTTAAAATATCTCTTTTGTGGGACCAGAATATGGGGCCTGTCCTTATACCCACATTGGCAAGAGCTTTTTCCACACTATCTACCACATCTGAGTATATTTGAGGATAAGTGTATCTCATCATACATCATGTTCATTAACTCACATGCCCCAAAATCGCGAGATTGAGAAAAACTTTACACTAAGTAAATTAATGATAAATTGCATATAATTTGCAACTGCTTTTTATCACTAATTAGATGAAGCACAACATTGTTTTGTCTTTTACATAGGTACTACTGAACAGACAAATAGAAGTTTATTTTAAAAAGTTTTGAAAATCAAAAGGTGTAAATAAAGCTCTGTAGTCTAAGACCATTAGGTCTAGAAATTACAGCTAAATGAACAGATCAAGTCATTGATATACTTTAATATGGATAGTGTGGACATTGCTAACTGAACTGTGGAAATTGGGACTTGTCCATCAAAATAATCTGTTACAGAATATTACACTCATGCATAGCCTACTTCAGAGGTGACTGAGTAAAGTGCGTGTGCAACTCCACAAAAAAGAAAAGAAAAATGCAAATGAGATTCTAATAAGAAAGGCAGGGTAGCAAATGGAAAAATTGCTTTTGTTCTGGGTGTTTTATGTAGCCAAAAGCAATGTCAACGAAAGTTGATGAGTTGAAATTCTGAGAAAGCTGGTTTTCTGACGCAGTGCCACTGCCTCAAGCTCAGAGCAAAGAGAACAACAGCACGCCAGCTTACGCATTGCTCCAGGTCAACTGCCGGGTGTTCAACATCTCATCATTATGAGTGGGTGTGATCAGCCTCACCAAAGGGCACAGGCACCCAGCCATGAAACTAATACTTCACAATTAGTGGGAGTGCCCCTTCCTAAAGCAGCAGAGACTTTTAACTGCATATCATGATGCAGTTGATGTGTGGTTAGGGTGGGCTTTATGACTAAAATCTTATACACTATCTTATGACACTCAAAAGCCTTCCCATTATAGGAATAAATTACATTTTTAAATATATTAAATATATTTTTAATTCTTTCAGGACCACTATCGTCAAATACGATTGACAATTAGCATACAGTTTGGATTGGCGGTATGGTTCTGTTCTGGGCAAGAACTCCATGCGCATCCATGCAGCCTAGCATAAAAGCAGGGAGAGCAGCAATAACCCCCCTTAGGGTAAACAGAACAGAACCAACATGAATGTTTTGCAGATATCATTAATTCAATATTTTAATGTACAACATAATTCGAGAATTTAGTCTGATTCAGAGGGGAATCAGAATGCCAAATCCTGACTGATGAGAGGGGGGTTATTAGCTCTTGAGAAACGTGATTGCTGTTGATAATACTGAAGGAGCTTATACTATGGATGCTGTGATAGGCGTCGTATTCATAGGTAGACGCGGGTCAGCTGAGAATGACCTGCCAGAAGTGATGCTACTCTTGATTTTCCCTTGAAGTTCAACCCCAAAATGAAAACAAATTAATAAGTCAAGCAAAACTACAAAAATTACTTGACATTATGTGACTCTGAAGGCTAAAAACAAGCCTTGAAACAGTCATTAACATATTACTGTATAAATATGATCAGATGAGCTGCTTTTGAAGCCATACAGCAGAGGATCTTTACACATTTCTTGACACGTTGACCACATGTTATATACGGTCACGCTGGCCAGCCCTACCGCGGTTATCTCTGAGTGCATGGATGAGAGCACCTTCTGCCAGTTAATGTGTGTCAAAGACATTTACCTCTGCCCTTCACAGTTCGCTCCCTCATCTATCTGTTTTTCATCTTGTGTCCCAGTGCTAAGGACTGATTATATTCTTTAACAAAGTGAGAGGCGCACATAATGCACACTTCAGACTCCCCGCTGAGAATCATTATCTGAATCCCCATGGTAATGCAAAAGGTCAGATGGATTCCACCAGACTGACACACCGCTCTGGTGGGTCACTAAATCGTCGACATTAATCTCTCTACTTTGTTGTCAACCATTGAAGCTTCTTTATAGTCGCCTGCAAAAGTGAATGCATTAAAAGCACCTCTCTCTTTCTGTCTCTTTGAGACTATATTCCTTACTGATAGCTGAAAGCATCTCTTTATTTGCAGCCGTAATGGATTCCCTTGAGAGAAAAAAAAGAAATTCACTATTTTATATTATCAACAGTAACAGAGAGTGAAATAATATGGAGGTAACAAGGAATGCACTGAAATTTCGGCCATTAACATTTTCGCACCATTAATCGTCATTAAAATCTTGGCCAAAATAACAAAAACTGTTAACCATTACCTGCATATTAAATTATGGGTTTAGTTGGAGCTAATGTAAATATAAATGATTATGGACAGAAAAGACAACAACATCTCATGTAATACATGAAACAAAACAGAACCTATCACCCAACTGCTACCTTTACTTTGGAAATGGAAATTTTGGCTTTTGAGCTTTGCATTCTAAAGCACTTTTACTGCCAAAAGCGATGAGTCAAAACAAATCAAATGCTACACTTAATACCATACATTGTGTTCTCTTCAAAAGTCTTTTACTATCTGGGAGGTTAGCCTGACGTCTCATAAATTGATGCTTGGTTTCTTGCCCTTTTGTGTTGCTGAAAACTCAGTAAGAAAGCATAAACAGCCAACTGAAGACTAAAGAACATCACATCTGAAAAACACAAAACATTGAGGAAAAAATGGCATCATAATTGTTGGTTCAGCCTGAGCAGACAGAAAACAGATCTTCGTTTGAAAAAGTCAATGATGAATTCAGTCGCATTGCAAATATTAAAGTCAAAGGGTGTTATTCACCAAACACAAGCACAATGCTTTTCTGTAAATGGTTTGTGTCCCGTTAAATGTAATGCAATTTATTTATGAACGGATTTATCAATGATTTACACCGAAAAAAAGTTTCATGATTAAGGCCCTGTTTGTCTGTAACCTTCGAATCAGATGTTAACAGAAATATGTTTTAAAATTGCAGATATGTATGCATTATATTAAACAAATAAAATGTATTATTATTATAAACCTAATTAACAGTCAAAGGGGTCAAATAAAAACTGCAGATTAAAAGCTTTTTTTTTGTACAATTTATTTCTAAGCTAAAACATCAACTGCAAGCAAGATCTCTCTACCACAGTTTGCCGCTTTTGTTTACATTAATTATTTAGATTTTTTTATTACTCTCAATTTAATGGCCTGTCATTATATCTAAGAGAACAGTATGCACAATTTTAATCAGATATATTGGACCAGTAATTTGCATTTGTCATTGTTAGTAGGGCATCACCTGTGAATGCATGGTAAAAACATTTAACCATAACAGCATATGGACCTTGAAATAACACATAGGCTTCTGTCTACCTCTCACTGTCTAATTTCTCACATTAGGCATTAACTATGAATCATGTTGTAGAAGCTTTGGTTCCTACATTCAATGGTTGCCAAACCGGGAGCCCCGGAGTTATAAAAAGGGGGGCGCTGCAAGGCCAGGGATGGGCAACATCAGTCCTGGAGGGTCACTGTCTTGCAGAGTTTAGCTCCAACCCATCCAGCACACCTGAACAAGCTTATCAAGGTATTCAGGATTACTAAAGCTACAGGCGGTGAGTTTTATCATGGTTGGAGCTAAACTCTGCAGGGCATGTCACAGCAGTCTGAGGACAGCAGTGCAAAGCCAGCAGTGTCAGACCGGAAGTTAGGGTGGTGCTGACGATCGCGTGTCCCACCCCAACCTCTAACCCTACACTTAATAACGCTACAAGCTCCACCCCAACACTGGCCTGGCAGCTGTCCTCAGGCTGCTGTGACGTATGCCTCTGCGGCTCTGCAGTTATTATTGGAGTGGTCTGTTTTCAGTTGTAGCGGGTGTTGTCATGCAAAACCGCTAGATGGTGCAATTGCAGAATGAGAATTGAGTATTGCAAGGAGTAAAATATAAATGAATGAAGCATGGTTCTTCACTAAGAATGGACAAGTTTGTGAAATAACTGCCAGAACCAAGTAAAAGTAAAGCACTAAAAGCAGACAATGAATACTTCAAAAGTCACAACAAACAACGTGTCTACACCAGATGCGAGCGACATGACAAAAGCAAACACAACCCATTATAAAATCAATGATGCTGTCTACACTGGATGCGGCACGACACAACAAATCCCTGACAGAAGACTGATGCCCCGTTGGTGCTCACACAACTTTTGACACAAAGGACTAATTGATTTGCGACATTCATTTTATCGCGTCCAATCGACAGCCACGCTGTTGTGGTCCGGTGTAGACACGATAATTAGACAAGAAAATATGACGAGACATACAGTATCTCACCCACGGATTCCTCAGTACAATGATAGGTAAAGAAGAGAGACCACATGTGTTGTGTGCCTCAAAATATTAGCTACTGATAGTATGAAGCCGAACAAGTTAAGATGCCAATTAATGACTTCACATCATGAACACAGAGAGAAACCTGTGGAAGTTGAGCAGTACTGTATTAATTACAATGTTTCAAAACAGCATTGCAAGCAGGGTCATCTCTGAGACAGGGGCGTGTCTAGAAGGGGGGCACGGGGTGGCACTGGCCCCCCCTGGAATATGATTGGCCGCCCCTGGTGCCCCCCCCCCCCCCCCCTCCCCCCCAACATCATTGAGCTAGATTTACTGTCAACCTGACAATGCCCAACATCATTGGATCAGAGCGCAGTCAATCACTGCTTGATTTGCGATTCGCAAAGCGGAATCACAGGTCCGCGTTTTTCAAACAGTAGGAGAGAGACACCTCGACAGGTCACTGTTTATGCTATATGCACACACTCAATCACAGTATATTTTTTTAAATATCACACCGTATGTTAGTCTGATTACTTCCATGTGTGACTGATCAAGCCAGTAATGTTAGATTAGCTAATGTAACTTCGGCAGACTGTATAGAGATGACTTGTCAGTGTTATTCCGCGGCAGCGCACACGACTACTACATAAATATAAAATAGATACATATTACTTTATCTGTTGTTTTAAACAATAAAGGCACTATAATCTTTTTTCCAAATGAGCCGTGCCGTGGTAAACATTAAAATGTGAGAACGTTAACACCATAGCTACTTGCAACTCTGTGTAATTTATACTTAATGGGTTTTTGTTTATTTGTACATCGTAACAGGACATCCAAGGTTTCTTTAAGAAGAAAACATGTCATAGACAGATTTCATGCAGAGAACGTTCGCCAACACACACACATACACACACTCAATGTTTGTGTTGAGAATCAAGCATGTTAAATGACTAACTAATGCCTAGGTGATGTCTTTTATTTATTAGAACAAAACTGTGTGGTCCAATCCATGTAAAATACAAAATGATTTTCAGGCTCTTGTTTAGTGCCACATTTAATACCATCTATATTAGGGCACTGGGCATCGCAAAGATTTTTAAATCGTGTTTAATATTTTCTAAACGGATTTATTTCCAGTTGAATATTCTGATTTTCCCCCCCCCCGCCCCCCATTTATAAAATCCTGGAATCGCCCCTGGTCTGAGAGTATCTTTATGTGGGTGCATGTAAGGGGGGCATGTAAGCTTTGTTGTCCCCTTTGTACCTCTGTAAAAATAGAATATTGCAATTCTATGAGAAATTGTTCACTAAAATTATTAAAAGGTTGCAAAACATGAGTGAAAGGAAGAGACAAGTGACTGTTAATTTGCAATAATGAACAATATTATTCAAAGCATCCAGAGCTTAAAATCCTCAATAATTCAGGACTCTGCTCTCTTCTAATTCCATATTGATTTCTCCGCTTTCTCTGCTAAAGAGATAAAAGGCCAGAATACATAATGAGAGCAACGTTTCACTGTGTTCAAAAGCGAGTTCTGTTCAGCTCTCAGTAACTTCCTTCACTTCAAATCGCTTAATTGCAAAATAACTGATTTCATCTTTACCTGTGAAGATGGCGCCGGTGGTCATGGCATGCCGTCTACCTACTTCGCTTATTTTTGTTATGTTCCTGTTGCTGCTAACCTGTTGCACTCAATATGCATCTTCATTATTTATTTGTGATCGGAATCAACTGCTAATGATCCAGACGACTGTGGATGCTGCTTTTAAAAATGATTTTGAGGGGTCTGCTTTTATCCCTCCGTACCTGCTGGAGAAAATCCCTTTGCACCTGTGCCGCACCTCCCCCGGTGCTCTTCGAAGACGCCGCTGGAGAAAGCGAGGAAAACGCGGCGGTGTTATTGTAAAACTGAAACGGGCCATGGATGGCAGAGAATTTAGTGCTCCACTTCGCCCAGATTCAACGCACGTGGATAGGAGAGGTGTAAACCGAATACTATGTCGGCGTTTTGCGGCTGGCATGAGTGGCTGCATTCACCCGATAGTTCCTGATGGCCCGGCCTTTGCAAGACTAACAGGATGGTCACGAGTCTGTTCGAGAGGCATTGAGCTGCGAAATCTTCGGCCCGTTCGCTGCGAGCGGCAAATGATCAAAGAAAAAGCCACTGCGCAGATGGCCTTGCTCAACGTTCGTTCCGTGGGAAACAAAACTTTCATGCTCAATTACTTTATTATGAACAATAAGCTGGACTTCCTTTTTCTGTCGGAAACTTGGATAAAGGTAGGAGATCTCACTCCGATGGCTGAACTTTTACCACTGGGTTACTCTTATTATAATTCCCCTCGGCTAACTGGTCGCGGTGGGGGCTTTATGTCTATTTTTAAAGATGAAATCAGATGCCGGACTATCTCAACCGAACTTTACAATAGTTTTGAGTTACAAACGTTTCAGATAATGCTTACAGGTCCTGTGTTGGTGGCTCTTGTGTATTGTCCTCCAAAGCCAAATAAGGACTTTGTGAGTGAATTTTCTGATTTTGTGAGTAACCTGATTACAAAATTCGACAGTTTTCTAATTATTGGGGATTTTAATGTACATTTGTGCTGTGGGCAGGATGTGGTCTCCAGAGAGTTTGTAAATATGATTGACTCTTGTGATTTGACACAGTGGGTTAAAGGGCCAACTCATAAGTTGGGCCATACCTTAGATTTGGTTTTATCTTTTAACCTACACATTCAGGACATTATGATTGACGAAGTTGTGTTTTCTGACCATAAACCAGTGTTCTTCAATGTATGTTCTTACAAGAACGTGGAAAAGTCACTGCCAGAAAAAACATGGATTCGGAAATTCAATTCCTCTGCGAATGCTGAATTCTCTATTCTGTATAAAGACTATGGTGAATCTATTTTATCTGAAATATCTTCGACAAACTTAAGTGTTGATGAGTTTTTGGAACGGTTTAACTCAGTTTGTGCAGATATTCTGGACAATGTTGCTCCTCATAGAGCTAAAAGGGGTAAAATTATACACTTGCCATGGGTAAATGAACCCCTACGGGCACTTAGACAACATGCTCGACAAGCTGAGAGGAGGTGGAAAAAACATAAATTGCAGGTCCATTACAAGATTTTTAGAGAAACGCTACAATCATTTCAGAAGGCCTCTAGAGATGCTAAACACAAGTATTACTCAGATGTTATCACTCAACATTTGAATGAACCTAAAATTTTATTTGAGATAATAAATTCAGTTATTAATCCCAGGCAATCTAGGTATCCAGATCCTTCAATCTTAAATTGTGAAAATTTCCTGACATTTTTTAATGATAAAATTGTTGGCTTACACTCTACAATACAAAGAGTACAGATGACTCCGATTTTTGACCTGGCTGTGCCTTGTAGCACGGAATGGAGTGAATTCAATCTTATTAATCTTCCAGCTTTGGTGGATATTGTTGTACATCTCAAGCCTTCTTCATCTAAACATGATGTCATGTCACCTCGTTTTTTCAAGGAGATTTTTGCTAGTGTAGGAACCACAGTGCTGAACCTTATTAACAAGTGCCTCAGTCAGGGCACTTGCCCAGCAGATTTTAAGTATGCTACAGTTCGTCCATTATTAAAGAGGCCAATTTTGGCAATAGAGGATCCTAATAATTTTAGACAGATCTCAAATCTTCCTTTTTTAGCCAAGGTTTTAGAAAAAGTGATATTCAAGCAGTTACAAGCACACATGACGGCAAATTCAATTAGTGAGCCCTTCCAGTCGGGCTTTAAGTCCTGCCATAGCACCGAGACAGTGTTGGTCAAAGTGCTAAATGACATCTTTGTCTCGCTTGATAATGGTGAAAGTGTTATTTTAATTATGCTTGACCTTAGTGCAGCATTTGATATGGTGGACCATGAGATTTTAATCAATCGCTTAGAATATTGTGTTGGCCTAAAAGGTAATGTTCTCAAATGGTTTAAATCGTATCTTACCTACAGATTATTCTCTGTTAGCTTTGGGGGCTGTGATTCTTTGAGATTACCTCTTCCTTGGGGAGTCCCACAGGGATCGATTCTTGCCCCAATTCTTTTTTCCCTTTATATGCTACCTTTGGGGGCAATCTTTCGGAAACATAAAGTGTCATTCCACTGCTACGCTGATGATACGCAGATTTATATGCCAATGAGAGAATTAAATTCAAACTCACTTGATACTTTATTAGCATGCTTAAATGATGTTAAGGAGTGGATGGCGGCAAACTTTTTGAAGCTTAATGAAAATAAAACTGAGGTCATCGTGTTTGGCCCAAAAAAACATGACGTGCTGAAGTGCTTGAATACAACTTCTTTGAACGGTTTTGTTAAATCTAGTGTAAAAAATTTGGGATTTGTTCTGGATAGTGATCTAAAGTTGGACAGGCAAATTAGCTCTGTGGTGCGATCCTGTATTCTAAGCTTACGTCTGTTAGCTAAGACTAAACCATTTCTATCTATTTTAGATTTTGAGAAAGCCATTACGTCCATGGTCTTTTCTAGAATGGATTATTGTTATTCCCTTTTTTATGGTGTTGATGCCGGAGCAATTGTGCGTTTACAGAAAATCCAAAATGCTGCAGCTAAAATGATAAAGTCGGCAAAGAAATATGACTCTGTGACTCCACTATTAATATCACTAAAGTGGTTGCCAGTAAGATGTAGAATTATCTATAAGACCCTCATACTAGTTTTTAAGGCCGTGCACAAATTAGCTCCAGTGTATATATCCAGCCTGGTGGAAATGTACACCTCTTCTAGATCCTTGAGATCTGAAAATAAACAGTTGCTTCGTACTACCAGGACTAAATATAAGCATAGGGGTGATAGAGCTTTTTCTCGAGCAGGACCAAAACTATGGCATGACCTCCCTCAGTCGATTAGATCTGCCAAAACACTATCCATGTTCAAAGTTATGCTAAAACAATATCGTTTAAACTCTAATGGAGAGCTATCTTAACTGGGTTACTGTCTATGTGTCTGGTTTTTATGTGATATGCTTATTTATTGCTATTATTCTGTGTTTTTTTGTTTTTTTATTGTGAAGCACTTTGGGCAACACCAGTTGTATTAAATTGTGCTATATAAATTAATAAACAAACAAACAAACAAACAATAAACAATTGGATTAAACACTGTGGCCTAAATGGTGTCATATACCAAATGTGTAATTCCAACCAAGTTATGCACAATTTAAAGTGCCCCCATTAAGTTTCAAAGATTTAAAGAGTTATTGGGCCCTATTTGAATCTAAGCGCATGGTCTAAAGCGCACGGCGCAAGTGTAGTTAGGGGAGTCCGAATCCACTTTTGCTAGTTTAACGACGGGAAAAACGGTTGGCGTGCCAGGCACATGGTCTAAAAGAGTTGTCCCTATTCTCTTAATGTTTTGGGCTTTACTTGCTATAAACCAATCAGAGTCTCATCTCCTATTTTCTTTAAATGCCAGTTGCGCTCGCGCCATGGCGGATTCGCTATTTACATGACGGAATTTGATAGTGGAAAGACCGAATGCGTCGCCAGAGAGCAAACGGATCTGCTCGTGCGCGAGCTTACTAACGCGCTAAATAACAAACAAAATATTGCGCCATTGACTTTAGACCAGGTTTCAGTTGGTCAATGCGCAGTCTGTTTCAGTTGCCTCAAAATAGCAACACGCCAACAATGCGCCTGAACACAGCTCGTTTTCAGACCAGCACGCCCATGGGTGCACAGATGGGCGCAAATGCATTTGCTATTTAAACAGCGTGGCGCAGGACGTGAAAATGATAACTGCGTCGGGCTGAAACTAGCAAAAAAACACTCGCGTTGCGCCTGGCGCTGCATTGTGCCGGGTGTATGATAGGGCTCATTGTCTCCCAAAAGAAAGAGCTGATTTTGAACCGATTTTTTTCTTTGAATTTTTTTTTTGCATACAGACGACAATGTTGTCAAAACGATCCCTGTTCATACGAATCCGTGGGAACAATTGAAAACACTGCATTATGCATGTAATGCAAGTAGTTGAAACACTATAGACTGAACATGTTATACGCATGCGCATAGCATCACCGTTTTCACAAATTTGCATTATTTTATAATTTATACAGAGACAGTAATGCTCACTCGTTGAAACTCGTTTTCAAAGTTTGTGTTTTGAGGTCCCCAAAACGCTATTGTCCTGAAAAATGAACGGCCAAAACGCATAAAACGGTGTTGTGTAAATGGCCCCTTGCAGTCTGCACAAACAGGTTTGTTACAAATTTACATAATGCCAGCCTATGGTCTTCATTGGCTGCCCAGGAACAACATCTACATGACCCGCTCTCAAACATTAGTAGCTGAGGCCTGGAAGAATTTGATTTGTGTTGTTGACATGTTGAGAAGACGCTGTTTTCTGAGCTGTGAAAGCAAATCCACTTTGCCTGCACTTACAAAGGATTAGGACTTGAATTGATACGGTAAAACCGTCGCTCTCATTACTGTTCATATCACTATTCAAGTGCTGAGGAAGCCTCCGGAGCTGAAATTCAGATATGGTAATAGCATTTTGTTTCCAACATGCACTGTAAGCACTAGACCACTCACAACAGACTGGGCCATCTGACCAATCAGAGCAGAGTAGACTCTTGGAAGGGAGGATTTTAGAGAGACCGAATCCTTTATCGAACCGTTTCAGACACTGTGAGAAAAGAGGTGATGCTACAATGTATGTTTTTGACCTTGGATGCATGTAATACTTTTGTAGGAGACCTCGAAAACAATATTAGGGGCCTTTAAAATAGCATAATAGGGGCATGTAAAATTTTCTACAGGTCTAATCTGGCCATGGTTTACAAAATGATTTGAACAGTCAACATCACCATTGTAAAAGATCGTAAATTCAACAACAGACTTGTGAGCTGTATGCTCCTCCAGTCTTATGAAAATTGAATCCTTGAAGATTGAATAAGTCTTTTTGATCTCTTAATCACTTTTGAAAGTGAAGAATAAGTAACAGTATTTTACTATCAAAGAAAATCAGTCAGATTGGTTGTGGGCAATTGGGTGTCAGGGAGAACATTTATTTGCTTCTGCGCTTATAAGGTGCACACTTATAGTACATCCATGCTTTTGATCTGCGCTGCCACACAATATGCTCATAACAAAAGCTGTAAGATGAATAATCTATAACTTCAGGAGACCTTAATGTGGCAGGTGATCTCGCTCAGCCTGGAGGATTTGTTCACAAGTAGAAATATGTGTATGGTCTGTTGCAAGCCCATATAAATCATAACCTAGGGCAGAGTCAGAGCATTTGCATATAGGTAATGGAATATTCAAATGTGCAAGAGCACTCGTAGATGGAGCAGGTGAGTATGTAATGATGACACAAAGCCCTGCGAGAAACAGAAGTGATTAATGAGGGCTGAACGCAACTCACACCAACCTTACGCGCACAGGCCAGAAAACTGGGTCAAACTCACAGGTTAACGCTCAGTCAAGCAGCGGAGCGGAGACTTCTGCGGTCTTCACGTTCCACAAGTGAGCGACGATAATGGCATCAATCGATGTCTACTGAGGGCATAAAAGAAGAAGAAAAAAACAGAGAGGAAAAATGGAAGATGGAGAAAACCTTTTGCTGTGCAGGAGAGAGTAAAAACACTGTAAAAACGACACTGAAAACAACCTTTTTGTCAATGAACCTTAAACAGAAGCTAATTAGACTTAAGATTATTTTTAAATTTTATGCTCACCCAAGGCTTCCTTTATTTAATCAAAAATGCAGTAAAAACAGTAATATTGTGAAATATTACTACAATTAAAAAATAACTCATTCCTATTTTAATTTATTTGAAAATGTAATTTATTCCTGTGATGGTAAAGCTGAATTGTCAGCACAATTACTCCAGTCTTCTAAGTTTATTCTAATATGCTGATTTGGTGCTCAATTAGCATTTCTTATTAGTATCACTGTTGAAAGCAGTTGTGCTGCTTAATATTATTGTGGAAACCGAGATCTATGTTTTTCCCTGAACAAAAACTAGAAATATTTATTTACATAATATCTATACGCTACATTAAGAGCTAAAAAATGAAAAGGGCTTGGCTAAGCTGCTTATATGCTTTATTGGCTGGCTTGATTAGACAGGAATTAATTTTTACCAAGATGGCAGGTCTCTGCAGAGCTTCTTAGTGGTTTTCCCTTTTAAAACTGTCGAGGATCTCCAGACAGCAATTTAGCGCTTTAGCTCTTATAGCCCCGCTGTCTGAGATATAACTGGAGTCAGTCGCTGGAGACACCAACATTAAAGCCCAGCTCTTCCAGAGAGTCTCATTGGCTGTCTGTGCACCAGCATGCAGATGAGGCCAGATGGCAGGAGGCCCCTGCTGAGGCCCTGTCAGGTGAGCACCAGAATTCTCAATGAGGGCGGAGAGGGACGAAACTGAGGGGGAGACAGGTACTGCTGCTGCCCAGCTCAACCGACCTGACAGTTCCAAAAGAAGGAAAAAAAAAGCTGCTGCCAGAGAGGATACGGGGCCCCTGGACGATGCAATGTGTCTCCCTCTATTTTGCCTCACGGCAGAACTAACAGGGCATGACTGGGGAAGGTGTGTGTCAGAGACCTTCCTATAGCGCTGTGAGACGAGGAGAAGTGCTTGCGAGTTGACTTTACCTGCTTTCAAACAAATGCAGCTAATGATAAAGCAGCATGTATTTATTAAGGGTCACTGATTGCAGAGAAAATTTCATTTTATTATAAGCGCATGCTGCAGTTTTACCTCCTGCCGCTTTAAATTCTCGAGCTTAGCAGGATGGATTCTGATTGGCTGTCAATGGTTTTATCATTTGTCAGAAAAAAATCGCTCTGAAAATGATTCCGATGATATTGTTTCTTTCTGCCATATGCTTATCGTTATAGTTGTGGAGTGGAGTCTTTGTCGTTATCATTATTGTTATCGTCCTTGGTGTGAAGAGGCCTTAAAGCAGAGTGTCATACTTGAATTAATGCTATACTGCATTTTCTTAGTTTGTTGTTAAGGAGAACATTTTACATTATCGTGTGTTGGTGTGGACACTAATGTTGTTACTGGTATAGTTATTGTTATTGGTGGGCACGGGCCTTTGAAATTATTTACAGGAAAAATATTGATATGTTATCTCCCCACACTGTAAAACGTGTTTGCCATTTTTACAGAAAAAACATTACTACTACAGTTAATACCTGTTAATTGATTAAAATAAAATACCCTATGAATTATATGCAATTTTCTTGTAAGATTCTGTCGAACATGTTTTTGGAAACAGGTTTTTGGAAATAAAAATGATTAATTACCATATAATTTACTGTGAAAAACAGTAAAACAAACAAACAAAAATCCCAGAAGTCCCTGCATGACACATCGCATATGATTATATTTTATTGATTTTTTATTATTTCGTTTATTCTCATTTTTGTTATTTGGGTTATTTGTCATTAACCCAAATAGCTTTTGTGTTACATTTTATGTTATTTAGTTCATGTTTATTGGAATACTTTAGTTTCATGTGTTACATTGATGGTGTTTTGTCTTTGAATCATGTGCACCATATAAGCTTTGGCCATTGTATACTGAAGCTGTCAGTTCATCTGTTGCCATTCTTTTAAAGGCTTGTAAATGTAGCATTAGCATCATCAACTGAAAATTACAAAAATAATGTATTTTTCCCAAATGGGTTTCTCAAGCACTTTACCTCTTTAAACCAAGAGTCATAGCTCAAATGCATGTCATTCGTTGAGCTAATGTCACAACAGGGATAGAAGAAATCATTTTAACGTTGGGTGAGGAAAAAAATACATAAAATATAAATGTAATACAAACTGTGATTTGAATGTATTTTTACCTGGACTCTAGGCACTGGATCATCATCCCTTGCTACAGCTTTTGTCAGGGAATTTTCATTATCCAGGATTATTTAGACAGAGGTGACTGGCCTTTCATCCACCACCCCTGCAAGGAATCGAAAAGATTTCAAAAGGCACCTAGGCATATCCCTTGATTTAGCCATCCACTCTGTCTTAGCCAGCTAAGAAACTCGGCAACAGAGACAATGATTTAGTGGTTGTTCTTAAAGGAAAGGTCATAGCTTTCTGTATCACTGCAGTGGACCCCCCTGTAAATACCTCACAGCTTCAAACTACCATGACTCACAGAGGTGCCTCATATTTCATTTTTCCCAAGCAAACAGGCTTGAGGGTGTGTGTATGTGTGTTTACAGCTTTCTTCACAATTCAGCTCATAAATTGTAGCTATTTGACAATAAGAAGATATTTGTAATGAACAGATTAATGTGCGTTTTCTTGCATTTCAAGTCATTATTTATTATTTTTATTATTTCTTATTATTATTTTTCAAAACTAATTCATACGATAAAAAAATCTTACAAATAATATTAAAGGCACTCTCCGTTTCCAAAACCATGAAACGGAACACTTATATGTAGAATATCAACGATACCAAAAATAATAATTAAAACATAATTACAATAACATAATACAAATTTTTATTTGTATTTGTATTAAGTGTTACCACTAAGTCCTGAAAAAGAATAATGATAATACAATATTGTAATAATAATCATGTTGTATTGTACAACACAATATTGTAATAATAATCATATAATAATAATCAGATAAGCAATCTGCTAATGCTGACTTTGTAGGCAGGTAAAAGAATTTTTAATATTTGTCTATTCCTTGTTCCAAGGTTCCCTGTCACACTAGATCAGACATATTGAACAGAAAAAAAGAGCCCTACATGACTGAAGATTCCTTTATGACTGATTACAGCAGATGCCTCTTTAAAGCAGATGAAAATTGCCTACAGGATATTTTGTATAGTTACTGGTATTAATATTTTAGACCCTTTGATATCTCTTCTAAGTAAATACATCTTAACATCAGAGGTGTGTCTAGTCCTCTATTCGAACCTCTTATACATTTTCAAGTTCCTGAGAGAATCTATCTCTAGTGTAAGTTAGAATCGATTAGCGTTTCTGGCATGCCCACAGAAGTAGATTGACATATGCTAGGTTTCTTGTGAACATGGTAGCATGGGAACAGAAAAGGGCAGAGGAGCACAAAAACGTATTGTCCGGTTAGAATGACAAGTGATGTGGTGCCCATAAAGTACTACACTGTTTGCATTTAATTTATGATAAGGACACATGATAATGGATCCATACAAGATCTTTAGAGGTGGAACTGCACATGAGAAATACAAAACAAGCTAATTGGTTGTGCAGGAAAACAGCTGATCTGAATTAGCCAGTCAGCTCATGAGATCAAAAACTTTGTTAATAATAGGTCCCCTGACATGGGGTTATTTTATAATGTTTCCTGGGTTGCCCTTATAATGTTAGTATGTTTTTAGATCAAAAATAGTCATAATTTAGAAATAAAAGGCATTTTTCCTAGCCTGATTTTAGATTTGAACGCTCTGTTTTAAGGGGATGTCTGCTGTGGGATTCAGTGTAACCGGCCACTGCTGTGATGGGCTAACATGCTTGCGAATGAAATAGCTACATATTACACGTGAAACTCTCTCGAATACTTTTACTACAGCTATTATACGTTTTTACTATTACAGCTATCGAGATTAACGAATCGTGAGAAGTTTTTAAAGTATTTAGATCTATTCCCATCACATAAAATGTTGCCGTGATGAGCATTAAGCAAGCAGATGACAGTTTGTTGATCACCAGAATTAAGATCTTCTCATTGCAACCATAGACTGTAGATTGCAACGCAGTTTCTGCACTCTCTCTAATGCTTTCACCAATGCAAACACGATGATGTACATACAGTAAGAGCATCGTTGTGCAGTGTAACGTGCGTCATTGATATCATAACGAGTTGTCCAGATAAACTCGCGCTGTGTGGAAATATTGTTCTTTGATCGCTTTCTGTATAATTTGTTCACAATTTAAATAAGATTATTTTCATCCTACTAAAAGATGTAAAGCTGATATTTTAGTCACTGGCTTGACTTATGCAAAAACAATATTGAACGATTTTGAGAGAAAGATTACCTGTCTGAACTTGAACAATTAGGCTACACATCAGAAATTGTTGCTTGGTAGCTCGATCGATTTATTTTCAGACGTTCATCAGGCCTCTGTATTGGCCCAAGTTGAGGAAACAGTCGTCGGTGAAATGTTTGGACCATACAAAACTTTGGGAAGTTGTGTCGGCGCATTTCCAGAGAAAATAAAATTAACCCATTGTTTTTTCAGAGGCTCGGATGACACTAAAAAATGCTTTTGTGTTCATTTTGTACATCCGAACACTGATCAACTGCCATGCTTCGCTCGTTTCCAATCCATGATATCTCTCTCGAGGAAAAACTCAAATCGCGCTCGCGCGTTCGTAACGTTACTTCATAGCTCATTTTCTCATGGGCGAGCCAAATTTTCTGGGCGGGCAAAGCAGAGAAAGGGGAGGTTACCTATGACGTCATACGGAGGAGATTCCATAGATCTATGAGGAGATTCAAGATCAGCCCGTCTGAGCTTTCATTTTTTCAAAGGCAGAGAAAGATAGCCAAAGCTCGGTTTACACCGATTGAAATGTCTAGCCACTGGGGGACCATATAGGCTAGGGGAACTCATATTAATGTTAAAAAAAACCTCAGAAAGTGAAAATTCCATGTCAGGGGACTTTTAATAATGTGATAATTAAATCACATTAAAAATATTTGTATAATAATAATAGTATTTTTTTTTATTTGACTTTATATGACATACAAATGACATATTTATAAATTTTATAATATATTTAATTTGATGAAAAAATGTAAATGTCTTAGCTATTAAGTAAAATTACAAACGAAGACCAAATCCCTTTTTCTAGGAAAAAAGATCCCTTGTTTCTTTTTCTTGCAACAGGCTTCACAGAGCACTTAATCTGGGAATGATCAATAGAGAAAATTGAGCAATTATGCTGAGAGAACATACTGAAATACATAGGCCTACACTTGAATCAATGATTCAAAATTATAATAACACAGATTCTTGGAAAAAGAAGAAGTACAAGATGTAAGAAGTGCTATAAAATGTAGCATAACATTTACATTTAATAACTTAACAGATGCTTTACTAAGACTGACAAATAAGGAATGCTACAACACTAATCCTAATTGAGACAGAAGTGCTGCGATGCAATATCCGAACATTCATACAGAAAGACACAAATAAAATAAAATAAAAAAACTTTTTGGGACCATTTATAGTCATATGCTCGCATTGATATCGATATATTATGTGAGAAATGCTTGCATCCATCCGCCTGCATGTGAGCTGATAGCCCCTCAACAAGAGCTGTCCGAAGATTGCAAAACTGCCTTTAAAATATGAACTAAACATTATCTGAGGCCTCATTGCATGCTCTACTTCACAGACTCTGAAAGCTCCCAGTCAATCAATGTTCTTCCTCTTTGCAGCCTTCAAAGAACAGCTTTCGGAGGGACACTTTAAAGTTTTCAAAGAAGGGCAAATATGTAGGACAGAGGTTACAAACAAAACTGTCCATTGGTCTGACTGTGGGCTTAAAAAGATGGGCATTTTGTTGTTATTTTTAAATTCACTCTCATAGCTTTTGTGCACTACTACACTATTATTAAAAAAACAAACATTTAAGAGGTTCAGAAAATATGTCTCATAAGGGCTTATCTTAAAACTGTCTGCATTTATTGAACAAAGACCTTTTATGTTGCTTAAATGTGGTTTGATGTAAATTCACTGAGCCACAGAAAACGTCTCGGTTACTGATGTAACCCTCGTTCCCCGAAGGAGGGAACGGGAGACGTGACGTCGACGTGACGACGTTAGGGGATCACTTCAGGGAGCCCTATCAACTTCGAATATCTAAGAACAAGCCAATGAACGTTGGCGTGCGTGAACGCGTCACGCGACCCCGCCCCGCAGCGCGGGTATAAAACAGGAAGCGGGCGCGAGCACCCACCGTTTTTCACTGAGGAGCCGAGTTTAATGACGGCCGTACAGCGATGGTCAGCAACTGTGGCGGCGGGACGTCACGTCTCCCGTTCCCTCCTTCGGGGAACGAGGGTTACATCAGTAACCGAGACGTTCCCCTTCAGTCGCTCACGTTCGACGTGATGTCGACGTGACGACGTTAGGGGATCCCATGGAAAACGCCAACGGTTGCTGCCACATCCAGTGCCCTACGCAAGACTCTCAGACCCCCCATGCTGGGGCGGAAGACCTGCGTAGAGGGAGAACCTGCTGTTCCACATACCCACGCAGTGAACTCTTGAATAACACTGGGAAGCGTACCTCTCCAAGGGAGAGGGACGCTGCGGAGCCACATCCTGCCCGAAGGGAGGTACCATGTGGAGAATACACATATGGACTGGCCGGTTGGGGCAGTGCAACATATGGAATGTCACTGGGGTGGCTCCACCTAAGGAGGGGGAGGCTACACCAGACAGTGACAGCAGAGCGAGCTCTGCCAAGGGAAAGACACGGGCTCACCGCAGGGAGCTGATCGTGGAAAAAACTCATATGGGATCGCCGCAGGGATCACACATACGGAACCCAGCCTAGCACAAGTTACACAAGCATACGAGCACTAGGCCTGGCGTCGGACGCTCCGCAACGTCCAACTGCCGAAGGGGTGTGGAGGAGCTCACAGGGTTCACCTGGGGGGGGAACTCGACTGGAGCAAAAGAGCGCACGTATCCGCTCCGTAGAGGGGAGTGGCGCAGCAAGCCGACACTAGAGCGGGAACTTCGGTGTTACCGGCTGGTTGAAGCGAGCACACAGGAAGAAACCGGCTCAACACGTAGGCTATAGAACTTAGCGAACGTGTTAGGTGTCGCCCAGCCCGCAGCTCTGCAGATATCTGTCAGCGAGGCGCCGTGTGCCAGCGCCCAAGAAGAAGCGACACTCCTAGTGGAGTGGGCTCTCAACCCAGGCGGGCAAGGCACGCCTTGGGCTTCGTAAGCCAAGGCGATAGCATCCACTATCCAGTGGGCCATCCTCTGCTTAGAGACAGCCTTTCCCTTCTGCTGGCCTCCGTAACAGACGAAGAGCTGGTCTGAGGTCCTGAGGCTTTGCGTTCTGTCCACGTACAAACGCAGAGCGCGGACGGGACAGAGAAAAGCCAGGGCTGGGTCTGCCTCCTCCAAAGGCAGCGCTTGCAGGTTCACCACCTGGTCCCGGAAGGGAGTGGTAGGAACCTTGGGCACGTATCCGGGCCGGGGTCTCAGGATCACGTGAGAGTTATCCGGGCCGAATTCCAGGCACGATTCGTCGACCGAAAATGCATGTAGGTCCCCTACCCTCTTGATAGAGGCCAATGCAACCAGGAGAACTGTCTTACATGACAAGATTTTTAACTCAGCCGATTGCAGAGGCTCAAAGGGTGGTCTCTGAAGTGCCGAAAGGACCAGAGATAAATCCCAGGAGGGTATAGAGAGCGGGCGAGGAGGATTCAATCTCCTCGCTCCCCTCAGGAACCTAACGATCAGGTCGTGCTTCCCCAAAGACTTACCATCAACAGCATCGTGATGTGCGGCAATAGCGGCAACATACACTTTAAGGGTGGAGGGAGACAGCCTTCGCTCCAACCCATCTTGCAGGAAGGAAAGCACGGCTCTGATCGAGCATGATCGGGGGTTCTCCTCGTGAGAAGAACACCATTCAACGAATAGGTTCCACTTCAGCGCATAGGTTCCACTTCAACGCATAGAGGCGCCTCGTAGAGGGGGCTCTAGCGGAAGTGATGGTGTCAACTACCGCTGGGGGTAGGTCACCTAGAACCTCCGCGTCCCATCCAGGGACCAGACATGGAGCTTCCAGAGGTCTGGACGCGGGTGCCACAGGGTGCCCCGTCTCTGAGAGAGCAGGTCCTCTCTCAGAGGGATGGGCCAGGGAGGGGCTGTCGCGAGGAGCACTAGTTCCGGGAACCAGGTCCGGTTGGGCCAATACGGCGCAACTAACAAGACCTGCTCTTCGTCCTCCCTGACTTTGCACAAGGTCTGTGCCAGAAGGCTCACTGGGGGAAACGCATACTTGCGAAGACCCCGGGGCCAGCTGTGTGCCAGAGCATCCGTGCCGAGGGTCCCCTCGGTCAGGGAATAGAACAACTGGCAGTGAGACGTGTCCGGGGCGGCAAACAGATCTATCTGTGCGGTCCCGAAGCGCCTGAAAATCAGCTGGACCACCTGGGGATGGAGTCGCCATTCTCCCGGTAGCACCTGCTGCCGTGAAAGCTCGTCGGCTGCACGGTTGAGCAGGCCCGGAATGTAAACGGCACGAAGCGACCTCAGATGCTTCTGACTCCAAAGGAGGAGATGGCGGGCGAGTTGTGACATGCGGCGGGAGCGTAGACCACCCTGACGGTTGATGTACGCAACGGTCGCAGTGTTGTCCGTACGGACCAGTACATGCTTGCCTAGTAGCGACGTTTTGAAGCGGCCCAGCGCAAGATGTACTGCTAACAACTCGAGGCAGTTGATGTGCCAATGCAGTTGAGGCCCCGTCCACAGACCTGAAGCTGCATGCCCGTTGTACGTGGCCCCCCAGCCGGTGATAGAGGCATCCGTGGAGACCACAGAGTGCCTGGACACTTGTTCTAGGGGAACACCTGCCCGCAGGAACGAAGGGTCCGACCACAAGCTGAGAGTTTGGCGACAGTGCGGGGTCACTGGAACCCGGCACGAGCCGCTCTGCCACGCCCATCTCGGGACTCGATCGTGAAGCCAGTGTTGGAGCGGTCTCATATGAAGCAATCCGAGCGGCGTTACCGCGGCTGCAGATGCCATATGCCCCAGGAGCCTCTGAAATAGTTTCAGTGGTGCCGCTGTTCTGCGTCTGAGCGTACTCACGCAGTTCAACACTGACTGGACGCGGGCCTCGGTGAGACGCGCTGTCATGTTGATCGAGTCCAACTCCATACCGAGAAAAGAGATCCTCTGCCCGGGGGTGAGTTTGCTCTTCTCCCAGTTGACCCGAAGCCCTAGGTGGCTGAGGTGACTGAGCACCAAATCCCTGTGTTCGCACAACTGCTCTCTCGACTGGGCGAGAATAAGCCAGTCGTCGAGATAGTTGAGAACACCACGCTCGCACATGGGAGCAATGGCCGCCTCCGCAACTTTCGTGAAGACGCGGGGCGACAGGGCCAGCCCGAAGGGTAAGACTTTGTACTGATATGCCCGTCCCTCGAACACAAAGCGAAGAAACGGTCTGTGTCGAGGGAGAATCGAGACATGAAAGTACGCGTCCTTCAGGTCGATGGCTGCAAACCAATCTTGGGGACGGATGCATTTGAAAATGCGTTTCTGCGTAAGCATCTTGAATGGCAGCCTGTGAAGGGACCGATTCAGGACGCGCAGGTCCAAGATTGGCCGTAACCCACCTCCTTTCTTGGGTACAATGAAGTACGGGCTGTAGAAGCCGGTCTTCATATCGGCTGGAGGGACCGGCTCGATTGCATCCTTCGCCAGTAGGACTGCAATCTCCGCTCTGAGAACAGGGGCACTGTCCGCCAGCACACGGGTGAACAGGATGCCCCTGAAAACAGGGGGGCGCCGGGCGAACTGAATCGCATAGCCGAGTCTGACAGTACGGATGAGCCAGCGAGACGGACTGGGAAGCGTTAGCCAAGCTCCCAGAGACCGAGCAAGCGGGACCAACGGCACCACAGACGTACCCGGAGTGGGGCAGCGTGACGGAATGCAGGGACCCGACTCGGGCGGCATAGCGGCCCGGAGTGGGGTCTGAACGTGTGGTGCAAGACGTACCTGCGTCCGCCGGAGGGCAGAGTGAGTGTGCGGAGGCGACAGTGCGTCCAGGACACAGCCACTGCTGCCCGCTGGCGATGGAAGAGGGGCTCGGGAGTGACAAGGCATAGCGTCGTCGACTGCCAAGCGCGCCCTCTTGGGGCCCAGAGGTTTCAGAAATTGCTCTTTCTTTGAAAAGGTGGGTACCACTGACCCGTGGGTCAGTGGCGGAACAAAAAGAAAAAGGAAACAAAGGATTCTCCACCCGGCCCTCCACCGGGGGAAGGAGTGGCACGTCCGCCATCTCCTGAAGAGCAACTTGATCCACCTCTGGGCCGCCCGTCTCAGGGATGTTTGCACCGGCGCTTGCCTCCTGGCTTGGCAGCGGCCTGGACGGGCGGGGTCGACTTCCTGCGGCTTGCTGCCCGCCGAGGCCTGGGTGATGGCTGCTGCTGGGGCTTAGCGGGAACGGAGGACGCCGCAGGAGGCCGACCTCGGCGACGAGTAGACGGAGGAGTTGCGGCCGGCGGGCGGGAGGGAGCAGCAGCGGTCCGCCGGGGCAGGATGTGTCGGATGGCCTCCGTCTGCTTCTGTGCGGCCGAGAACTGCTGGGCAAAGCTCTCGACCGCGTCGCCGAACAACCCAACCTGGGAGAGAGGGGCATCCAGGAACCGGTACTTATCGGTGTCCCTCATGTCCGCCAGGTTGAGCCAAAGGTGGCGCTCCTGGACCACCAAGGTGGACATCGCCTGACCGACTGAACGTGCGGTTTCCTTCGTCGCCCGGAGGGCGAGGTCGGTTGCCACACGGAGCTCCCGGAGGAGCTCTGGGTCAGAACCACCCTCGTTCATGTCCATGAGCGCCTGGGCCTGGTGGACCTGCAAAAGCGCCATGGCATGAAGAGCGGAAGCAGCCTGTCCACAGGCCTTGTAAGCCCTCGCCGTTAGACCGGACGAGAACTTACAGGCCTTGGACGGGAGGCGTGGGTCACCCCGCCAGGAGGAGGCGGACGCCGGACACAACTGCATCGCGACAGCCCGCTCCACTGGGGGGATCCCCACATACCCCTTAGCTGCCCCGCCGTCGAGGGTGGCGAGGGGAGAGGAGCCACTAGGACGGCTTCGGGCACTATACGGTGCCTTCCACGTCCTAGAAAGCTCCTCGTGCACCTCCGGAAAAAAGGTACCGGGGCGGCGCACTGAGAACCAGCACGGCCCGCCCCGAGAAACCAATCGTCCAGCCGAGAAGGTTCGGGACGTGGTGGAGGATTCCACGCAAGCCCAACCTTCTCGGCGGCCCGGGAAAGCATAGCGGCCCATTCTGGATCCGGCTCGGACAACGCTACACACCCCGAAGGGGGCAACGCAGGCGAGTCGTCATCTCCAGATGACCGCTCCCCCTCCGATGCTGCGATCGACATCTGATCGTCAGCTGGTGCCCCAAAGGAAACGACTGGTCGTTCCAGAGAAGGACCGAGCCGTTCGCAAAGGGGCGCCGATGGCAACAGCACATGAGAGGCGTGAGGGGCCCGCGGAGATTGACTCAGCGGGGAAGCCCTCACGGTAATCCTCAGATCACCCTGGTCATGCGCCGAAGTAGGCCTATTCTGCGGGGCAGAATAAGCACTAGATCGGGGCATAGGCGAGGGGACTGCACCTCCCTTGAGGTAAGCGAGTCTCGATCTAAGTGCTGTGATAGTCATATTCCCGCAATGGGAACATGAACTATCCACAAAAGCTGCCTCAGCGTGCCGAATGCCCAAACACGAGATGCAGCTATTGTGGCCATCTGCTGGCGCCAGGGAACGACGGCATCCAGAAACGCACAAGCGGAATGACATCTTGAAAAAGACGCAGGGTCCGCTTGTGTTGCTCTTTCAGTAAAATAAAACAAAGGAAATTACTCTCACAGTGCTGAGGCGCCCAGGGGTAGCCACTGTGTGGACACACACACACACACACACACACACACAAACAATAGTGCTGTGAGAACAGCAGTTGAGAGCTGCACTGCTCGCGGCCACCGCTGATCGCGCCGTCACACCAACACTGGAACAGAGAGATCTTCCTTGAAGTCTTCAAAGGCGTTGAATCTTTAGACATCAGTCACAGGAAACTCGCGCTCCGAAATGAAAGACGGTGGGTGCTCGCGCCCGCTTCCTGTTTTATACCCGCGCTGCGGGGCGGGGGCGCGTGACGCGTTCACGCACGCCAACGTTCATTGGCTTGTTCTTAGATAATCGAAGTTGATAGGGCTCCCTGAAGTGATCCCCTAACGTCGTCACGTCGACGTCACGTCGAACGTGAGCGACTGAAGGGGAACTCCATACCTGTTAACCTAAATGTGTTTTTGTTTGTTTGTCTGTTTTTTTAAGAAAAGCCACTATTTGTTTACCAACAGGGGACTTGTTCAGAGCTGACTCAAATAAAATGCAATTTAAGGCCCTTTCAGACCAGACGCGTAACAAAAAAGCGAAACGGAAAAGCGAATAGTTCGCGTGCGAATAGTTCGCGTCAAAACCATTCACATCAGCCGCGACGCGAATTTGCGACGTTGAGCTTCAACATTCCAAAACTTTCGCGCCAACAGCTGAGAAAACACGGACGCTTCATCATCATCATCATCCAGTGAAGACGAGCTTTTCGTTTTCTTTAAAAGACAGAAAAGAAGGTTTTGTGTGCGGCGGCGAGCTACAGGCCTACCGTGCAGTTATTGTGCGTGGTCCCTAAAAAATGGTCCCTAAATTTGTTTGACACATCCTACGTATGCTCAAACTACACCACCCAAAGACAATGATGAAGTGGACACCACCAGGAGGATGCAGGAGACAAGCAAGACCAAGGAAGACACGGAGACAGATGTTTTTACACGAAGACCTAAAGAATGTCAGTGTACCATGGGTAGATGTGGAGAACTTGGCCATGGATCGATTACGTTGGAGGCCCACTTGTTGCCCAATGTGCCCAGGACTTGATGATGATGTTGTGAGTTTATCCATAACTTTGGGATATTTTCTGTAAAGAGAGTTGCATAATTAAATGTTAAAAGCATTTTTATGTAAGAAATTCACTGATATGTGGGCATTCCTATGAATAAAAGTATGTCTTTAATAGCAAGCAATAATCATATGAACCCTTTTAAAAATAACATGATTTACATGCAAACGGGACAGTTATCAGCAGTGTAACTGATCTGTTTACTACAAAATAATTGAATATATGATGTCATGTGACAAGTCAAATTAGCTTTTCCACTCTTGCAAACAGAGGTAGGTTATGAGGTGTGAAGAGAAATCATGTGTCATTGGAACATGAACAGACAGGGACCAATTTGTAATAATTTTAATGAATACAATGCAATTAATATAAACTTTCTGACAGTGTTTGGGACATCCGACTACTTTCCAAGAAGGGGCGCAACTGATTTACAAATATCGCGATAAATATGTACAGGAATTGAGGCAGGGGCCAATGACAGCACTAGAAGTAAAATCTGCAGGATTATGTACGAGTATACTATACAAATATGTACGAGTATCGTACGAATTTGACAACTTGTTAAATCTTGTGAATTAAGACTTTGAGACTATGTTCATACTGATTGGGCTATGGGTTTTGTAAGAAAAGGTTTAAGAAACAACAAATGCTTTTATAAAATTTTGATTTAGGGTTAAAACCAACACATACATACCATTGCGAATATTTGCCTTTGCAGCTTTCCGTCTCCTCGGTTTACTTGTCCTCAAACAATAATGAGCTGACTGAGTCCGAAAGGCCCTTTTGGTCTTTTCAGCTGAAGAAAGAGAAAAGAAAATATCATTATTTATAATAGGATTATTTCAAGGAAGAATTACTGATTTAACTTACAAATATAGGATGTTACATTATTAAGCATTAAAAGCATGGTAGGCCTAAGTGTTAAGGTTACTGTCCTTTTACCACACATATCACAGTAAAACTAGGGTTTCTGTAGTAAAAGCATGGTAGTGTTGTGGTTACTGTGCATTTACAATAAGTACTGTATAACAGTAAAACTAATGTTACTATGGTAAAAGCATGGTAAGTGTTGTTTTTACTGTGCTTCTACCACAAATTATATCAAGTCAAGTCAAGTATATTTTTACAAATGATATGTACTATTATGTACTAATTGTACTACTTTAAACCTGACATGAATATGATTAACTGATTGAAGTTCTAGGCCTATAACGTCACGTGACAGTGTTTAATCATCCTGTTTTGAATTAGAAAGTAATGAAACGCAAAGGCTCCGTGGGGATGACAGATATAATCCAGTGACTGAACGTGATCTAATCTGATTAATATCGACAAACAGAAAATACATACTTACCAACATCCGGCACACGTGAACTAATGCCAAATAGAGTGCCGAAGTTACGACGTCACTCTGTAGGCCAAAACGCGGAAGTGAGTTAGCATTTTAGCACTCCCGGTTCCCTCGCTCTAAAGTCTATGGGATTTTTGAATGGGTTTTTGCTAAATCGCCTGAAATAAGGTCTGTGGTGAACAAAGCCTCTAAATATTTTCACGTTTTGATCTATGACATAGAACACACAGTTATAACCTGCTTGTGTTTTTTTAAACTTTATTGTGTTTGCTTGTGTTTTTTAAAAACTTTATATAGGCTTCAAAATGTATAAATTTTGGATTAACTTGTAAAGATTATCTGGATAGACAAAACGTGTAAGGGTCACAACTCTTTGTTAAACACAGATCTTATTTTTTGCGATTTTCCTAAAGTCTATGGGGAAAATGCATAGCTTTTCGATTAGTCTCAGCCTCAGACGTCACGCCCACGGAACGTTGGCTAAACGTCTGATGCATATGGTACACTTAACTGGAAACACTTCAGGAATGTCGAAGTCGTCATCTGATTGGTTGAATTTTATCGGATTTCCGGGGGGCGCGAGTGTCACGTTTATTTTCGGTCCGCCGGGAAACAAAGTGCAGACATGTGATTGCGGAAGAAAAACTGTTGTGTTTACATGAGTGACAATGAGCATTTATCAAGATCAGCTAAACGTAGAATTCTCATAAGTATGCGAGGTTCACGGGAAAGACTCTTGAAGTTTTCTTCTCCTTCTTTGATTTTCTATGCTGACTGACTTGTTGCACGCAGGTCTGTTGTTGTGGGGACATTTCCACGCACCGAAACGTGACGCTGAACGAAACGAACTGTAATTGGTTGTTTTACATGTCGGTCAAACGGCCTTATGGGCGGGCCTTGGCCAAAGAAAGCTGCTATGAATTCCAGACCTTCAGCCGTCAGTCTGAAGGTCTGGCTACGCGAGACTACTTTTCGATCGAGGGAACCCATGCGCCGCTAGCTTCCGAGTTGTCCTACAAAGTGACGTCATCACTTCGGCACTCTATATCGCGATGTGTTCGGAATGAGCCTTCTTCAGCGCGATTTCCTACTGATAAAATATCATTTTAAAAATATCAATAAACAGAAAAGCAATCCAGCTTTCCTGGCAATAAGACCGAAACAATAACATTAAAAGAAATACATAAACCATGATAAGATCTCGTGAATAAATGTTGATTAAACAGCTTCTCTGCTGCAGCCTGACAGTCAGAAAGAATCGTGCTGTGATCACGAAAGATGTTTGACGCGAACACAGCACAAGGTTCGGCCTATACTTGTGTGGTATAGTTGTATGAAGGCCCTGTCCCAATACCCACACTGCGCCCTAAGGTCTTTCTCAAAGTGGACACTTGTTGAAAGTGCACTTAGCGGAGTAAGTGCGCAAGGGCCCGAAGCTGTGAAGAGCAGAATTGGGACAGTTTTGCACACGTCACTATCTACGTCACTTCTGTTGTGATCAGGGGAGCAAACACCGCTCATTTGGCTAATGCGCTGCTGCTTATAATAGCTGTAACATGACACAATCCTTTGAATGAAAAAATGTATATCCTTTTTTACTCTAGCTACCAACCTTTCTGTTAATGTTATTATTAATATTAAAACAGTTTTTGGCTTAGATAAATTGTGATAAGATAAATTGTGATTGAGGTTTACCTGAGCTTATACTGCCTTACCGTATTCACAGCGATTCGAAATGCAATTTTAATTGTGTTATTATGGAAATTGATATATGAAATTCTTCCCATCCCATACATGAAAAAAATACATGACGTGTTGGTGATATATTATATATAGGCAGGGTATATATTAAAATAGTCTAACATAGGCTATATGAAATAAAATGACACAACCCTGTCTCTTGATCAATTTTACAGTTTTATTTATCAGTAATAGCCATTATTAAAGTATTAGTAGCCTAAAAAGTATAAGAAGCTATATAAGTCAAGAAATAAAGCAAGTTAAAAGATCCAGTCAAACATTAGTCAACAGGCTAACGTTACAACGTTACAGTTAAATATCCTAAATATATAAAGTTATGAAACTTCACTTTGCCCTCAGCCAAACCGATTTGCCAGGGAACAAATCATAGATTAATGAGACCAAAGATCGCCCGTTAGATATACACAAGCCGAATAATAGCTCATGCTTAACCACTAGACACAGAGCCCGCGGGAAACGTCAGAATGACTAGCCGAGGTAAGGCTGTTCCAGGCGGGGTACATGAGCGCTGAGCGCCCGGAACTCCGAAAACGTCAGATCAAATATTAAATAGGCGCTATCTTTATAAATAAACCACAGATTTGATCTTTAAACAACTATATTCTCGACTGAAAAACTCTTAAAACTACATTTCGCGACACAATAACACTAATATTTTTAAATTTCGCGGCCTTGAAAAACACTTCAACACACCGGCTTCCTTTCTCTTCGGAGTTTCCGCTTTGAACAGCACCATAGCAACCGTTCTCCCCCATTGGTTAGCTGTTCGAAACGTCACAACACTACAAGGATTCTGGGTAATATCCACTGATCTATATAATGACATTCTATATAGATCAGTGGTAATATCCCATAGCAAAGTGAGGTCTGATGCGCACTTGCGAAAGGGGTGCATTAAGTGCCCTTATGATCACCCCTGGAGAACACTATTAGAGGATCGGGACACCCGTCTTGCACCCCTTAGCGAGAACGCGCATTGAGGGGCACAAGGGCGCAAGTGCGGATATTGGGACAGGGCCGAACTGTAGCCACTTAGTCTTCAAATGCTCCTCCCTGGGCAGTGAAAAAAGGTCGCTTTTGATTCGCACTTCAGGGGCCGGTTCTTCGTACGTTGCTTAAAACATCCGAGATCAAACGAGAGACAACCAAGATAATATCATCGTGCTCATCATGATCCGGCTAATTAGGTTCTTCGAACACTCCTGCCGATTATGATTAGTATAGCTGGATTGAGTTATCTGAGATAATTGCGCGTTCATGCGCTGGGTTAAAAGGGGATATGTATCGATAGTAGAAACATTGATCAGCAACGCTGCTATTGGCTGCTCGCCGTGGCCAAAGAGAGTTATTGCTTGAAGGATATGCTGAATTTGAAAACTTAATTAACACGCCAGGGAACACCTTAAAGTGTGCAAAAGCCAGGAGAAGGGGCTGGCAAAAAGTAGCAGACAAATTAAGTTTGTAGTTAGATGTTTTTTTATCACTTATTACAGTATATATTTTTATATTTTAATAATTTCTAAATAATTAATAACTTTGTTTATTGTAATGTCAGTCGCCACCCACTACTAGAACATGGGAACAAGTAAAATTGAAGTACTGGAATATTCTACATAATAGTAATTTGTACTAACTAATCTCACTGTTAATAAATGTTTGCCTGTTTATGAAAGCAACCAAGAAAAAGGCTGAGAAATAAAAAGAAAATAAAAACAAACAGGTGGTGGTCCTGCACCCCCACATTAGTCAGAAGAGCTGGCCCTTGGGTTGAATGTGAACCTTGTGGAGGGCATCCCTGGGTTCTGCTCTTCCTCAGACCCACAGCCAGGAGCAGCAACACCTTCACTGGTAAATGAACTTTAAATGATCTTAGTACACTGTAAAATAATTTGTTGCTGCATTAAATTAAGTAGGCCTATAATCCAAATGGCTGTCCAGTCATATCAGCTGTTAAACCTAGTAATGAATTGCTTTAACTTGTGAAAGTCTACATGTGTGACTGTGAAACTACATGTAGTTAATGTAAAAAAAAATATGTTGCCATGAGTTATTGATCGCATTTCCCCCCCAGTGTACTTCATTGTAATGAAATTGTGTTTTCCTCTTTTGTGCAGTTTTAAACAATACACCAACACTTTTATGTGTTCCCAAGCAAGTGGCTGAAGCATGTCCAGTAAGTGGACTTTTTCTAATGTTACATCAAAAGGGAAGACAGTACAACACTTTGTAATGCCCATTTCCCCCCCAATGCACAGGACAGTGCAGAAACCCTCATATCTTTAAGTGCATAAATAACTTTACTTAATTTACACTTGAGTACCTATTATTTCTGAATGCAATATGAGTTGCAGGAGTCCACATCTACAGAAGAGTTTGCACAAAGCAGTGATGCAGAGGTGGGCAGTGTTGTACTTTTCCTTTTAATCTTTGATGCATAAGCCATGTGTTTGACAGGTTTACCCCTACCCCTAGAAAACAGAGTATTTAGAAAATACTTGACAACTTAAAGGAAAAAAAAACTGGCCCTAGAGATGCTTCATGGGAACTTCAGAGTAAGTGCTAATATATTATTTCACACAGAGTACAATATATATTATTTGCAGGCAAAAAATTACTTGATCACTGGCTTTTCTTTACAAAGAACAATTAAAATAAAACTCAAAGAACTAAGCATATTTGTCTTGTCTTTTATTAAACATTAATGAAATGTTTTATATTTTTTCTGATGGTGCAATGTTGTGTAATATGGCCCATGCAATGTCACAGGCCCTGTCAGGTGCAACCCTCAGACTTTTCAGATACTTTAGTTGGCTAAAGTTCACTTAATTGTGTGCCCTTGTCCTGGCTAGAGCTGCATTGTAACTGGTCTGGGGTTTGGGTCAGGGAATGGGGTCATAAAACACCTGTCTCCAATCAGGATCCTGTTGTAATCACCTGTTTAATGGAAAAATTCAGTTCTGTTAGGATAAGCATGTGTAATACAGTGAGCTTGATATTTATATTTTTCCTTACCACGTTCAAAAAATGTGCATAAATCTCTGAAAATTCTTGAGTCATGCACAGATCCTGGCCATATTTGTAATATGGAACATAGTCACACACCATCTAAGATATTTTAGTCCGTCAACTGCCTTTTTAAAATTTGATATAGCCTAATATTACTAATCTGGATAAGAATCTGCACTGTTATTAAAGCCCGACTCCGATGAGTCGAACATTTATGCGTTTCCAACAAATTAATGATGTAAACGACATCCTCACGAGTCATAAGAAAAATGATATCTCTCAAAAAGTACGTTAGGCTACACTATCGCGCTCCTCTAAAAGACTTCTCGTATCAGCTCCGTTTATAAAGCCTCAATCTAATCCTGTTAACATGAAATAAGCCTGCTCGCGAGCAGGTTCAAGCTGGCGCACCTGTTGCTATGACAGCAAGTCCAGGATGAGCGTCGAAGAACCAAACAATCCAAGATCATGCCAAATCGCCAACAATCAAATCCACCTAAGTGAGTTAGCGACGTACGAAGAACGGGCCCCAGAACACAGCGTCTTGCTGTCGACATGATGTTTTCAAGTTTACCCTGGTATCTGCGCGCGCAATGAGTGGGCGTATCTTATTCAAATAACTTGTCAAGTTGACGTCATCTAGATAGGAAAAAGCATCGTTAGTCCATCGATTCATATCAGCGACTCAGAGTCGACTCTTACTTTTGAGAGACAATAACTTTGTGTACGGTGAGCTTTCATATTTAAAACTTTGCAGGATGTTTTCGTTCAGTTAGATCTATATTACACACTACGTGAAAGGTAATTTTCAAAATTCCATAATAGGTGCCCTTTAACTGAATCTGTAAGTCAGCTACACTGTTTAATTCTGAATATTATATTTTATTCTGGTGCGCTTAATGTTATCGTTTTCTCAGAGTTTTGGCTCCTGTGTAATAGTAGCCTAGGCTATTCAGCAACTCAAACATACCAAACCAACAATTACAAAAACACACAAAAACAGATTTTGCACGGGCATTGCACTAGTATTATAAATAATGATTAGTAGCCTACCCAAAAATGAAAATTCTGTCATCAATTACTCACCCTCATGACGTTCCAAACTCATTAGACTTTCTTTCATCTTCGGAACCCAAATTATATTTTTAATGAAATCTGAGAGATTTCTGTCCATCCATGGAAAGTCTATTTACCCTACCTTCGAAAGGGAACTCTGGTGCTTCTAAATGTTCATAAAGAGATCACTAAAGAAATCCAAATGAATAGAGTGGTTTAATCCAAGTCTTGCAAAGGGATATGCTTTATGATGATGAATGATGAACATAAGTCTTATAGATTTGGAACAACATGAGGCCGAGTAATTGATAACTGAGTTTTCATTTTTGGGTGAACTATCCCTTTAAGGGGTTTGTTGCAACCATTTTCAAAACCATACAGGGGCATCCAAATAGCTCACCATTAGGTTTGAAAATAATCACCATGAGTTAAAAAATAGCAGAACTTCTATTAAAACTCACCTTAGGGACTGGTGATCCAATCAGCAGAATTTTGCCCTTTTAATATCCCTATCAGACAAAGCATGCTGGAAGAATCTCAGACATCCAAACAGCCTAGCTCCTAATTCAAGAATAAAGTATAAAAATATCAATGTTCTTGTCACTCTGGTTGTTGGAAATCATTAGTATCTACTACTCACAGAGATCAGAAGTGAACTGTGACAATGTGCAGAATTCAAATTACCACTATATGGCTATCAGAAAATAGCAGATATAAAGATTCAAAGTCAAAGGAATCACAGCAATAAAAGGCTGGAAAGGTGCTATATTCTATACCTTTCAGATAATCAGACACCAGCCAGGGCTCCAAGAATCAGATTTTGTTTTCAATGTATGGAACTACAGTGTGATTGTTGTGACTACATCCTAAGAACTGAACAACAATTAAGGCACATCTCTCTTGTTTGTATTTTTTGTGCTTCCTTGGTCGATTTTTCTTTTCACATCTGTCTACATTTGGGCTGATCTCTGTTTTGAGATCTTTTTATTTGAATTTAAAAATGTAAAAGTATTGCATTGGAAATTGGAGGATGAAAGAAAAAAATCCAAAAACAGTCTTCAAAAGAGTAATCTTTCTATTACTTTAACAGCTCTCTACAATCGGTTCAAACTACTCATGGGAAGGTCATTAAATACAGTAATTCTTTATTTTTTATTATTTAAATTCTTTATTTTATTTAGTAATGAAGGTTTTTTTTTTCGTTGCAAGCCAATAGTTTGTTCAAACTATAATTTTTGTTAGATCCTTGCCTTGTCTAAAGCCCCTGAATCCCCCCACAATAATTTACTACTGCAAAAGGTGCTTGTATTCTTTTCCCGTGTAGACTATTTGGGTGCTTTTGGTTTCCACAACACAACAATTATCTTGAAACAGGCATTGCCATAGCAACAGTGACAGTTTTGGAGCGATACTGTGAGAAGAGGGTTGTTTTCAGGGGGTTTGGACAAGGTTGAGGGTCGTTGAAATGGACACAGGTCTTATATGGTAAATGTCATGGGCAGTAGCTGAACATAAGGGTTAGATATAGAATGGACCCTTCAAGCTTTTCCAGGAAGGGTATTGATTTTGCTGTGTGCAGCTGATGGGCAAGTGGTGGATCAGCAGCATAAGACAATGGCAGGACTGAGCTCTAATGAGAGCAGGCCGTACATAGGAAGTGATGACATAGAATGGCGACTGGCAGAGTGTGTAGGATACCATATCTGATCCATGTCTGCTCTGCTCTGCTCTTTTAATAGTGGGCTGAATAATGATTTGGGAAGACGGTTGGCAATTAAGAGAAGATAAGAAGAATAGAGGGGAGGGAACATGCTTCTGATAGCTGTTGCTTGTGATCAATGTCTTACTGAGATGCATGTACATGTCGGGGCTTTTTAGGACCATCTAATCAGGTCACAAATGTTCATAGTATAGTCAAATGAGACATTTCATGCACTGGAAAACATTTAGATGACTTGACATTTTGCACCACATATTCTACACAAATTCTCCGTCGCAGAGAACGTATCTACTGGGAATTTACATCCTTGACCAGAAAATATTTAAGAAAATATAAGAGATGTATAGTCATGCATTCAATGGCAGCATGCTTATATATTCATCCTCTATTAAACCACTTTGTGACTGAATAAATATGATATTCCCAGGTCTCCTTTTTTGCCTCCTCTGCATATACCCTGGAGAAATAGGAAGACATGCAGGATCAATTTTTGAAAAGTGTTTGTCAAACTGCTGTCACAACATATTTTCTGGTGAATATTTGCTTTATCATCAGTCTCTGAGACTGGCACTCCATTCTTGCCCTGTGACTTTTGAATGTCAGAATATTATGATGCATGTGTCTGCTGTGCACAGGCATTGATCGGGCACAGTTAAACCAGAGCTATAGATCAAGCTTCAGCTTGTCCAGTGGCGAGTAATTGCTCTATATTGCCAATCTTCGATCAATAACCATCTAACATATATGAGCTTAATCTCTCTTACTATGCATTTTTTCATTTAAAGGGTCTAGTGTTGGGGTCATATGTGGTTTACTATTATTCAAAAACTTTTTAAAGTCTCTTTAAAAATGCATCATTCCAGAACAATGAAGCTGCAGCAAAAATGGGTTTATCAAAGTGCCAAAGGAAAAGATCAATTTCTGCTATGAGAAAGGGAAAGAAAAGAAAGCTCAATTTCGAAACAGAAAATGTCAGGCTATCAAAAAATTATGAAACATAAAATGTTCACTTAAAGCTGCCACTTAAAGCCCGTTCACACCAAGGACGATAACTATAAAGTTTTAATAATCAATCTATTCTATAACAGTAACGACAGAGGAACGATGTCATTGGAATCACTTTCAGAACTATTTTTTTCCAGCTGATGAACGATAAAAAAAATGAGAGCCAATCAGAATCTCTGCTTTAAAGAGCTCGGGCATACAGCCAGCATAATGGCAGCACACACTCATAATGAACCAAACTTTATCGTCCATTGGTGTGGTCGCTAATATAGTTGGTTATAGTTATTTTTATAGCTGTTCTTGGTGTAAACAGGCCTTTAGACCTGGTTCATCAATTATACATTGCTGTTGTATATTTTTAAGACACATATTTTGTTTCTTAGTTGTTGTTGTTTTTTTCAAAATAAGCCATATTAATTATAATTTTAACTATAATAATTTCCACTGTAGTATGTACATCTGGCCTTATCATGACCCTAAGTCATTGAGGAATTCTGTAGATAAGTTAATAGATAAGTAAAAAAAACTATTGGATGGCAATAACAATGTCTATAAGCTGCATTAGCTGTCTTGCATTATAAAATTTGTTTGGCTGAGATATCTGGGGGAAAAAAAGAATATAAGCACACAGTAGGTTGCTATTGCAGAGTTCTAAACACAACGTAATCTAGATTATTAGCATACTTGCAAGGAGATTGCTGTGTAGACAAGTGACACTGACACTTGTAAAATAGTATCGCTACAACACTGTTTTGTCTCTTGGGTAAAGCAGTGACTTTTGTCCAGGCAAAGATTTTTTTTCAGTCTATATTAACAACATCTTGAAAGTAGGTTCAAATTACAACAAAATCAATTTCCATTCAGTGGGGACCCAAAAATAGAAAGATCATTATTTTAAATGTTTAGACTAGGAGAAGAATAAAACCCTTTTAACTACAAATAAGATTAAGATGAATTCATTTCAAGCAATTTGGCAGAACTCTGATAAAGTTTTATGCGCAATGAATCTAATTGATGAATCTGTAGAGAGGCAGATGCCTCTTTAGGTGGTGGCCTGGGATATCAGGTAAGCCTCTGCTCTGGTTTGAATAATTAAATGAAAGTTATGGCAAGAGAGGTCAAGGCAATTTTATATAGATAACTAAATATTCATCAGTTTGACCCTAAAACCATGCAATGATTAATTGCATCCCTGATGTGATCAGAATTTAAATACAGTTTCAAAACCATGAACTCACTGAGCTGAGACATCCAAAATTAGCAATTTGTGCTTAATGCATGAAATATGCAGTGCGCGGTGCAGCTTTGCGTTGCCCAGGTCATTCTGCTTCTGCATGTTTCCAACCAGGATGTCCTTCGAGACATGATGATTTTAGATACAAGCGTCTTTCGTTCTATTTACAAATTTTGATACGGTGAAATATTAATTTTAGTTCATTTTTGTAGTGCTTTTCACAATACATATGCCAAAGCAGCTTTACTAAGAAACCAAAGCAGCTTTACAGAGAAAACCCAAGCAGCTTTAGAGAGAAAGTGCACAAATGGAGCAAAGGAACAAAACTATACACAACTTATAGGCATGCTAAGCTAAGAATGAATCCCTTTGAATGACATGGGTGAGTAAATGATGACAGAATTATCATTTTTGGGTGAAATGTCTCTTTTAGTATTCTACTCACCGTCTGTTCCGAACCAGTATTATATTAACTCTTGAGTCTGACCCAGTTTGCAGACCTGTGTGTTGTGTAAGGTTGGTGTGAGTTGCGTTCAGTCCTCATTAATCACTTCTGGTTCTCTCAGGGCTTTTTGTCATCATCACACACTCACCTGCTCCATCCATCCACATTTCAATATGCCATCACTTGCATGCAAATTTCTAAAGTCTGCCCTGTAAAATGATTAATATTACTTAATACGAACCTGTGCACATTTGTGAGTAAATACATTTGGAGATTGCAGTATCTTAAGAGTAAGGTCAGATGGTTTTGTTTATTTGGGTTTTGTTATTCCAAACATTGTAATCAAACAGTACATAAATCAAATATACTATATTAGAAATATACAACGTTGGAAATTACATTCATACATCATCATGACAAACTCTGAATATTCATCATAATGAATAAGGCTGTGAAGTATCCGTACACCCGTTTGAAAAACAGGTGAAAAGAATCACATTTCCCCCACTGCTTCTTACGGCCAGCAGCCACAAGTGATTTATTTCTCACATGCTTGCTAGTTGAAAACTCCAGTGTTTCTTTTTCTTAGCTTTCCAAATCAATTAGTAGATCAAAAGACTAATTCAATCCTTGAGGAGCTGTGCTTAGACAGATATTCCCTTGGAGCCCAGAGGAACTCATCCATAAAACATTGAAGTCAGTTGTGTCATTCACGTCTCCGCCGTTACACACCAGCTAGCCACCCCAACCATTCTGATCACGTTGCTGCAAGTCAGCCCTCTTAGTGTTTGCTTTTGAGGTAATTAAACTGCATTTGATGGATAACCTTGTTAAAGTGAGAAGTTTAGGTAATGATAAACCAATTAGATGTTTTTATCTACTGGAACTAATTCAAATACAGTCTAAATTGCAACAAAAGCTGCTGATGTTGACATATGCCTACCAAGATCATTTTTTGTGTGATATTTTGACAGATTTCAGAAGTCATGATTTCACTACTCACAAGAGCTTGACTGAAAACAAGCGAGAATTGTCCATTTTAAATGCCCTACATAATGACATTTGGCACAGACCATTTGTTGTTTTAATGAGCACCAAGGCTCTGTGTAATAACTTAAGGACAATTGGACGGCATCTGTTGTTATGGAGGAGGCTTATCTCAGAGGCTTGAGAAATCTCTCAGAGACGGTGTGATTTCCCATTATGTTTCGTTGTTTAGCACCAGCGAAGTGCAAACTCTGTTTAACACTCTTAGACACACTGACTGCCCTCATGGGGAGAAAAAGGCATTAGAAATGACTCTGCAGCTTATGAAAAATATTTATCTGTCTGAGAAGTTTCTGAATTACTCCCCAAACACCATAAAGTTTCATATTCCAGTATTAAAAAAAGTCCTCTCAAGTGTGACAATTCCTTTTTGTGTTTCTGTTTTCTTTTTCCTAATGCTCAGCACAGCTTAAACAAGTACTCAAATACTTGCCTGCATATTAAAGTACATTTAATAAAGTTAAAACCTAATTCAGATATGGAGAGCATTTCCAAACATTGATAAATTGCATGTAAAGTCTACTCTAATACCCTAAAATTAGACATGTCAATCTAACCCAGATTAATCTCTTGCAAGCAATAATGCCCATATTTGTCACACACAGAAGGGAACAGACGGATGGCAAGTGGTTTATTTAAGTAAGAGCAGAGTGATGGGACAACCGCGGGAATCAGACGAAGGTAAAAGGATGGTGACTTGATAGTAGGGATGGCTGACGCGAAACAGTCGTTCCGAAGCTTTGCGAGATCCCGAGCGCAGATGTTTCGAAACACTGATTCGAAGCGTGATTCAAAACACCCATGTCACATGACTATGGCCAAACGAAGCCTCGAAGTGTTTCACTAGTGTTTCATCAGGTGTGATCCGCCGAATCAGCGTTTGATTGACACGCTCGGAAACAGACCACACAATCGCACATCTGTATAAAATTGAAATCAACGCATATCGACCTCGTGGGTTTTTGTGAGAGGAGTTTGATTTTGAGATAGCGGATTTTTGGTGATATAGTGACATTTATAGTGCGATTTGTTTAGTTATATTTAGGCTTACATTTAAATTTACACAACACATTGACTGATAGGCTAGAGACACAGAGTATATAGTGACACATCAATAGATACATATAAATATATATAGACAGCTAGATTAATAGATAGATAGATTAAAGATAGGCTACATAAATACATATATAGATTATAGATACATATCTAAATGCATAGATACATATCTAAATACATAGATAGAATGTAGATACATATATCTAATTACATAGATAGATTAGAGATACATATCTAGATAGATTTGGATAGATAGATAAAATGGAGGCTCCCCAGAAGAGATGCCGTACATCTGTGGTGTGGGAGCATTTCCATTTAGAAACCCCAAATAAAGTGAGATGTGTGTATTGTGATCGGCAGCTCGCCTACTGCAACAATACATCATCCATGATGCGCCATTTGAGGAGCACTCATCCTGCCATTTTGCAGGGTGCAGAGGATGGCATTCCCCCTGTACCTAGGCCTGCTACTGACACTGCTGGACCATCTAAGCAAGGTATGCATTGTTTGAAATATAATTATAATTTAAATATAATTACAAACTTTTGGGACCAATCACAACTGTCAATCATGTTAAAAATAGCTTCAATGTGAATATAGTATAATATAATATTGTGTGAATATACTTTTTATAGATCTACGTATGAGTACCCAATATACTGCCAGTGACGACATCATTTTGGTTTTCGTTTGGTTTTGGTCGACCCAAGGTTAAAAAATATGGCATTTGGAAATGCTGCCAAAGCCCAGGACGCTGAAAAGCACATGACACTGGGGTGTGCTTCACTGATGCGTTCAAACACAAATCCTGGTGAGCAGTTTCAGTCTGTGTTATGTTATGTAATCTGATTCATGTAATATGTACTTCATATACGCCGTCAGTTTAGCATTTGTTACTAATTGCTGTTTTCATTTTTATTCAGAGGCAGAAATGTCAACATCAGACCCATCACCATCAACATCATCACCATCAACATCAACACCAGTAGAAACACAGGACAGTTTATGGGAACTTTTTGATACTCGTATCCATCAAACCCAGATGATACACAATGCTACAGCTGATGCCACAGTGGAAGTGGAAAAATACATCAATGATGCGTATTTGCCCAGAACTCATGATCCACTAACTTACTGGAAAGAGAGAGCAGTAATCTTTCCTCATTTGTATGTCCTTGCTAAAAAATATCTTTGCATTCCAGCAACAAGTGTCCCTTGTGAGAGGATTTTTTCAAAGGCTGGAGAAATTATCTGTAAAAAAAGAAGTAGGCTAAGTCTTTCCACAGCAGAGAAATTAATATTTTTGAATAAAAATATGTAAAAAAAGTGAGACATGGTGGCTTGATTTATTTTATTAATATTCATTTTGCAGGACCAAAATAACATTATGCACAGTGAGGAGCCTATAGGTTACAAGATTCACATATTAGAAAAGTACAATAATAAAAAAACAACAAATTTTCATGGCTCGCCAAGGTTGTTTCAGATCAACACCTGCAAATGACCACTAGGTGTCAAATTGAGACGGGTGTCGGATTGATTCGAAGCCTCGAAACAATATGGACCATTTGGTTCAACTGTTTCATTGCTTCACGAAGCCTCGATATGCCCACCACTACTTGATAGGTGATGAAGACTTAGCAGGCGATGACTAGTGATGTGACATTTGAACCGAGGCGTCGGAGCTTGTGTCGAGAAAAAATGGGCGTGCCCGATGAAGCCGCGATTCGAGGCTTGTGTTGTTAACGTAAAAAAATCACGTGACTAATGACACACGAGGCCTCGGTTTGTGTGAAAACGTCATCGGTTCGATCTGAGTGTCGCTTCCGGATAAAGGGTGTTCACTTCCGCCACCTTGGCCCCGTTCACACCGCAAGTCCTAATTCTCAATTCAGATTTTTTCCTCAGATCCAATTTTTTGATTGGCTGTTCACATTACCTTTTAAAATGTGACCTATATCTGATTGCAGTGTGAACTGTTTGTTTCAAACTAACTGGCATGCGCAAAAGAACAATGACATCAGACGCAGCACGCGGTTGCACTAAAGTTCGGGAGGTTATGAGGAAGTAAGCATATTTGCATTTATTACATAATGTTTGTGTAATGGAAACTTTTGCGGGTTTATGGTTGCAAATTCACTTCAGAGATCTGTGTGGATGCGTAGACGAAGCCAGGAGTGGTGGGAATTTGACGTGAATAGTTTCACTGAGACGCTGTTCTCCCGTGTCCCCGTTCTTCCATTTCGTGTGCAATTTTTTCCAAAACGGAACGGTTACGGTAGGTTCTTCTAGCTTGAATTGAAGTATCTCCCCATATACTAGATCTAACACCTCACTCTCATTGACTCGCTTCATCGCTGTTCTCCATATCTAGTCAAGTTTTTAATGTATACTGTCTGTGTCTGTTGTGTCTAGGGTTTCGCCAGCGCATAATTGTGACAAATATCGACGTAGATTGACGTAAAAGTCACATCAAATCCGCCTTGATTGGGTCTGATTCAGGACCACATATCTATGTGGTCTAAATCTGATTTGAAAAAATCAGATCTGGGCTAGATTTGAGTGTTCACTACCTCTGAAGAAGTCTGACCTGGGGCCTCATTTATAAACGTTGCGTACGCACAAAAGAAGGCGTACGCCGCTCTCTACGCAATAATTGGTGTTTATAAAATGCAAACTTGACGGGAAAATGTGCGGTCCTTCACGCAAGCTCTGACCCAGGCGTACGCACAAAAACGGGTGAAATGAGAAATGGCGACACCGTCGGCAGAAGGAAGAAACATGTAAAAGTGTGTGACCGTTGTGTAAAAGAAATGGCACTGGCTCTCATAAATAACATGAAGACTTCACAAAGCAAGTCTTACAATTAACAGTCTACATGAACACCCGTTTGATCGATCTGCAGTGTAAAACGAACAAAATCAAACGAAGATAACAACAGAAATGCAAATTAACACATATTTGCAAAAATAAAAGTGAAATGTGTTCTGCAATAATAATTATTGCATGTTATGCAATTCATCCTCATAACACATCTGCTTGTCAGATACAATCAAATGGATGGTAATAAAATGCCATGCCATCACAATGCGTAATGACGTAATGCGTAATGCAACCTTTTGCCACTCAAGTGCCTTTTTTGGCATTAATGCCCACACTGTGCCCTCCAAACAACATTTTACTCCTCTTTTCCACCTCGCCAATGATAATTTCTACTTCCCATTGAGTGAAGTTACGTTTCTTGGTCGTGTTTGCCATGATTTCGCAATCAATGAATATTAACTTGTGGGCGTTTCACAGACTATTTTTGGGCAAATATGGTCGTGACATGAAGCCGCAAAAGCTGCGCTACGTTTAGAATTGATTGTGATTTATTAAGGGAAAAGTGCGTAGGATGTGCGTGCTCACGGTTTTATAAATCTGAATATTTCTGTGCGTACGCACGTCCTATGTTTCATCCGTACGCCACTTCTGACGCAAATCCTAAGCAAAGTTTTATAAATGAGGCCCCTGGTCACTTGACTCCAAAAAAAATCAGATTTGGGCCACTTTTGCCTGCAGTGTGAACGGGGCCCTTGTGGCTGTTTCAGGAGTAGAAGCAGTTGTAGTGTCAGAGTTAGAGAAATCTCATTGTCGTTATTGTGTCATATGTGTTAGGGCTGTATATTATTACACTATATCAGGTTAGACTAGTTATTAATAATAATTAATAATTATGATCAATTATAGTAGCTATATTATAGTTAATTAGATAAGATTATTTCGATTGCTTTGGCTTTTTGATTTGGATTGCCCTTTTGGATTTGTTTGCTTTTTATGACATCTTCCTTTTTCATGGTAATGGAGCCAGCAAGAAAGAGGAAATCCTCCCCTGTCTGGGCTCAACAGAAGCATCAGTATCTTTATTTATACCCGCTGGCACTGACATCCTCTGTTCTTTGTGAAAGGATATTTTTCCAAGGCTGGAGAGGTTTTGTCCAAGAAGAGGAATTGTCTAAACCCCAACACACTTCAAAAAATTCATTTTCTCAATAAAAATCTATTGTAATCCTTCCTTCATCAAACTGCAGTTTACTTTATTACACTCCCTCGAGTCCCTCCACCATAAGCACTGCACTCAACACAGTCACTTTTGTTGTTCATGCTGTCACTATCCAAATTTCTTTTGAATAATTAATTAATTGTGTGTGTGACAGTTGTCTCTGTACAAGTAAATGCAGACAGAGAAAGATACACGTTTTATTTCATACCCAGGCAATAGACAAATGTCTGCACAGATCTCTTTATTATTGCAAATGAAAGGTTACAGGGACATTAACAGTGAGAAGATAAATAAAACAGAGCAGGAGGGGGGCGGGTCATTGGTTCAGAATGAATTTGTCTGCTATTTCTTGCACAGTAGCTAGGTGTCACTAGTGAGCAATGCTGAATGAAGCTTCGGCGAGTATGAACCTTTGGGTGAAGCAATGGCCTGCGAGGTCTCAGTGGTTCAGGAAGCCTCATCTTGCCATCACTAGCGATGACTGAAGTGGAAACTCTGTGCAGGTGAAGGATGAACAGGATGACTTGAGATCTGGATCAGGATGACAGACGGAAGACAGGATACTTGACAATAGGCTTGTTTGAGATGAGCAAAATCTGCGCAGAACCGATCACCGGTGATCAGCGCGAGATGCATGCCGGTTAGAAATGTGTCCGAGTGCGGTCCGCCTTGCTCTGATGTCATGCCGACGTATGTCAAAAAACTCTCGCGACCGCAAGGCGCACGTGTCGGATTCTGCAGTCGCGCGCAGTTGCTCTCCACCGACTGCGCTGATCAAAAGCATGATGGGAAACGACTTGCTGACGGCACAGCTTAATGCTCATTGGTTTAAACAACCGTGATGTATTGTTCTCTTTTAAAATGTTTGATTTTAAAACTCTGATATCATGTTTTATGTGTATAAATTATGTGTGGATATCCCCAAACTCTCTGACAGTGCAATCTATGTGATGTAATTTTTTTTTTTAATTTAAAATAAAAACACATCTGTATTAAAGAAAAAATGATTCATAAACATGTAGGCCTATTTAAAATGGAATTAAATAAGTACTTTGGGTGTCTTGTTCATTATATTTATTTTCATATTCAAGCAACAAAACTTAAATTACATCCAGTTTATTAGCAACACCGTGCACGAGTGTGAATCCCGCGATATCCGCATTTGATCTCACAGGTGTCAGATCCACTGCGAGAAGAGAGATCTGTCCGTCTTGCCTGCGCTTTTTTCACTCCTCCTCTCACTGCAGCCGCCTACTCTCGACTACATTTCAGGCGAGGCAAGGCGCATCTCAAACAAGCCTATTCTCAGGTGAGTGTTCAGGTAAGGAGTCTGACTGTTTACGTAGCAGTAACGTTGACGAGACCAGACCCTGATCTGAGGGTGATGCAGGTTGTTATGGGCTGTGTTGATGAAGGAGTGCAGGTGCAGGGAATCAATACTGGTGATTGGTGATGATCTGCAGCAGGTGTGGTGATGGCTGACTGAGTGCAGGTGGGGACCAGGAGGGATGCTGGGAAGTGTAATGCAGACAGGTTACAGAGTTGATGAGTGAGCTGGTGACTGTGAGAATATTATTCTGAAACTATTTTAACAAATGCAATGTGAAGCATTAACAGGAAGCACAAGGAGGAAGAGACTGGCCACAATGACAATTGTTGGTGGACAACCTTAATTGCTTTTTGAGAATATGTAAACACAGCAAGCACCACTCTTCACCACAAGGGTAAAGCCCAAACCTTCAACATAACAGACACTCTTAAATCCTTTTCTCATCTTAATCAAAAATAGCACTTATTTTCAATGTTTACACATCTAAATCATGCTGGGAACTGGAAATTACCTTCCTGGTTTCAACAATGCATTAACACAGATGAAAATTATTCAAATGGATTATTGAATCTTCATATATCAAATCTAAATGCACTGCATGAAACTAAAGTTGCAACCGAAAGTAGTTTACTTTTTAGTGACAAATAAGACTCACTGGGACCAAGTCTGGCCTGGGTCATGTCCTGATTCCATTCCCCCTCTCTATCCCCCATTTTCCAGCATATCCTTATTGTCCTAAAGTTCTAAAAACAATTGAAAAAGCAATATAAATCATTTTCTGAGTGAAAGTTTCAGCACAATATCTGATTTTTGCTCACTGTTAAGTTGTTCACAGCAGACATCCAGTAAAAATATTGGCAAGATGAGTTGATTAGATTTTTCTGTATCCTTGCACTCCAGGATATCTGTCAGGTAAGACCTCACTACTCTTCAGGACAACTAAAGCATGGGGGAAAGTATTATAAATGCAAATTCCCAGTAAGATGAGCCCTGAATCTATGTTGAAAAGTCCTCTGCAGGAGATAACACCCGCTTTGATTACGTTCAAAAGACAAGATTGCCATAAAACTCATAAATAATTCAAAGCAACAAAAACAAGTTTGTTTTTTTGTTTTTTGCCCTAGGGTGAGGCCATCACTACTTTCATTCCAGATGTTAGACTCAATGACATGTAGGCCTACTCAAGTCTTTTGCTTTTTTTCCAGACTTTAGGGGTAAGTACACTTCTTGACACTTATCTATAATTCATAACAAAAAATTTAATTTTAAGTGTTGTTTAACACCCTTACGGTAAAAACGTTTTATTTACACTAAAGCATAATTCATGAGAATGTGTGAAGTGCTTATGATTTTTTATAATTGTTCATATTTAAAATGTTAATGTTAAATAGCAATTAAAATTAGGTTTTATTTTTGCATGCATGCAAGTGAGAACTTGTTGATAGCATCATCCAAACTAAAACCTAATTTTAATTGCTATTTCTGGCTATCAATTTTGATTGGACTAAACTTTGAAGTCACTGTAAACTGACTATATGTAATCCATGAATACATATCACTATACACATGTGACTGCCCCTGCTAAATGTTCTGGGTCAGTAAGATCATAGACAGCATGTTGCATAATGTTTATTGCACAATGAAAAAAAAATGACTTGACACAGCAAAAATCAGGGATTTAAAGATAGCAAGAAAGATAAAGAACTTCCCAACATTCTGAAAAAACGCACATTATTTGACGTGCAAGAACGTGTTGTGTGAATGGAAACAACATTTTAAAGATGCAAGATGGAAAAAAGTAGTGTGACGATTAAATGCATATGCATATTTTCGCACTCCTGTTGATTAACTTCTGTTTATTTGTAAAGAATGTAATACCAGTGGCTGTTGCCAGTATCAGCGAAGATGTGATGTTACACACCTGATGTCAGGTATAGAGACAGCAGGCGCACAATTGATTGGACACTTCATTGCTGGTGGCCCAGTATATTGCACAACTCTAGTATATTTAAACAGCAAACATAAGAATGTGGAACAACACAGTGGAATAGAGTGCCGAAGTGATGACGTCACTTTGTAGGACAACTCGGAAGCTAGCGGCGCATGGGTTCCCTCGATCGAAAAGCTATGCATTTTCCCCATAGACTTTTGGAAAATCGCAAAAAATAAGATCTGTGTTTAACAAAGAGTTGTGACCCTTACACGTTTTGTCTATCAATATAATATTTACAAGTTAATCCAAAATTTATACATTTTGAAGCCTATATAAAGTTTTTAAAAAACACAAGCAGACACAATAAAGTTTAAAAAACCACAAGCAGGTTATAACTGTGTGTTCTATGTCATAGATCAAAACGTGAAAATATTTAGAGGCTTTGTTCACCACAGACCTTATTTCAGACGATTTAGCAAAAACCCATTCAAAAATCCCATAGACTTTAGAGCGAGGGAACCGGGAGTGCTAAAATGCTAACTCACTTCCGCGTTTTGGCCTACAGAGTGACGTCGTAACTTCGGCACTCTATTGAGGGTATGCACGTGACGTCACCGTTGGCCGCAGTGCCTGCAGTTACGCACATGAGTGGCAAAAAGACTGAGCGGCTGCATTTGTTTTCAGCGTAAATGCCGTGAAAAACAAACAAAACACATATAAAGCGGGAAAGAGCTTTGCGATTGACTGTACAACTAGATTTGACAAAAAATCAGAGGTAGGCCTATATTTTTACCTACTGCCGAAAACTACAGAACAGACAGACTGATCTCATAAAATTGCGTGTGTATGACACGCCAATTCGTATTTCCATTTTTGGCGTGCTATCAACACGCACAATCGCTTTTCAGCGTGTTTATGAACGCAGTTGACTTAACGTTATTACTGTATATATAAATATATGACCTACCTCCACCCCGTCCCTAAACCTACCCGTCACTGGGGTTAATAGCATTTATGAGTCTTCCCCTACCATAGGGAAAAAAAATATCGCTCCCCAGATGTAGATCTACATTTTGCTTCGTTTCGCTCGGAAATTTAATGGCGTGTACATATACGCGGAATCACTTGGACATTAATGGCGTAGACATACACGCATACACGCGGATATCTCAAAATGCGTATAGATAACACGCCACTTGACTTGAAAGTGGCGTGTCTGTTTACGCAAAAGTCATGATGTCATGTTGGAACAGAGGAGCAAATGGATCGCTGCAGTTCACAGAAACAACTGGACTCCAGGCAGCGAAAGGTGGATTTGCAGTTATCATTTTGTGTCAATATGCTGAATTTAGGTGTAAAATCATACCCTACATATTGTATTGTTTTATATATATATTAACAACTCATCAATTAAATATTTATCATTGCATATTCTGTTTATTGGATGTTTAACACTGACAAAAAAAAACTATACAAGTTTTAGGGCACGACGATGTGATGATATAGGCTATATATAACACTAATATAATTGATCACCTGGATTTAGACCTACCTATATTGTATTTATATAAAGCGTTCACAGGCAAATTTGCTTTATGTCTATTGCTTTTATTTCCCCACTGTCGAAATCAGGCACACATAAATGTCAGGCAACACGATTCATGGCTGCATGTCAATATCCATGGATCACAAGGAGGAACACTATATTGACTCCAACATTTAGTTTAAATTGATAATCGTTTGTTTTACTCGCATTTTCGCAGTTTCCCCTATTAAATCCAGTCACTCAGCAGCTCTTTTGCCACTCAGTCCAGCTTAGGGGGCTTGTTCCGGCGGGAAAGTGACGTCAATGCATTCCCTCTATTTTTCCATTCAATTCAACAAAAATGTATTTCAGTCCAGATAATTTTCCATAGTAAAGAAAAAAATATACATAATAACCGAAAAAGGTGTAGGCTGAAGCCTATGCTTATTATGCCTACCCATTACACATAATTATTTAATGAGAGTCACTTTTCTCTAGATTTTTGTCAGGATTCCACCAGCTCCATTCACTCCTCCCACTCATTCACTCACTCCTCCCACTCGTTCATTATCACCCGAGATCTGATCACCATCACCTGCTCCTCATCATTCCATCTCCCTTTATATTCAGCTCCCCTTCACACACTCATTGTCTGGTCTCGTCTCTACATGACACACAGACTCACACCTGCTACTCGCCTGCTACTCGCCTGCTACTCGCCTGCTACTCGCCTGCTACTCGCCTGCTACTCGCCTGCTACTCGCCTGCTACTCGCCTGCTACTCGCCTGCTACTCGCCTGCTACTCGCCTGCTACTCGCCTGCTACTCGCCTGCTACTCGCCTGCTACTCGCCTGCTACTCGCCTGCTACTCGCCTGCTACTCGCCTGCTACTCGCCTGCTACTCGCCTGCTACTCGCCTGCTACTCGCCTGCTACTCGCCTGCTACTCGCCTGCTACTCGCCTGCGTATACTATCTTCAGTCTTCAGCCATCCGTCTACAACCCTTCCATGTGATCTTCCATCTGCATCTGCAGACTGATCTCATAAAATTGCGTGTGTATGACACGCCAATTCGTATTTCCATTTTTGGCGTGCTATCAACACGCATAATCGCTTTTCAGCGTGTTTATGAACGCCGTTGACTTAACGTTATTACTGTATATATAGATATATGACCTACCTCCACCCCGTCCCTAAACCTACCCGTCACTGGGGTTAATAGCATTTATGAGTCTTCCCCTGCCATCCTAGGAAAAAAAATATCGCTCCCCAGATGTAGATCTACATTTTGCTTCGTTTCGCTCGGACATTTAATGGCGTGTACATATACGCGGAATCACTCGGACATTAATGGCGTAGACATACACGCATACACGCGGATAGCTCAAAATGCGTATAGATAATACGCCACTTGACTTGAAAGTGGCGTGTATGTTTACGCAAAAGTCATGATGTCATGTTGGCATCTGCAACATAGACTCTTATTATCCATCAGCTAAGTTCCCATCATCTGTTTGAACACTCACCATATCTCTGTCTGCTTCTGCAAAACCTGTTAATAAACATTGTTACACTTACCACCTGTCTGACTCCTGTTTCATCCGTGCCAATTTTATTCATACAAAATAGTTACAATTTCCAAAATGTATACATGATTACAAAGGTACACATATCAAATATTATTACAATAGTTTACATATGACACACAAATTATTCATAATAAGTTATGTAATTTATCACCTTGTTTTTAAACATTTTCTTGAATTTACAGAGTAGAGTCACAATTATTTCATAGGTTTACCTAAGATATACATTTATTTTTTTTGTATTAGTTCTTGCCCTTTTTTTTTTTTTAAAGGAATCAAGCCACAACACATGGGAATCAAGCCACAATACAATGGAAGCAAGCCACAACACAACGGAAATAGTGTTTGCTTTACAAATGTCCTTTGACAGCACTAACTAATGAACATGAACTAAGGTTAATAAGGTAAATCATGTATTTAATAAGAGAAAAAAATAACGTTATACATATTACAAAAGAGTTTAGAGAAGAATGTAGTAATGAAAAGATTTTTTTTAATGTATTGTTCATTGTCAAGGAAAGCCTACAAACAAACTTGCCAGTGAGAATGTATACATAATGCATAACACGAAAAGTGCTTTCACTATGCTGTGAACAAACCGTTTATGAATACAATCTGAAAAATCATCAAATAAATAAATCAGTTTTATTCTTCTGATTTAGCGAGGGCCTTGTTGAAATGCAAATTTTAGCCTGAATTCATGTGATTCAGTGTGTACCTCTGTAAAACTGGGGCTCCTGCTGATGAGCTTGTTTGTCTTGTGAATTCATTTTCCACTAATTGCAGTAATTTGTACCGTTTACTAATTGTTAATTATTAACATGATTCATTCTCTCCTTTCCTCTGTTTCCACTTGGTTAAATACATCTCAGTCTCTCTATCTCTCACATCATTGAAAAACATGGTGGGTGGTTCAGTGGTAAATTACGCATTCCAGACTATTGATTGGGGTCATGGGATATGTGTCATGAGTGTGTCAAGCTCCTTTATCAGTTGTAACCAGGGCCGGCGCTCCGCACACGCACATCACGCGCTGCGCGTAGGGCACCAAGTGCTTGGGGGGGCACCAAAAAATCTGGGTCGTGAAAAATCATCACAATAGGCTACTAGGATAAATAACAAATAAAATATGTCTAAAGCATGTTAATATACAAAAGCAATACAAAAGTAATATAGGCCTAGACCAAATTAGTCGAGAAAAAGGTGAATCTCCTTTTTCGTCTCCCTCTGGTGCCCCCCCTTCCCCACCTCCCAGTGGTCTGTTCGATTATGCCTCAATCAATGTCAAATTTGGCAGACACCGACCTCAGACATGGCCTCGAAAAGGCACCAAGAGTCGGGGGCGAAAAAAGGAAAAAGAATAGACAGCGGGATGATACTCGCGCGTCGCTTTGCAGGTAAGACAATGTTTTAAATAAAAATGTTAGTTTTGTAGCGCGGGCGCCCTTGCGTCGTGTATGCATGTCCAGGGGGGGCGTCGTTAGTAGTGCAAATTAAATGATCCGGGGCTTTTTTAGCCCTGCATGTTGAATCTTTTATTTTAACGGGGGTCCGGGGCTTTCTCCCCCGGAAAATTTTGAAACTTGGCCTGTTTAAGATGCAGTTAGTTTGTTTGGGGAGAAAAGGAAGACCGCTTAGATACGTTTTTTCGTTGTTGTTTTATGCGGATAATGCGGTCATTTTCAAGTGGTTCATAGGCCAAGGCCCAAGGGCGACATCTGTTGGTGAAACTGCAATAAAAAAAAAAAAATAAAAAAACACAATCTCAGTGTTTGTATATTTTCATATTCACAGAGTTGTCAAATTATTAGGGCTGGGAAAAGATTAATCGCATCCAAAATAAAAGTTTGTGTCTACATGATATATGTGTGTGTACTGTGTATAATTATTTTGTATATATAAATACACACACATATGCACGTATATATTTAAGAAATATTTGCATGTATATACTGTATATATTTATATATAATTTATATTATATATAAATTTAAATATTTTATATATAAATAACAAATATCTCTTAAATACATAAATGCAAATGTGTATTTATATATATACAAAATAATTATACACAGTACACACACATATATCAATTATGTACAGAATTATTATATTGTGCTTCATCAGACTAAGAAATTCTGAATGGTTGTTATTCCTTGGGTGAGTGGGTGGGTGAGGGGGTGAGGGGGTGAGTGGGTGGGGGGTGAGTGGGTGGGGGGTGGGGGTGGGGGGGGGGGGGGGGGGGCACCACCAAGCATTTGTGCTTAGGGCACCCAAATGGCTAGCGCCGGCCCTGGTTGTAACTGTCCTTATTGATTCGGATACCGAGTGTGTGGGATGGAGCCAATCACAGAGAGAACTTTGCGGAAGTGACCCTTGAAGCAAATATCTAACTATAAAACCTCTGACCTTTTCCCACATGCATATTTTATACCAGCCCAATTGTCTTCGGTTAACACGGATGAACCATGCATGGTGGATAATGTGGCAGAGTACGATGTCATGATATTTCCTCCCGCATACGTCTGTTCTGAGATCATCACCGTAGATATGAAATGTCAAGGGTGTGTTTGGAATATTGCCCAATACACTGAAGTTTTCTGTAATGACAAAGGGATATATCTTTGCAGCACATCTGGATATTGCCTGTAAATGTCTCTCTTCTTTACAGAGAGAAGAGCTGGAGGCTTTCGCTGGTTCCCTCAGGGCTCTCTCTTCGCATACATACATACTCATTTACAAACCCATCATTCCTTTTGATAATGCCCTCCGAGCTCTATCAAGCAGATGACTTTATTTTAAATACAACAGGATCGATGAATAATAATGCACAGTCTTCAGAGAATAACCTGATTGAGATGTCGCCGAGGATGATTTATCAGAATATGAGATTATGCAATTTGCCTCTTTCAGTTTTCACAATTGGAAATAATGGCAAAAAGTAGGGTGTAAATATTAAAATTCAAAAGTCACAGGTTTTTATGAGTGATTGTCAGTCAGGGTCATCACAAAGATAAGATATGATATATTCTCGCTCTAATATAATTAGATTGCTGGAGGTCTGCTTAGAATTGGAAATGCAACATCAGACAGAACAACAGAAAAGTGTGACATGATGTTCAGCTTGTTGATCAGTCTTTAGAAAAACTTGTTTTATGGAATAGCATTAAAGGGTTAGTTCACCCAAAAATGAAAATTAAGTCATTAATTACTCACCCCCATGCTTTACCAACCCCGTAAGGCCTTCGTTCGTCTTCGGAACACAAATGAAGATATTTATGATTAAATCTGAGAGGTTTATGACTGCTACATAGGCTGCCTAAGGGAATGACACTTGACGGCCCAGAAAGTCATTAAAGAAAATGTTTAAATATTCCATGTCGCAACAGTGGCTCAACTATAAGTTTATCAAGCGACAAGAATACTTTTTGTGCGAAAAAACAAACAAAAATAACGACTTTATTCGACTATTCCTTTTCTTCCTTGTAGGCCTGAAACGAGACTTCAAGAGATTTCCACGACGCGCACGCGCGAGAACTTAACTGAAGTAGTTGAAGGAGATCGCAATTCTCGCGCGTGCGCGTCGTGGAAATCTCTTGAAGTCTCGTTTCAGGCCTACAAGGAAGAAAAGGAATAGTCGAATAAAGTCGTTATTTTTGTTTGTTTTTTCGCACAAAAAGTATTCTCGTCGCTTGATAAACTTATAGTTGAGCCACTGTTGCGACATGCAATATTTAAACATTTTCTTGTTTTGTTGAGGAGTGATCATGTCCATGATTTTTTTTGGCTATGATTTTTCTAGGGTATGTCGCCAAGTCTTCACACCTTCTTCGCGCATTCACACCTACAGACAATTCACTTATACTGCATGTTGGGGGAAACCAAAGCAAACCCACGCAGACCCAGGCTCTCAGTCCCACCCTGCTTCATGCCACAGCAACGTTAATAAAACTTAAACACATTTGCTCATCCATGAACACGATTTCTGCCTGAGTCCCGTCGGATTGCTTTCAATCGCCTGTGGAGGAAGACGACAACTCCTATGATTCTACGCTCATTAAGGGCGTCATCAAGCTACGCCTTTGTTATTGATTTGAAGAAGCGACATCTAGTGGCGAAACGTACACACTGTGCCGTTAAAACGGCAATTTCCTGTCTGTCTCTGATCCTGCGGGACACACGAGCAATAAACAGATACTGTATATCTACACAAACCTTTTCAGAACTTAAAGGTAAAACTTTTTTATGAGCATAAATAGTGATTAAGGAGTTTTTTCTTCCCCCTTTTTACATTACTTAATGTGTAGGAACTTCTATTAAATAAGTAAATACTGTAAATTTTGATTTCATGCTGACTTTAATATAGCCTACTGTATATGTTGCCAGTAGGTTAATTTAGAGCAGGTTAGAGTACAGTACTGTATATAACATGTAGCAATAAAAACACACTGAGTTCCCAGCAGGCATACAGTAAAAGAAAATATAAGGCAATGCCTTTATTTATTGAAAACATTTACTAGATCTCAGTGGAATGGATTCTGCATTCTGTTGAATAATGAAAAGACAAAACTGTGGAGCAGGTATGCAAAATACATGTTCCTTAGAAAACTACTACCATTCTATTTTCTGCAAAGATGATACATATTTATCATTCTAAGAAGTACATAAATGTGTTAACTTGGAGTGTTATGTTGATCCTCACGTCTTCATCTGAATCATCTGAAGTTGAATGTATAGCGGCTGTGAGCTAAGAACAGCAGGAACGTTTAACTAATAACTCTTATGGTTTGGATCATTCACATTGTCCTTGAGGCATGCTCCTCCAGCTCTTACAACAATTTGCTGAAGTGGCTGAACTCACAAAGCAAAACACATGTATATAGCTTTAGGAAAGAGGAATGGAAAACAAACTGCTTTTAGTCCCTTTTTTTTGGTGTGCGGTTTTATTTGATTGCCTGGGATGCAATGGATTTATCTGTGTGATTTGCTAAAATGAAGTTGTTTACAAACATATTTTAGAGGGAAAGTATTACCTCATTAGTTGGTAAAGTCCAGGTGATTGCAATTGCAAGGAAAGTAGTCAAATCACCCACATGAACCAAAATTAACACCATTGCACCCACAAACATGGTAGTAATAGGCAATGCTCAAGACATGAAATATCCGAATGAACTGGTGCACAGCATGGCTATCCGTCAATGGCTCTCTTGCTGCAGATTTATAGGACAACCTCCAATCATTTCCCCCTGGAATCCATTATTTCTGCCTCCTTTCTTCTGTCAAGGTTGTGGGTGTCGAGATGAAACGACTTTCCGACCCAAGCTTAGTTAAATTTAGCAACTGTTTGTATTTCACTTTCTGTTGGTTATGTGCACCTGAGCCATAAACAACAGAAAGGAAGTTGGCAGAAAAGAAGACAGACCTGGCATACGTTTTATTATATTTTCAACCTTTTTTTCTCCAAATTGAGTTTTACAGAACATTGTGGAAAAAATCATCTCCACTCATAATACATCAACATTTGTAGATCAAGACCAGTGGCAGCCAGATTGACTTTCTTCATTATAACTGGAAAAATGGTGGCTTTATGGAAAATGAGCTCTTGATTGAATCCTGATATAATTTGTAAATTAATGAAATTTCTCTTAAGTATGTGTGACATGTGTCAGTTGAAGTTACATCCAATAAAGCATTTCTTCAAAAAATGAAGCTGACCCTAAACTCCATTTCATCAATTTTGTTGATTAAAATTACTATACCTCATGGGAACCTCGGAAATTTTTATTGCAATGCATGTTGAAAACTGTGGTATGATTATACACAGGTGAATTTGATCAATTAATTAATAAATCATGTATTAGTGTTTTATGTTGTTGCGTTGGTTAAATGCTGTAAAGATTAAGGGGTGCTGTGAAAGATATTCATGTGTATACATGTAAGTTTGAATGCATGCAGTATCAAAAGCAAACCGTGTGTATGGAAATCATTCAACTTTGTGAAAACCGTTCTGAGGAACATCTGAGGAAATCAATGAGGCCATTATCTTAAAGAAATACTCTGTGTTTGAATCGGAGCGTCTGAACAGTGTTTTTCATGTGTTATCACAAAGCCTATCAAAAGTTCTGTTCATCATTTTAATTCTTTTGAAGTTTAAAAAAATGTCCCTTTTTTGTTGAGGAGAGAGAGCTGGCCTTTCATGTGCAAATCTAAAATGATGATATTTCCAATACAGGAAATAAAAGGCCCTGGGGTCATCATGTTAATGCAGAACCAGAAAAATCTTATACTTTCCACAAACAAAAACTATTTTGTGTTTCTTCCCAGTCTTTCATGTACGATGTGATGTGTCTGTACCGTAAAATAAAGAATCTCCCTCGAACCTCAGACATGAACATATGAACCAATAAATGTATGCCAATTGTATAATAATGCTGAGGGCAGATGAAAGAAAATTCCATTTCCATGTCTGTCCTATATTTGAATACAAATCAGTTGATATTATGATGAACTTCTCATTTTATTAATGTACTCTCAAAATAAGTATTTCAAGATATTATTTCACTAATCTGATCAAAGTTTTTCTCTATAAATGACTAATTTAGGGTCAACATGAAATCAAAATTTGCCCTATTTGCTTTCTCTATTGCATGTTTCGTATGGTCACGCTAAACAATTTATCAGATGTTGTTTGCGTTTGTAAACTTTAAAAAATACTATTAATACATAAAATGTGTATTTCTTTAGCTGTAATTTTAAACTTTCTGCTAATGTCCCTATAGGTGACATTAGCTAATAGCCAAATGTTTAAAACGAGAAACTTAAGTGTGGCTCCATTCCGGTATACGTAAATATTCACGATCCAGTCGATTTCTGCCCTAATCATTTCGAGTTGAATAATCTGTTTGGGTAAAATTGGTTACGAACAGCAACTTTAAAAAAAAGAATAATCATTTTACCCCTCAATAAAAGAAAAGTACTTTTGAAAAAAAAAAAAACATGAATCATGGCCGATTGAGATATCACATTTCAACAATCAAATTCTGAACAATCAAATACTTAACCAAAACCATGTGACAAAGGAAAGCTGTTTAAGACTGACACAAAGTCTCAACCCATGATTCTTTGTGTTTCTCAATTCCACTATGGCCCTTGTCCTTTCTTGTTCTTTGTCCATTTTTACAGCTCTAAATCAGCTACTATTCATCCTTTCCATTACTATTTTGTGATCATGTAACATCAGGCCAAAATTCAACCTTTAGGAAACCTTGAAGCCACAATCCCTCTCCTAATTTGGAGGTGATGCTATCATCTGAAACATGGCCCTCTGGCTGCCACCCTACTGGTGCGCATTCCCTCCAGCGGATAAAATCTATGAGCTTGAAGGGTTTTAATGAGGCAGAAGATTCCTGTTAGCGATGGCTTTTTAATTATCACAAGGACCACTTCGCTCGACTTCAGGAGGGGAATGAAATGATTGGATGCATCAAATCTTGGTGAGCTTTTTGCCACTATTATGGCAGGACCTGGAGAAATACACAGAGGTTTAGCCTTTCAGTCAACCTCAGTGACTGTGATTTCGCAAGTCAGATATTGGGTAAAAATGAGGGTCCCCAGCAACCAAAGTTTCATTTATTTCATCTTTATGAATGTAGAAGCAGACAGAAAGAGAAGTTTTGTGCAAATACTGGAAATAACCCAAGGAAAACATTCTCTGCAAAGATCAGTTCTCAACAAGGCCATCCTTGAATATTTGAATGAGTAAACATGCTCTGTTGCTGCTGTCGAGGTCTGGCTAACCTTCGTCTTCAGGGTTCACACACTTTTGTTCTTTCATAAAAACATCACATCTCGCACACATGCAAACTGCACTTGTTTAAACCTTATGAAATTTTTGTCCCAACAAGACACAACAGTAAAAAAAAAATATATATATTTGTACTGTATAAAAATCATTATATCTACGGGATGTTCCCGTAAAACATGAAAATCTAATGTGTGTGTGTGTGTGTGTGTGTGTGTGTGTCCAATGTCATATAGGCTACGGCATTGGACACATTTACATTGAATTGATAAATAACACACTACACTACACACTAAAAAATATCCTTGTTGTTGTTTTGCTTTGCTCAACAAATTAATTTCTCCCTATTGGTAAAAAAAAAAGGGGAGTTACTACACATTTATATTACACTGAACAGATTTTCTTATTCAAGTGCTTGAGTTAACATCTGAAACCAAATAAGGTGTCTTTAGTTTACATCATTACTTTTAAATCATGTCGCAGTTGAAGGACAAAACAGCAGTGGAACATAAACAAGAAATCAAGTGGCTGTTACCAAAGCAAAATTATTTTTGTCACTGTGTGTATATCCTTCGTAGTTCAATGGGCCTGCAGTACAAACACAATGCAAAGTCATACTGTGAGGGACACCCGAGAGACTAGATTTGACTTTGAACATTATTACATCAGGGACCTTATGAACATATTGTTTTAGAGGTAATGTGATGTGTTCCCATGATGAAGGCATGTTCTTTGATTGTGTGGAAATGTTCTCTGCAGAGAAAACCGATTCCCAATTTCAGAAACGTGTTTGTGGTTTACTTGCTGGCTTAAAGGCCTTTGAAATACTGATTAAAGAATTTGCATTCTCAGGAAAGAAAACAGGGCAAATTATAAAGGAACAAGGGAATGCAGTGCACCGTGAGAGTTGACTATACTACTACCGGGCAGCTTAACATTTTCACACTGAATAAGTTCACACTTGCATTGTGGCTACAATAGAGACATTTTAAGTATCCAAGATTTCAGTAACTGAAATCAGCTAAGCTGATATGCTACAAGCCTTTGAATTGGATTAATTCAAATAACTTGTGAATATAATGGATTTGATGCAACTATTTTGATGGCTTTTATATATCTATCTTTTGGGGGAGAATAAGGTCAAATAATCTCAATGTAAAAACTAAGAAGATTAGGTTTATAGGTCTGCATCTTGAAGCTCTTTAATAAACAAGACTAAACTTTCATCCTCAGTTAGTGGTTGTGTTGTGTATCATGCATGCAGTGCTGGGTAGAAAATTGTAGTCCTTACTGATTCCAAATTAATAATAGCCTATTGCATTACACATTTAAAGGGGTCATATAATGGTACATGCACTTTTACAAGTTGATTGTACTGAAATGTGTGTTGGCAGTGCCTGTACACAACCATCATAAAATTATAAAAATCCATCCAGTGTTTTTTTTTTTTAATCTCCTTATATGTTTTCCCCTGCCTCAAATTGAGCCGTTCGATTTTGTGACGTCACTAAATCGGACGCCCCTCCCACGATTGTTGATTGACAGCAGCGTTTCAACATAGACCCGCCCTCGCTCGTGAGCGAGCTGTCAATCATAGTCCGCGCGGACAGGCGCGGTCATTGTTGGTATGCTGGAGCACTGTCTATGAGCAGAATGGCGTCTAAGCGATTGTGGTGTTCTGTTCTTGGGTGTAATAACGAACACAGCAGTCATTTTAATGTTCCTAAATCCGAACCGCTGAAGACGCAGTGGCTGAGTTTGTTTTCGAAGGGAATATTCCCCACGAGCAACGTCAACCACCCACCAACACACAACGTCAGCCACCCACCAACACACAACGTCAGCCACCCACCAACACACAACGTCAGCCACCCACCAACACACAACGTCAGTCACCCACCAACACACAACGTCAGCCACCCACCAACACACAACGTCAGGTACACACCAACACACAACGTCAGGCACACACCAGCACACAACGTCAGGCACACACCAACACATAACGTCAGCCACCCACCAACACACAACGTCAGGCACACACCAACACACAACGTCAGGCACACACCAACACACAACGTCAGCCACCCACCAACACACAACGTCAGGCACACACCAGCACACAACGTCAGCCACCCACCAACACACAAGGTCAGGCACACACCAACACACAACGTCAGGCACACACCAACACACAACGTCAGCCACCCACCAACACACAACGTCAGGCACACACCAACACACAACGTCAGCCACCCACCAACACACAAGGTCAGGCACACACCAACACACAACGTCAGGCACACACCAACACACAACGTCAGCCACCCACCAACACACAACGTCAGGCACACACCAACACATAACGTCAGCCACCCACCAACACACAACGTCAGGCACACACCAACACACAACGTCAGGCACACACCAACACATAACGTCAGGCACAAACCAACACACAACGTCAGGCACACACCAACACACAACGTCAGGCACACAAAAAAAAAATACAGTGATAATACCATGGATAATACCATAGGATAAAACCGACGCTGCCTCGCTTGTCAATTGACAGACTGACAGTTGCGTGGTTTCTATGTCAACAAAATGGCCGCCGCAAACATTGATGACGCAGATCGAATAACATCTATTTATGGTTTATTGTTCTACAATAATAATGAGTTTGAACACTCCAGATAAAAAGTTAAATTACTCACCCTCATGTCATTCCAATCCCGCAAGACTTTCGTTCATCTTCAGAACACAATTGAAGATCTTTTTGATGAAATCTGAGAGCTTTCTGTCACTCCATTGACAGTCTACGCAATTTGCCCAATAACATGCATTTCTGTAAAAAAGCAGAAAGACACAATTTTTTAATTTTGTGAGTGCATATTTGTTTCACAGCAGCCATTATCTTCTGTTCAATTACATTTTTTATCTTTAGTTGTTACCAGTGCATTTTCCTAAATAATCACACCATAAAAAGTATTTTTTTATCCTTTTCTGCCCATTAATGTCAAACTATTAAACATAATTGCTTGTATTTTTGTGTATATCCAGTAAGTTAGTGTCTGATATTCCAAATATTCCTAATATTAAATTGAAACAATTTAAGTAAAATCACCATTATGTATAGCGCTTTATACAATACAGATAGTTTTAAAAAAATGCATTAAAAGTGATAAAGAAAATAATGCTGCAAACATACACAATCTGCCGTGACGCAGCTCTAAAAAATAACGTAAACAGTGTAAAACTACACTACAGTACGGAAGCGGCGTTTCCTCTTATTTGCTCACCGGTTTGAATAACATATAAAGTCTTTTTTACACTAATCTAAAATTAAAATAAACAGATATGAGGACATTATACGTTATACTCACCTCTAAACTGAATGACTTGACAAGGCCAACACTCCACCTCGCGTAACGTTAACGTTAGCTAATGAACTTCTTTTCTTCCAGAAAACGCTTCTCTTCCGTCACACTTGTGACTGACCGTCACCACGGGTTGTAATGCTGTAATGTCTTTGTGTTTTAATTGTGATAGTCCATAAATATGAACGTATATGAACGATATTTTCAGTAAGGAAATGAACCAAACCGTATTTTAAAGTCCCCGTGAACCGGAAGTTGCAAACGACTTTTCTCCAGTGTTGTGACGTATTTCCGAGAGAAACGGAATACAAAATGAGGCAAACTAGTGGGCGTGGCTTTTCTTCCAACTAGCACCTGATTGGATCTAGAAAAGTAGGTGTTTTCATTCAGCCTGTCTACTGTCAGTTGGAGGGGAGTGGTTACGGATGTTAAGCAGACACCTAAACCGTCAAACCTACATCATCAGGGAAGGTCCTCCAATGCAGAGGGGAGGGGACATTTCAAATTTTGATTAAAGATTATGAAGCCAAAAAATTTTTTTGTGTGGATTCACTTGCATGGATGAATTGTTCACCACAAAACGACCAATTTAGGCAAACAAAGTAAGTATGGTCAATTTTGAATTCATGGGGACTTTAAGGAGCAGACACCACGGGAAAAGACGCAGGCTGGCCGTAACGAGCATCAGCTGCTCTCGAGACTCGTTGTCAGGACAACGACCGCGGTGCGCTCGCGCGAAGGAACCTCTGGTCACGTGGGCTATACGCGGGTGAAAAAGTTAGTGTCGCACAATACAGCATAACTGCAGTAGGCTACAGTGTAATATTAATGGTAGACCAAGACTTCGGATGCAAAAACCAAAAGGTTCATCTGATTTTTTTTTCATAAAGCTCCTTTATTTAGGTTCAGTAATTTCACTTTTTAATGGCAACAAAAATGATCTCATTGCCATTACTGAGACCCTAGTCTCAGCCTCAGACGTCACGCCCACGGAACGTTGGCTAAACGTCTGATGCATATGGTACACTTAACTGGAAACACTTCAGGAATGTCGAAGTCGTCATCTGATTGGTTGAATTTTATCGGATTTCCGGGGGGGGCGCGAGTGTCGCGTTTATTTTCGGTCCGCCGGAAAACAAAGCGCAGACGTGTGATTGCGGAAGAAAAACTGTTGTGTTTACATGAGTGACAATGAGCATTTATCAAGATCAGCTAAACGTAGAATTCTCAAAAGTATGCGAGGTTCACGGGAAAGACTCTTGAAGTTTTCTTCTCTTTCTTTGATTTTCTATGCTGACTGACTTGTTGCACGCAGGTCTGTTGTTGTGGGGACATTTCCACGCACCGAAACGTGACGCTGAACGAAACGAACTGTAATTGGTTGTTTTACATGTCGGTCAAACGGCCTTATGGGCGGGCCTTGGCCAAAGAAAGCTGCTATGAATTCCAGACCTTCAGCCGTCAGTCTGAAGGTCTGGCTACGCGAGACTACTGAGACCCTGACTTTGAGTTTTTTTTTTAAGTCTATCACTTTTTAAAGTGTATCACTGAACTGCAGTTATTGTATCTATTGGCTACTTCATTTTACTGCAAATCTACAGTTGTACTGCAGTTTTACTTCACTATTCTGAAGTTGTACTTTTTGTACTGCAGTTTTACTGCAGTTGTACTTCAATGTACTGCAGTTATATTGTATCTATACTTCGTTAATACTGCAAATCTACAGTTGTACTTCATTGTACTGCAGTTATGCTTTAAACTTCATTGTACTGCAGTTATTTTTTGTAAGGGAAGGTTTACACTCAGGGTACATTACAGCATGTTTTCTATGTATGACGTTCTCTATATAATTCATAATCCCACGTTTATATTGAACAACGCGTTATGGTTATTGTGTTAAAACGGTGTACGCACAGAACAGAGAGGCGGGGTGAGCAAAGCTCATTATCATTTAAAGTCATATGCACTGAAACGGCGTGCTGAAAACAGGGCTGTTTTTGACCAGGTAAAATAAGTGTTACAATACTAATGAGAATTTTTAATTAAAGTATATTACAAACTTTTAATTTAGACCCTAAAGAATCATATTAGCTTGTTAAAAAAATGGCATTATATGCCCCCTTTAAGGTAATATAACTACTTTTGACCTAACTCGTTTATCACATTGATTTGAATAGGACACTCGTAAAAATACAAAGTACAAATAAAAATATATGCCATTGTTTGTTATCAACAACATGAAGTGCATTACATATTACATAACGTCAGGGTCTCCCAGATGGTGCGTGATGGAACTGCAGGACTTTGTGAGTTTAACGAAAAGCTATTAAGTAATTAAATCATTTTTTTTTTTATTAAACGTGGTTAAATGGCTGATAATTCAACTAAACATTAATGTGTTCGAAAACAATTCTTAAAAGTGAAATGATTTCTGTAAATCCAGTGATCAAATGCTGTGGGTCTCAATTTTTAGCAATAGTCACATGTCTAGTGGCTGCTCTGTGTGTGCAATTCCACCTTCTGAACATATATAGGCAGTAGACTTTTTTAGAAAGAAAAATATCAAAGTTTAAAAAAAAAATTGTATGGGAAAATCAATGAATTATGAATAATTTACTGCCATTCTGAGAATAATATGTAATCAATAAAAAAAGTACTGAAGTCTGATTAAGAGTAGATATTTTAATATGTAATATAATCTAATTACAAGTATACTTATTTTTTGGAATCTGATTAGGCTATCCAAATTACATGTAATTATGGCCAGCAGTGCATGCATAGATGCCTAAAATTATGACATCCCATTATACCAAAACAAATGTTTGACTCTTTCTGCAATTATTGAACATTAAGCATGTGGATTAAAAAAATGTAATATTATCAAACTAGTGCTATACACAGAAAACAATATAAAATAAAATAAAAACTCAAGAATGCATTATAAAATTGTAAGAGTTAGAAGTACTCATTCAGTGTAGATTTATATCCTATTTTTAAAGCTTTGTGCAAATTATCTGTCCATAGTGCTATGGGAGCCACTGTATTGCACATGCTTGGGCTTTTTCTTTTTTGAAAAGATATTTAAGTGTCTACTGCCATTTAGTGGCTAAAGTCAGAAATGCAATTTAAACATGTAATGTTCGTTTGATTTTTGCCACAAAAGCTTTGGACTACAAAAGAAAAAAGAAATACATTTCCCTTCTACACTTCTAAATGTTCTTTAAACTCTGAGACACTAAAATTGAGTGAATCAAAATAATGTATACGTATACATAGCTATTTATAAAACAGTTCTTAAAAGTACTTAAAGTACTAATTGTCGTAGCCTATATTTAAAGTGAAGAAACGTTCACTTACAAATAAAAAAAATATGTCTTACAGCAATATTATGTGTATGTTACAAACCATTCAATGGGACCAAGTTATTATTCCCACCCATGGCATCTTAAACTCCATGCTTAATGTGATGCAAAGATGTAACTGTTGCTCTTGATCCAGCTATTCCATCACAGCCAGGATACTCACCTCCCTATGTTGTCTATTTCAGGCCTGTGGGCATTTCTGTCCAAGAGCACCTGTTTCTTATCTTCCTTCCTGGGTTTCAGTCACACTTTGTGATATAAGCTTTCCCTCTTGATTGATGCTGCTGGCCTTCTCTTTAGAGATAATGGGCAATTTCTGTCTTGAATCCACTAAACACTCACATTCTCAAGCCTTTGTTTTCCGATATCCATTTTTTCCCCTTATCTGCAGTCAAAAGAAACTCAAATCCATGGCATTCTCGTGCTTTAATGTCAAATTCGTTCTCACTTTTATCATTGGAGGAGTTAATTCATGCACCCTTCTTCTTGCCTGTTGCATAGAAGATGTATTTTTTTCTGACAGAAAAAAAAACATAAATCATAGTTGTGTCATTTATAAATTGTATTACTAAATACATCAAAATAAATAACTACAATCTAATTATATCTATACATTTGCTATTACCTTTTAAAATTCATAATGTTGATAATAAAAAGCTTCAAAGATATTAAATGTGCAGAGATTTGTTTAGTAGTTCAACATGAAGAGCACTTGAATCTCCAACCTTTTTGTTACTTGAAATAAATAGTACCGGTATATTATATAAATGATGTACTAACTATTTATATCAATATCCGACTAATACACCATAGATGTTCCTCAACCGTTTGAAGTTTTGGGTTATCTTGCGCTGGCCACCGCTCTTACTTACTGACACCTACCGGCATGCAGCATCATGCAAAATAAGGTTTACAGTATGGATGCGACTGTTAATGCGCTATATGTATTCCTTGCGTTTCCTAGAATGGGGAGTTTGCGTGATCAACAACATTGGCATTATAACATTCAGTGGCACATGCCACTCATATAGGCTAACTGATGTGCCACAAACTGAC